>OZ024709.1:6718775-6878775 GCA_964016945.1 Microplitis deprimator | reverse complement strand
AACACTACATCTCCCAATGGTATAACCATGGGATTTAGTGCTGGGCTAATTCCTGTTCACTCGCCGTTACTAAGGAAATCCTTGTTAGTTTCTTTTCCTCCGCTTATTAATATGCTTAAATTCAGCGGGTAGTCTCACTTAATCTGAGGTCGTCAATTTAATTTAAAGAAGCAGTGAAAAACAGTATCAACTATTATAACGATCTATATAATTTTATAATTCGTAGACTCGAAATTCAGTTGTACAGTATTATAATGACATTTCACCGATTCAAGTATTATAATATTTTCAAACGACATCACCTTGTTTATAATGAAGTACTGATGATGAACGTTCATTGTAATATTTATCGCTAGTACAATTTGATGTAAGCAGTTTTTATATAATAAACGACCCTCAGCCAAGTGTGGTCCGGGAATTGGATCCGTGGACCGCAATGTGCGTTCGAAATGTCGATGTTCATGTGTCCTGCAGTTCACAAGTTGACGCGCAATTAGCTGCGTTCTTCATCGATTTACGAGCCAAGTGATCCACCGTTCAGGATAATCATCATTATAGAAAATATTTATATTTTCTTTAATTTGCTTGTTGCTTAATTTTTATACATTGACAAAATGTCTTTTACATTAGAAATATATTATCCTATTCTAATATAAAATTGCCATCTATACATCAGATGTATATGGCAACGAAACTTTGTAAATATAATTCAATCATGGCGGATATTCATTTAAAAACCTCATCTATACAATATGCACAAAACATTTAGAGTATAGATTAGTATAGGTTACCATGAATATTTGATATAAATATAATCAAACACAAAGTTTCTTAAGATACTTTTTATTATCTTAAGTATTCTTTCAATTTACTTTTTATAAAACGTGCGTTAACACTTTTGAAAGTAATATTTATATGTATATATATTACAAATACAAAATTTTGTATTGTATATTATACGGTAATGATCCTTCCGCAGGTTCACCTACGGAAACCTTGTTACGACTTTTACTTCCTCTAAATAATCAAGTTTGGTCATCTTTCCAACAACATCGGCAATGCCGAAACATTGCCGCGCATCAGTCCGAAGACCTCACTAAATCATTCAATCGGTAGTAGCGACGGGCGGTGTGTACAAAGGGCAGGGACGTAATCAACACGAGCTTATGACTCGTGCTTACTGGGAATTCCTCGTTCATGGGGAATAATTGCAAGCCCCAATCCCTAGCACGAAAGAGGTTCAGCGGGTTACCCGGGCCTTTCGGCCAGGGAAGACACGTTGATTCTTTCAGTGTAGCGCGCGTGCGGCCCAGAACATCTAAGGGCATCACAGACCTGTTATTGCTCAATCTCGTGCGGCTAGAAGCCGCCTGTCCCTCTAAGAAGATATTTATTTACGTTGGTAGTAAAAATCACTTGATCCGAAAATCAAGTAAATCTTTCAAGATACCAAAAACGCCTATTTAGCAGGCTAGAGTCTCGTTCGTTATCGGAATTAACCAGACAAATCGCTCCACCAACTAAGAACGGCCATGCACCACCACCCACCGAATCAAGAAAGAGCTATCAATCTGTCAATCCTTCCGGTGTCCGGGCCTGGTGAGGTTTCCCGTGTTGAGTCAAATTAAGCCGCAGGCTCCACTCCTGGTGGTGCCCTTCCGTCAATTCCTTTAAGTTTCAGCTTTGCAACCATACTTCCCCCGGAACCCAAAAGCTTTGGTTTCCCGGAAGCTGCCCGCCGAGTCATCGGAGGAACATCGGCGGATCGCTAGCTGGCATCGTTTATGGTTAGAACTAGGGCGGTATCTGATCGCCTTCGAACCTCTAACTTTCGTTCTTGATTAATGAAAACATTTTTGGCAAATGCTTTCGCTTCTGTTCGTCTTGCGACGATCCAAGAATTTCACCTCTAACGTCGCAATACGAATGCCCCCATCTGTCCCTATTAATCATTACCTCGGTATTCCGAAAACCAACAAAATAGAACCGAGGTCCTATTCTATTATTCCATGCACACAGTATTCAGGCGAAATAAGCCTGCTTTAAGCACTCTAATTTGTTCAAAGTAAACGTACCGGCCTACCTCGACACTCAATTAAGAGCACCGCGATAGGATTAAATTGGACCGCCAAGTTTGACCTTAGCTAAATCCACCGGTAGGACGTTCCATAACATGTCAGTTAACACCGCGAGCGATGAACCAACAGTATGAAACACAGATTCAACTACGAGCTTTTTAACCGCAACAACTTTAATATACGCTATTGGAGCTGGAATTACCGCGGCTGCTGGCACCAGACTTGCCCTCCAATGGATCCTCATTAAAGGATTTAAAGTGTATTCATTCCGATTACGGGGCCTCGGATGAGTCCCGTATCGTTATTTTTCGTCACTACCTCCCCGTGCCGGGAGTGGGTAATTTGCGCGCCTGCTGCCTTCCTTGGATGTGGTAGCCGTTTCTCAGGCTCCCTCTCCGGAATCGAACCCTGATTCCCCGTTACCCGTTACAACCATGGTAGGCGCAGAACCTACCATCGACAGTTGATAAGGCAGACATTTGAAAGATTCGTCGTCGGTACTAGACCATACGATCAGCAGAAAGTTATTCAGAGTCACCAAAAGTAACGATGGACAAGCCACCGATTGGTTTTGATCTAATAAAAGCGTTCCTTCCATCTCTGGTCGGAACTCTGGTTTGCATGTATTAGCTCTAGAATTACCACAGTTATCCAAGTAAATGTGGGTACGATCTAAGGAACCATAACTGATTTAATGAGCCATTCGCGGTTTCACCTTAATACGGCATGTACTGAGACATGCATGGCTTAATCTTTGAGACAAGCATATGACTACTGGCAGGATCAACCAGGGAGCTTCGTTATGTGTTTTATTTTTAAAAACATCAGAATTACTCCTCTTTCACTTTATACATACATGATAGTATTTAAAAAATCCTATCAGTTGTTAAAGCGGTGCTGTTTTGTAAGCATTTGCTTCATACAACACTTTTAAATTTTTGAATCTACATTACTTATTCACAAAATTGAATATTAATTTTATTTCTCAAACATCCTCTCATTTTTTACAATTTTACTCTCGCTAGATATTTTATTATCAAAGCGACTTGGTTTATATATACACGTAAACGTGATATTTTATTCTTGCTCGGAAACAAGTAAGTCGAAACTCAGTTTCATATTTGTACACTTTTTTAAGTCATACATAATATTATATAAACGCCGTAGCGATTTACCACATAAAGAGTCATTCAGTCATAGACATCGACCCGTGGTACTGATGCGTTAATATTGTATACAACATATTGCCGTAGCCAGTCTCCGTCAGCGCTTACTAGTACTGCTTCGACTGACTACTCTTTCATACTAGTACGAGCCGGCGTCTAAAAGGAGTGTTAGCGCGAGCTAACTGCTGGCCGCGTGAGCGGCGGCGGATAGTACGGTATCTCCCTGTATCTAAATTACATGTTGGTACTTAAAATATTTTTCAATATAAAATTTTTGTTTTTTTTATTTTAATGTTTATAGATAATATTATTACTTTTTTTTTTATTATTATAATTTTATTGTTTTGATAAAAATATTTATTTACTTGTTTTGTTTTTTTTTTTTTTAATTGAACATAAAATAATTTTAAAATATATTATAATAATAATAATAAAAAATATAAACGTTCATGTAAAATGACTAATTCTTATCATTTATTCTATAAAATTTATAAATAAATAAATTTTACAAATTATTTTTTAAAATATTTTTATTATAAATATCGTATACAGATGATATATTGATTATTATTTATTTATTTATTTATTCAAATTATTATTATTATTATTATTATTTAATTTTTAACATAATTTTATTGTTGTTATAAATATATTTATTTATTTCTTTTTTTTTTTTTTTAAAACAAAAATTAATTTTAAAATATATTATAATGATAATAAAAAATATTATCGATTATAGAAAATAACCAATTCTTATTATTTATTCTATAAAAATTATAAATAAATTAATTTTTTTTTAATTTTTATTATAAGTATCGTATACATTTGATATAATGATACTATTCCATTTATACAATTTCACATATAAACGATCACAAAATATCATTTAGAAAATATTAAAACAAATAATATTATATTTATTTATTTATTTTGTTCTATTAACAAAAAAAATTATTTACATTATTTCCGGTATTAAAAAACTTTCTCATTTTATTTATATAAATACTTTTTTTAAACATTTTTACATTTTAATTGACTTTATATTCAATTACGTAATCGGACAAAAAAAAACTTTATTGATACATAACGAGAAAATAATTATAATAATATTTTTCCTATACCTAATTTCAGTTAACTACATGATCCAAGTAATAAAATTGTCACTATCTAAATCAATTCTCATATTATTATAACAATATTATACTAAAGATATGTATATATTTCTTAAATAACGAGATATTTCCATTTCTGCCAAATTATACTAAAATAAACATTAATTAATTTATATAATTATTATTATTTTATTTATTTATTTTTTTTTTTTCGAAAAAAAATAGAAAAAAAAATTACCTTAATCTGTTCAAATGTACACATAAATTTTTATTATTCTACTATGATATCTACAATGTACATTGGTTCGCACCATTTTTAACATTAAATATTTTATCTTATAAATAAATATTTTAACAATTCTTATTCATTTTAAATTAAAAATTTAATTAGTATAATATATAATCATTATTTCTTTATCAATCTTTCATTGAATTTATTTTCAATTATATAGGATCCAAATATTTTTTTTTTTAATGTATTCAATTAATATAATAGTTCAAATTATATTATAATAAACATAAACATTGTAAAAAACAAAAAAAAACAAAAATTAATTATAAATTTACATATTATAATACATGTTTATAATTATTAAATTAAATTTTAAATTTCATTAATTAATAATCAAATCAAAAATAAAAGTCAGTATTATTACTATATATACAAAACTTCAAATGACTTTGTAAACTGCGGTAGTACTTAAACTATACTTTGATTGCTTCATGTCCAATAAACGTACCTAAATTATATTGTACTCTATTATTAATAAAGTAATATTATTTAACTTTTATAAATTTTTATCTACATCAGCCACTAGGTTTTTTTTATTTTTTCAAATAAATAAAAATTATTTTATGTACTAAAAATCTTTATTCATTTAAACTCTGTCATATTCCAATTTTTATTATTATTGAAATGAGTATTACTTTTTTTTTTCTCACTAATTTTATGTATTCTCTAACATATATAAAAAACTATTGATTTTTTTTTTTTTTTTTTTTTTTTTTCCTATACTCATATTAAATATTCACAAATAAGCGGCAAAATTTAATTACTAATTAAACTGTTTAATTTTCTAATTACATATATTTTTACTGTTCATATCTTTAAATTCTAATAATTTATATTTTATTAAATAATAAATTTAATTCAGTATTACGATATTTACAAATCCTCTCATAACTTGGTAAACTGTGATAGTACTTGTAATACAATTAGCTCAGGCAATTGCTTAAAGATCAATATACCATTATTTATTATTAACAGAGTACTATCTTCTATTCCAAACAATATATTATAATTATACTAAACACTGGATTTTTTCAACAAAACACTTGACAAATTTTTTTCTAATAAAAAATTATCATTATTTTTTCAATGAATTTAAACTTTTAGACTAATTAAAAATTTTTATTCATCTATAATATTTCACGTTTTTTAAATAAAAATACTAATAATGATAAAATTTTCTTACATCTTGATACTTTACTAAAATCATGTTATATACTTACGAGTCAACGGCAGGAGTAAACTTACTATACGCTACGCGCTTCACTACTAACGCTTTGCCTCGACGAACCCAATAATCATCAACCAACATAGTGTAATGTTTTTATGAATACTTTTTGGTTATTTTTTTAATTATTATATACATATTAAACTAATTACATATCATATGATTTATTAATAATCATCAATTAAAATCGATTTTTATTCATTATACATATTTTATTGGTAAAACTATTTTAACTAATCATTCATTTATTGCTCATATTTTTTTAATAAAATTTGCTTTAATATAAAAGCTTCATTTTACATTCACACATTTTGGAATTGTTGTGTTTTAATTGTAGTTAGTTTCGGAAATTAAAATATTTAAATATCTGGAAATTAAAATGCCCTCTTCTTATTAAATAGAAGCACGACTTGAGTATCTCCGTAGACCTTCTTTATTTACCTTTTCTTTTACCGCTGTAAAAATTGTGGTGTTATTATTTCTAGTTAAATTTTTTTTTTTTTCTTTCCTTACTGTGAATATATCGTTCAAGATGATGAAAAAGGTAATTCTGGTAAAATTTGAGCTCTCAATATTAATATACCATTTTTTGATAAATCCATCTGTTTAAAAGTTATTCGAGCTTAAAGTCAAATTTATAGCAAATTTCGAGATCTTTTTACTTTTCCGGCGAAACTATTAGATTTATCACAAAATGTCATTCAATCATTTTTGTAGACAATTTTATTTTGGAAAAGTAAAAAGATCTCGAAATTTGACTTTACAATAATTACAATTATTCTATTAACCATCTCTCTTTTTTATTCATGCACGAGTGAACGGCATGAGTAAGTCTATACTGTACTTTATTGCTCATCACTACTTACGCTTTGCTTCGACCAATCAAAAATCATAACTCAACATAATCTAACTTTTGTATAAATACTTTTTCCTTATTTTTATAATACAAATCACATTTTATTATATTTTCACATTTCATTATCTATATCAAACAATTTCTTATTATTATTTAATTAAATTATAAATGTTACATATTTGTTTTGTGTCCAATAAATATAAATAAACGTTACATACTCTTTTTGCTTAAAAAGAAATTTTCATAAAGCAAGTCAAAAAAATTTACATAAATAAAAATTATTTTCTTAAACACCAGTAATATTTATTTCGTACACAATCACAAAATTAAACGCACACATTATTGAGGCATTATATTTCATTAAAGTGATAATAGTATTCACTTTTCATTATATAGTAAAGTCATTTTATTTTTTAATCATTGTTTTTGCTGAAATATACATATAGTAGAGATAATATTACTAGCTATCCAAAAATACTTAGTATTTCCATTTATATTTCATAAAAAAAAACATCCAATCGGGAAAAAAAAAAATTGCTTGATCTAATCATATATACACGTAAATTTTAAAAATTTAACAGTAATCAATGATTCACAATATTTTCAATATAAATTCTTATTCATTTTATTTTTTTTTATATCTTAGCAATCAATAAAAGTTTATGCTGAATATAAAAATAGAACGGCCCTGAGATACCACAAAATTAATTATAATATATTTTCACTTAACTTTCTTTATAACAAAATTTATCTCGAACTGATTCAAGACTCATATATGTTCTCAATTATATTTTTAATGTACCTTTATATCTTTGAATTTCTATAGCTTACATAACTCTAATGACTTAGTAAACTGCGGTAGTACTTGAACTAGGCTTTTTGAGCTTAATAAACGGTGCTATTATATTTTTTCACTTTATTATACATAAACTAATAATCTTTTTACCTAACCAAATTATTTTAACTTTAATTAATTTTTAATTACATTAGCCTTTTTTTAACTACATTAAATTTTATTTATTCAAACTGTCATATTCCAATTTTTATTATTATTGAAATAAATAATTACTTTAATCCTTCTTTTTTTCCCCGAATTTTTTATATTCTTTAAATAAAATATATTAATAGTATTTTATAATTTTTTTTTTTTTTTTCTGTTCTCATTTTGAATATTCACAGATAAATTCAACTGATCTTAGTATACGAAGCATTGTATTGATGGTACGTACACTGTCACCAACCCATATTCAGAAACCAACATTATTATAATCACTATTTTATTTTTTAACTAAGTACAAATACTGAATAATTTTAACAGGTATGACATACGACTATAATTAATTAAAAATTTTGTTAAAATTGGATACTTTACTAAACTTGTTTTATACTCACCAGTCAACAGCGGTAGTATACCTACTGCAATCAACGATTTGCCTCAACTACATAACAATCATCATCCAACATAGTCTTAATTTTTGTCATTACTTTTATTCCTCTTAATTATTATGTACAAATTAATAAACTATATTTATAATTAATCACATTTTACGACTTAATTTGATTATTATTCTTTATATTAACGATTAAATCACTTATCAGTACATATATTTCTATTAACTATCCCTCCATTGCTCATATTTTTTTATATAAGTTTAAATTTTTAAAGTTCTAAAATTGATAAATCTAGTTTCCCATGCTAAAAACAAGAAACCAAAAAATTCTC
This sequence comes from Microplitis deprimator, assembly GCA_964016945.1. Taxonomy (NCBI): domain Eukaryota; kingdom Metazoa; phylum Arthropoda; class Insecta; order Hymenoptera; family Braconidae; genus Microplitis; species Microplitis deprimator. Next base: position 6,870,323 of record OZ024709.1, on the reverse strand, counting down.
TCAAATATTTCTCTTTTCGAATTCGTTATCATTCTATTTTTAAGCTAAAACATTTGTTTTTTTTTTCTTTTTTGAAATTCCCATTCTTTTATAATTACAAACTACTTATTATATGGCATTCGATTTGTTTCAAATTATGTTAAATATCAAATAAATTACTTTATCCACTATACGTATTAATTACTAAATACAATATAGTTCATAATGTATAGAATTTTTAGTAATAAAATAAATCATTTATATTAATTTTTTTTATCAATAAACTCGTATCAGTAAGCCAATGAAATCAGTATAAAGATCACCCATAGTAAAAGTAAAAAATTGGAAATATCCGAGATACACTCTCCTGCTTAGATATAATTTTTTATTCATAGAGATGAGTATTACACTCTATTATGTATTTTTTAACTTTTATATTGTTCAAGTATATATTTTATTAATTATTATTTTCAGGTGACAATTAAAAAAATATATATATTTTGTTTTTATTATTAAACAATAAAATCATGAATAGAAATATTATATGACGTTAAAGTTATCTTGGTGATAATTTCAACAATTTATTTATTTCTTTTAAGTGGTTACTAAAAATACAGTTAAAGTATAGTTCTAAATACTTTTTTCAGGCTTATTGATAATTTGTCAGCACAAGATTCATACATTTTTTATCATTGGAGTATTATTATTGTTTTTTTTTTTTTTTTTTTTTTACGTTAGTTATTATACGATTACAATTCTTCCGTATAGTTGGATCAATACTGCTCATGAACATAGTGTTAAATTAATTGCTATTATAATTACTGAGAGCACAGACGGAGAAAATGTTTCTGTATATACAGAAGATACAAGATACAATTTAAAAAATTATCTGATTTTTCCTGGTGTTCCAGTAAAGTTTTTCAATATTTTTTTCTGATTTAGAAATTCTATTCGTATTATTAAGATATTCATAGTTTTGATTATATTAGCGATTAATATAGCGTATTTTTGGTATGTTAAAAATATTTAATAAGAAATTTTATTATTAAAATAAATTCAAATTATACTAGTCACTGAAATTAAAGGGTATTAAAAAAATTACAAATTTTTAAGTAGCTTCAACTGTCTAGTTTTCTGATTTGGTCTTGAAATTTATTTGTTATGCATGGTTCCAGAATAATAAAAAATTATTTATAATTATTAGAAGAAATTTATTGAAGCCCGTAGACCATTTTTAAAACGAGCAAAAATTTGGAAATTTTTTTTTTTTTTTCGATGGTTTTCTCAGGATTACTCCAAACTGTTTATCATAAAAAATTTTCAAAACCAGATCTGAAAACTAAGACACTTGAGGTTACAATTTGTTTTTGTTTTCTTTTTCGAGATTCCCTGATATTTCCCGATATTCACGGTTTGTGGCCACCCTGATTCAGTATTCAACTCTTTATGTGAAGATTTTATTATTACTCTATTGTGGCAGCTACAATTCACATTGGCTCACGTACATCTCAAAAATTAATATTTTAACGATTCTTATTTATTTTATTTTTATTTCTTAATAATTTATAAAAGTTTATACTGAATATTATAATTTTATTAAAAATTGAATTCGTATAATATGTAATTATTATTTTTCTATCAAGCTTCCATTAAACGTATTTTCAATTGTAGTACCCAAATATTTTTTTGTCTACATATATTAATAACAAGCTTTCAAATAAAATTAATTTTCATCTACATTTATTTACAGTTATTTCATTTTTATTATTTATTCTGTTTCTTTATTACAAAATTTATCTTAAAAGTTGACTCACGACTAATACATATTTATTTAAACTCTTATATCTAATGCTTTTACTAATTAATAATCATATAATAAATAAAATAAATGCAATTGCTCTTAGTATATATAAGTTATGGTATTGGCGATATACTGTAGCCAACTCATATTTTTACAAACCGACATAGTCGACCATTTCGAAAGAAACGATAGTCGTAAAAAAATCATTGTTACCATTAATTTTATACTTTATTCACTTTACTTATATCCGAAAATTAAATACATACTTTACAGCATCCATTCTATTATACTCTTGGTATCTTATTATTTATTTATTTTTTTTTTTTTTTTTTCAATCAAAATACAAAGACTAAATAATTATAACGATTATGACATATAACTATAGTTAATTAAAAATTTATCACAAGTTTACCGCGGAAGTATACCTACTGTACTCACCAAATGTCCATTACAAACGATTTGCCTCGGCTAAGTAAGAATCATCATTCAACATAGTCTTAATTTTTTTACTAATTTTATTTCTGTAAATTATAATATATAAATTAATAAACTGTATTTATAATATAATCCCTATTTTTAATCAAATTTTACTAATCAATATGATTATTTCATTTTTATTAATGATCAAATGACTTTCTAGTATATTTATTTTTTATTTTTCTATTAAACTTATTTTCAGATTATAGAATCCAAATATTTTTTTTCCAAATATATTTACTATATTCAAATAATATATAGCAGTTTAAATTATATTATAATGAACATAAACATTTAAAAAAAAAAAAATTATTATAATAAATTTACAGTTATTTCATTCTCATTATTTTGTCCATCTATTTTTATTAATTATTCCTTCATTTCTCATATTTTTCAATATAATTATTCCAATATAATAGTTTCAATGTGCACGAGTAAAATTTTTTGATCTTTTCACTAACGCTTTGCCTTAGTGAAGCCAATTTTTATGAGTCAACTAAATCTTATATTGAGTTCCTATACGAGTAGCCCACAAATTCTCTTAAAGATTTTTTTTTTCCAAATTGGATATTCACTTCATATTCATGTTGAAATCTTTTCAAAATTTACATTTGTTTATGATTACAAGCTATTTTTAACATGCAACTCGATTTGTTTCAAATTATTCTAATCTATCTGATTGGAAACCACTATACTTATCACTAGTAAAATTTGTATTTATTATAATGATCCTGTATTACCAAAATATATTAAAAAAAAAAGTTAATAATTAAAATTATTTTATTTTATTATTTAATAAATTTAAAAACTTAGTTAGCCGATTATATCATTTTTCTATTCGATGTAAATTTCTAAAAAAAAAAAAAAATCTTAAATAGGCTTCATTAAAACTTTAAATAATAGACATAATAAATTGCTGAAGCAAGTCTTAAAAATTGTTATTTAATATTTTTATTTTCTTTTCTTCATATTTTTATACAATTAAAAACTATAAATAAAAGCTAAATACATATAGTTTATAATATACAAAATTTTCTTCCAATTTGTACTATTTGCGTAACTCTTAATAATAAAAATCATTTTCTAAACATCGTCTCATCTATTTATATTAATTTTATTTATCAATTATCATATTCAATTTATAGAATAGTCATATAAAATATATAAATTTAATTTTACTGTTTAAATAAAAAAAATATTGTATACTGTTGTTTTATTCAACTGTTATGTAATTAGTGTCTAATTGTGTACATGACGAGTTGATATGTTTCATTATTGACGTATTATCTTATACTTTTATTCGTTGCAAATTTTATTTTTCTTCTTCTGAGTTATAGTAATTAAATAGTAATTAATTTGTTGTAACGAAAAATTCCCGTTTTGTAAAATGCGTATCCACGGAGCCTAGATATATATGTATAGATATATCTAGGCTCCATGTGCGTATCATTGAAATATATCTAGTTTTTGTGTTTATAACCTACAAAACAACTAATAGTTTAATTTTCGTTGGGCGACATTCATGGAAACTCTTGTTTTTTAATTTGTTCTCTGTGAATATCAGGTCAGCTGCTATTAATTATCAAGACATTCTATAATATAAATATATGGTCATAGATGCGAGGTAATTATGACATGTATGCACTCTATTATATATTTTTTAATTTTTATATTGTTTAAGTATAAATTATAAATTTTTATTTTTAGGTGACAATTTGAAATATATACATTTTTTATTTCCTAAAAAATACAATCAAGAATAGAAATAATACATGATGTCAAATGTATGTCATTCATAGAAAAAATACTCTCATCTCATATGATTACGTATCTACTTGATATTAATTATATCAAAATTATTAAATAAACCAACAATGGGAATAAATCTTGTTTACCTTGGGTTACTTAGATATATTATTAGATATTAGCGACTCACTTCCTTCTACATATTTTTATTGTGTGGAAGACAATAAAATGAGTAAAGTTGTTAGAATAAATCAGTCTTCAAAAGTATTTTTGTTGGTAAAGACTGTTAGTATAATATTTATAATACTTAGATGATTAAAGTTTTTATTTTTATTGCAATATGGATAACAATACAGAACGTATTGCTAAACCTTTTCGAACATTAGAAGAATTGTATTCTAATTTAGATAATTTAGAACCCTGGCCAGAAGTTTGTGAGTTACGAGAATCTGCTGAATATGTTTATAGTGGTCAGGAAATTTGTCTTGGTGATAATTTCGAAAATTTATCAAAATTTAATCGAGATAAACAACCCAAAACAATTGTTTGTCATGATATGAAAGGTGGTTACTTAGAAGACAGGTAAATTATATTTTCAAATACTCAATTTTTTTTTTCATTTTTTAAAGCAATTATAAAATAAATATTCATTTTTTTTTTTTACAGGTTTATTGATGGTTCCTCAGCACAAGATTCATATATTTTTTATCATTGGAGTATTATTGATATTTTCATTTACTTTAGCCACTATACGATAACAATTCCTCCGTATGGTTGGATCCATACTGCTCATAAACATGGTGTTAAAGTACTTGGTACAATAATTACTGAGAGAACAGACGGAGAAAAAGTTTGGGAACAAGTTCTGTCCTCAATGGAAGAGACTAAAAAATTTGCTCATGCTCTTATAATGATAGCAAAACATTATAAATTTGAAGGATGGCTTTTGAATATTGAAAATAAAATTAATCATAATGATATTGATCAATTGAAATATTTTGTTCAATATTTGACTTATGGAATTCATAGTGAAATTGATAATGCTGAAATTATTTGGTACGATAGTGTGACAACTGATGGCAGTTTGCTGTGGCAAAATAAATTAAACGATAGAAACAAGTAAGAATAATCTATATCTATAAAATGATAGGTGTCTTTCGAACGCTCATCGCGCAATAACTACTGAATATAATGACACAAAATTAACACTATAAACTTCTGCGTTTTTCCAAGAAGGTTTTTAGCTATATATTATTATCATTTTGATGATAGTAACTACAGTTTTTCCAAATTTCATTTCAATATATTTTATCGATCATCGATTGTTCTTTATTTTCAAATAAAACAAAAAAACATTATATATGGGGCATTCCACGCCAAATTGACCACTTTGGAACCCGACTCCCTTCGATTCGACTGAAAATTTTTTCTTTTTTTTTATTCGATCGAAATCATTTCTCAGAATGTTGTCTAATTTTTTTAACCGACCAAAAAAAATGATGAATTTAAAAAGAAAAGCCTTTTTTTTCTAATGAGCTATAACTTTTTTAAAAATTAACTTCAGTTTTTTTTTTTTTTTTTTTTTTTCAAAATTGTCGTTTTCTAATGTAGTTTTTGAAGAAAATTAGAAAAAAATTATTAAATTTTCAAAATTTTAAAAAAATTTTCCCTGTAATGTAAAGTACATATTTTATATTACTAATCATTTTTTATTACTCGGCGAAGCGGCGGAATCTGCTAGTTATTTATAAATTTATAAATAATTTATTTAATTATATAATTTCATTTATAGAGATTTTTTTGAAAATTGCGACGGAATATTCTTAAATTACAATTGGACTGATGCTGGATTATTAGAAAGTCGTTCAATTGCTGAATATACTAATAGAAGTACTGATATTTATGTAGGTCTTGATGTATGGGGTCGCGGATGTCCTGGAGGCGGTGGTTTTAATTCTATCGAGGTAATTTAACTTAATAAAATTATTTAAATTTTTATTATTAATTAACTTTATTTTTTATTGATTTTTATTTAGGCATTAAAAAAAATACGTGACTGTGATCTATCAGTAGCAATATTTGCTCCAGGTTGGACTCATGAATATTTCAATGGTCAAACATTTGAATTAATTGAAAATATATTTTGGGCACAATTGGTTCCATTTATGTACATACACGTACCTATTTATGATAATGAAACATTCGTTACAACTTTTTGTCGTGGATATGGTGAAAAATATTTTTATAATGGAGAAAGCGATGAGACATCTTTACCTTTTTATAATTTAGCGTGGCAAGAACCACAGATTTCAATACCTAATTACCAATTACAATTTACTCATGTAAATATTGTTGAGGCTAAAAAAGACAATAAAGAGGCTGATAAGAAAGACTTACCTGTTTGTACATATGAGACTCTATTTCATAAAATAATAGCTCAAGGCAGTAAAATACATATTGAAGATAAACCTGAGCAAAAGTCGTTTAACTGTATTCAATTTTTTACAAAATACTCTTACAATGGCGGAGGCTGTATTAAAATAAATGTGAATCGTCCTCAATATCATAGGTACTTAATTAATTGCCATATTAATTTTTTTAATAATTATTTTATTAACATAAATAAAAATATTTAAGATTGTTTTTAATACACCTGGAACATAATACTGATATTCAAGTTATTATCATTCATCGTACTGATGAAAATAATAATATCCAAGACGATGATAACAAAGAAAATTATCCAGTACTTATTATAAAAAATAATACAATGACAAAACGGTTGGAACCATATGAAAATTTTGAATTAAATTCTCAGTGGAAGCAGAGGTTTTTATTAAATTTATTTTACAATTACTATTTATAAATAATTATATTTATATATTTATTATTATTTTTATTTTTAAATTAAACAGTTATTATCGTTCTACGAGTATGAAGACAATCAATGAGCTTGGAGTTATTTTTACAAGCGCTGGATCTTATTGCCTTGGAAAAATTCAAATTCAGCAAATGCCCATGATTATTTAGAAATTTTATTATTCTAATAGTGGTCTGTTTCATTAAAACTTTTTGTATATGACAAAGAAATTAAAAGTTACTATAAATATCTATTTGAGTATATTTTTACTATTTTATGAAACTAAATTTCCATATAATTCCAAATAGCATAGATATACTTGGCTTTGCAACATCTATAAGAGAAATTTCAACTGTTTTTTCAAAATGATAAATTATAAAAAAAAAAATATTTCATCAAAGGTAAAAGAACTAGTACCCGATCAGGGAACTAGTACTCGATTACTCCATGAATTTGTATATCTATATTTAGTCAAATTCAGTAAATATAGATATACAAATAAATGAGTGATCGGGTACTAGTTCTCTGATCGGGTACTGGGTCGCTTACCTTATAGTTTTCTCAATTTTCTACAAGTGTATATGTTTTTTTTTTTTTTTTGTAGTTGATTTGTTGAAAAAAAAAAAACTGGAAATTTTCAATTTTTTGACCTATCAATAAGGCACCAAAATGTTAACTAATCAAGGAGGAATTTATGTCATCGAATAAATATCTGCTTAAAAGTCTTGACACAAGCGGCGACGAAAATTCAATTACAAATAATTATCAAAGAAGTTATCTGAACTTGTCAATAGAAATTACTTTTTTTAAGATAAGAAAAAAAAATTTTTTTTTCTATGACTCCTAGAATCAACATCTGTACGTCTTATTTTTATATAAAAAAAACTTGGTTTTGAGACAAAATAAAATTTGTTTTGCCTTTTTTATGACATTTTAAAGTTGTTCTGTGCTACTTGGGATTATAAGTAATCTATGAAAATATACATTATTTTTTTTGTTTTCTTTATTTTTTGTAAATTAAATTAGACTAAAGCTAATGCGTTCAAAATTATTTACACTCTTTCTGATAGCATTAAAAAATAAAAAATAAATTATTGTGTGTTGAAGAGGAACTTTTTGTTATATTATTAAACGATTACTGTCAATCAAAAATAGATTAATTAAAAAATTTTATAATCTAGATGACATAGATGATACATAACTGCCAGTTGTTACGAACTATCTTGACTAATAAAAGATCTAGAACTATAATTTTATTAAATATTACAAAAGATGTTGATAATAAAAGCTCTATCTGGAGCTAAATAATATATATTTGAACTCATTACTCAGTAATTCAAATAAAAAAGTAATTCAAAATGAAAAATAATGAGCTAATTTAACAATGAAAGTGAAATTAGTATGCGACTGACCATTTTTTTATTTTTAAATAAAGAAATTTACCATTAATTGAAAAAACCTCAAAAATTAATTCGCAGGATTTTTCAAAATCTTTGTGTTATTGAAAAATAATTCTTTTTTAATATTATTTAACTTTCTGAGAAAAAACAAAAATTGTCAGATTTATTAGTTTCAGTATCATGTTTAAAACTACTAAACTTTAACATATTCGTAATCTTAAATATTAGATTTTTGTTGACCAATGAAACATTGGATGTAAAAATATCCACGAAAAATAATATCCTGATATTTACATCTTACAATAATATTGTTCCTAGATATTTTTGATATATTGGATATTTTCTCTTAATGCCAGTTTTTATTTATTCCGATTTTTCTTTTGCTTCCATTAATAAAAAAATTTTTCATTTTTATTTTTCCTTTTTCAAATTAATTTTATCAAAATGTTTGTAGTATTTCATTCCATATTTTATAATTAGTAATTTTACTAAACACAAATAAATAAATACTATACATAACTAATGTAATGTATCACAATTAACATTTTAATTTTTTATTTAATAAAAAAAATTACATTTTGTTTCAATAAATAATTATAAAATATGCGCATGAATATTTTAAAAAATCCTTGGTAAGTATCTTTAAAAATTTCTCAAAATAAAAATTGTCGAGTCTTGTGCATTTACTGTCATACAACTAACACATGGTAGCTACTAAAAGTAGCGTCAGACATCAGACAATTTTTTAAATTTTATAAACAAATTACTCATAAATAAAATTCAATTTTTAGAATATGCAGAAAAAAAATTTTCAAAGTTTTTTATATGCAATTTTTAATAGTGTGTTCTATGAGTATTCTATTTGTTTCTATTTAAACGAAGTAAATTTTTTTTAATATCTAATACTTTCCGTCTTACAACAATATGATACTATAAAAGTAGCGTCAGACATCAGACAATTTTTCAAGTTTTATAAACAAATTACTTTTAAGTAAAATTCAATTTTCAAAACATGCACAAAAATACATTTTAAAATTTTTTATATGCAATTTTTAACGAATCCGAATGTATCAGACATCAGACAAATTTAAATTTATAAATAATTTAAAAAATAATATTTATAAAAAATGCACTGATTAATTTAAAAATTTTTTAAATGCGCATTTTTTAAAATTTTGTTTTATTAATTATTTACTCAATTTATTAATAATTTTAAATTTGTCTGATGTCTGCTACATTCACACTCATAATTTTTAAAAATTTTTTCTATGAGTATTTTATTTGTCTATTTAGAAGAAATAAATTTGTTTTAATGTCTGATACTTTCCGTATCATCTAACAACTATATGTAACAAATAAAATATACACACATATGTACATTGCCAAAAATATCAGCGCCACTATTCATACTCCAGCAAACTCTAGCCCTTACCAGTTACAACTTACAACGAATAACGTATACATTAAAAAAAAAAACAGCAGTTGATCAGAGATACAACAGATTATTGTCTGAAAACATAACTATATATAAATAAACATAAAAATAACAAGTGATTTAAAATAAAAATTGTGACAATGAACCGTAAGACAGAAAATAATTTTTTTTATCTTAAAATTTTTTGTTTTATTTTTTTGTAATTCATATTGCGGTAATGTATAAAAATAGTTATTTATGCATAGCATTTGTAGTTAAATAATTATTTAAAAAATGGCCTTTGGATCTGGTGACGCAAAATGTATTCCTGACATCGGTAATCAACTGAATAATAATTTCGAAACAATAAATGCTACTATGAATCCTAATTATTCATCTTATAATTGTCGCACGATTCATCAAATTGATGAAAATCACGATGTCAATAGTTATAATAATAAAAATATAAATCAATCATCGACTCGATCCAATGAAAATCATCGAACAATTAAAAAAATTGATGTTGCGACAATGACTGATCCTTTGTCAATTGATTTTCGACGTACTTCTGAATATTTAGCTCGCTGTTCTAATTCACTTGGACTTTCTCGATCATTTGATTCAAATTTAACGAATAATATTGATGGTTAGTCGTTAGTAAATTTAAATTATTATTTATTTATCGTAATTTATTCTTATTTTTTTTTAATTCTAGGTACGTTAATTTACCATTGTCCAGAATGTCCAAATAAATTTGAAGATCGTGATTTATTTAATGAACATTTAGAAGATCACAAACAACGGCCTCATATTTGCGATATTTGTGGTGCTAGTCTTAAACGCAAAGAACATTTAGATCGTCATAAGCAAGGTCATAACAAAGACAGGCCTTATAAATGTACATTGTGCTGCAAAGCTTTTAAACGAAATGAACATCTAGCTAGACATACAATTATTCATTCTGGTAGTAAAAATCAAATATGCACAAAATGTGGTAAAGCTTTTTTTAGAAAAGATCATTTAAAAAAACACATTCAAAGCCATAATTCTAGTAATAAAATTGTTATTGAATCACAAACAACTAATATTCAAGAACGTAGTAGTCCTCATGAAACACTCGATAATATTGCGATGATGGTTCGACAATTAAGAGCACCACCTTTTTCAATATTACGTACTTAGATATTTTTTTTTGGTTTTTTATTTATTATTATCGATATTTAATTTACAAACGATTTAATTTTTAATTATACAGATGAGCAGAATATAATTATTAGAAAGTAAATGTTTTCTTGGAATAAAGAATTTATTTTTAATAATTATTTGAATTAATTAAATATTCCCTGGTGGAAATATTTTTCTAAAAAAATTCTTAATTTGAATTTCAAGTTTTACTGGATTTTATTTAAAGGGTATTTGTTTAAATTATGAACCATAAATTTTTTTATCAAATTTTTACTTTAAAAAAAAGAATTTGTTTATTATAAAAGTTGATCTTTATTTTTACAAATTTAAATAATTAGAAGAATGATATTTTTTACTTAAATTTGTTAATTTTTAATACCGAAAAGTTATTGGGAATTCTTGAGAAGAAAACAAATTCTTTGATAAAAAAAAATGTCTTGTTAAAAGTAATTTTCGCTCACTATAGTTTTAAAATAAAATATGATATCGCTTTAGAAAAAAAAGTAGCGACAGTACAATTGGAATAATTTTATATTATTTTATACATTGAATGAATGTTTTTAAATAATTATGAGTATGTGTGATTTAATGTGATAATTAAAGAATAAGATTCATTTTGCTTTTTTCATGACTAACGCAAAATAATTAAAAAATAAAGACTTACGCTTTAGAATAATTAATTGGAAGGAATTAACAACCGAGAAATTATTAATTAACAGTATTGTGAAATAATTTCGATACCTAAACAATTGTCAATAATATCAATTAAAAATTTAATTTTTAACTTGACATGTAATAAATAAAAAACTAGATATAGTAAAATGAAAATAATACTCATTAAATTACTAATTGAATAACAAAATAAAATAAATAATAAGCAATTGTACTGTTTAAATTAATTACTAATATAAAATAAGTTTAAAAATCAAACATTATTTATCAACTTAAATAATAAATAGATTTCGTTATTACTACCGTAAATTTTATATGATTTTTTTACAAAACGAGTAATTTTATCTATATATTATAAATACATAAAATTACGTTTGTTATTAATTATTACGTTTATATTATTTTTATTATATTTATACTTACACTAATCATTTATAGGATAGGATGAAAAAAATTAAAATAAAATGTATTTGAAATTAAAAAAAAAAAAAAACTCAATAAATAACAAAAACAGTGAATATTAAACTTCGACTTTATTACAATTTTTGTTTTTGTGTATATATATAATAATATATACATACATATAGGTATGTTGTGAAGATTATAATATATAAAGCAGTATTGAGGAATGTTTTAAAATTATTTTTAAAGTTTTTCCAGCATTTATTTTTCTCACACTTTCTATGGCTCTAATTTTTAATTTTCATTTCATTTATTAATTTTTTTATTTTTTTTTTCGTTTATATTATTATTTTAATATTCAATGCGTTATCAGAAACGCACTGTGATCTATACAAAAATAAAACGAGATCATAGATGGAATCACTTTGACATTATCTATTGAATTCTTAAACTATTATTACTATTATTATTATTTTTGTTTTAATTGTTTACTATTTGCTTGTCTTTTGATTGATGGATTCAAATTTTTTGAAACAGTTTACTGGTTTTATTTTATCCTGGAAGAACTTCTGGTATTAAGCAATTAATTACTTGCAAAAATAAGTAATAAAATTTAATTTAATGGAAGGCTTTAAGAATTAAAAAAAAATTAATTATTAAAAATGCTAATGGAGAAATTTTTTTAATTATTTTCTTTTCTTTTTTTTTTTTTTTTTATTCTTTGTACTTTGTCGATGAATTTTTATTTTTTATTTCTTTCAATTCTATATTATTATTAATGTTCTTTTATACTTTTTTTTTCATACTGTAATTTTTATTGATGGAATTTTTTATTTTTTTAATTGTTTCTTTTTCTTTTTAATTGTTTTTATTTTCAAGGAAGATTCCGAATTACTTTCCTTACTCACTCACTACAATATTATTAATGTAACTATTACAAATATCTTTTATACGTTTTGTCTACATAATACATTTTTACCACTCATAACACATTACTTTTTTGTGTGCTCATTTAAATTTTGACAACAAAAGCAGTTTGTTTAAATAATAATTACTGTTTACATCATTCAATATCCAACGAATCACATCAACTAATTTAAATTAATATTCAAGTATTACATACTTAGTTTTAAATATTAAATTTATAATAAATTTGTATTAACAATTATATTGTTAATCTAATTTAATTTTAAACATTGTAGAAAAATATTTTCAGTTAATTTTTTATAATTAAAAAAAAGATTAATTTTTTTTCTCACTAAATCTAACTGACTATTATTATTTTTATTATAATTTATTAAAATAATATTAATGAATTATTTTTATTACTTATTAATTGACAAAATATAAATTTTTAATTGTGGATTCGAAGGACTTTGATGATGTATAAAAAGCACAATTTAAATATCAAGCATACAAATGCCACGAGAAAGCTTTGATGTCTCAGGTGCTCTATATAGCCATTTCAACCCTACATCTTTCAGCTCCGTTATCTAGGTTGCAATACAAAAAATATTAAATCTCTTTTTTCCACTTTCTCATATCCTAGATGTCTACATTATTTTTCTTATACACTTTTATTATTATTGTTATTAATTATTATTATTATTTTAATAATCTTATGTTTTATTTAAATAGCGCAAGAAAATAATAATTTATAAATTTAATTATGTATGCATATGTTTACAATTTAAATCAATATATGTTATACTCAAAATGGGCACTGTTTTTAAATTGTATTGAGACAAATGACATTTAAATTATTTTTCATGATACCAGCATCGAAACTTTAAATTTCAGTGTCTACAGCCAGTCGAAACAAGATGGTTTCGGGCTGATGTTGCAAACAACTGCTAGCGAATTCGTAATTTTTCCTTTAAGCACAATTGTTTCTGCCCGTCGTTAATTATATTTAATGTTCATTTGCATCCTTATTACTCTTATTTGTTTACTTGTCACTTGAGTTTATTCATTTCATTTTTTAAGTGATAGTTGTAATTAACCGAAAATTATTAAAAAATGAGTGAAAATAATATATTTTTCTTATTTATTATTTAATAAGTGACTGTAAATTACAGATTTCTCATTCTCTAACAGTTCTCCGCATCATCGACTTGAAATTAACTTGTTTATTACTGGCTGCTGACACTGAATCTTGAAGTTCCGATGCAAGTAATCATGAAAAATATGATGTGTGACTCAGGATGAAACACGATTTCGGACTGCGGGTGATGTTAGCCCTCGCCTACGGCTCGGGCAGCCAACTTTACCCTTGTCTGAAATCGTCTTTTTTCATCCCTTAACACACAATATACTATTAATTATTACAATAAAAAATATAACCGCTATAATGCAATTATAATGTTTTTTTTTCTTTGCCTTTTATTATTTTTTTTAACTTATCACTAATATTGTGTGTCTAAAAAATTTATTATTTTATTTTCCCATGTAGGTATCGCCCGATTGTTTCTTTTCTTTGTCATATTATCAAGCTATTTTTTTTTTTTTTTTTTTTTTAAATTTTTGTATACAAACTTATTTTCTACAATAACTACGTTTGCTTATCATTACGATTATAAGTAGATAGTACGATGGCGGTGGAATATTCCAATATAGCTTCAATACATCATTTTACATTTAGATTTTTTACATCAATACTTATGGCAACATATTTATGTTATTGAATGGTATATTATATATGTGCTTTAAAGAATATTTTTATTATTATATTATTATATTATTATTGTTATTATTATTATTAATATTATTATCATTATTTATTAATTATGTTTATATTGAGGTCTGACAAAACCTGAATTTTGGCTTTTTCGCCAAATGACCGAAGAGCAAGTTGATTTTTTTTTTTAAATTAAATTTTAAAATACTTATCAAGTTACAAATATATATGTATTTTTTGTAAAAATAATTTCGAAACATAACAAAAAAAATTTTTAATATAAAAAAATATTAATCAGTGTTATTAATAAAAATAAAATTTTAAATTTTAATTGTGATAATTATTGAATAAAGATTTAAATTTTTTTAAATAATTTTGTATCATTTTAAATAAAATAATTATTAAATGAAAAAATATCAAATGTTATACATTTAAAAATACATGTTTTACAACATATTTTCGGTCATATATATTATTAATACTAAACTAAATTATTCTTAATCTTTACAGTTTATATAAATTTATATTATTTGCCACAGCATACTACATAAAAATAAAAACATAAACTTTAGTAGTAACAAAAAGAAAAAATCATGATAAAATTGTAAAAAAATAATGGCACGGTGTTTTTGTTTAAACTAAACAGAATTCTGTTAATTAATGGAATTGTTAATATATCAAAACAAAACTGTATATCAAATAAAAAAGGTACTGGAAAAATATTTTCTTTTTTTTTTTTACGGTGAGGAAAGATCACAAAAAATCACAACCAGAAGTCTACAAGAATAATTACCGTCAGACTAATGACGAATAATTTTAGTAATCTTGGCCTTCAATAATTATTGATCTTATTACATATATAATAGTAAATTTTATATATAATATATATATATATGTTTATATACACAGGAAGTAAAAAAAACAATTAAAAATAAACTTATACTTATAATCAGTACTCAACAAATATTTAAAAATTTTTAAAGACAATTATAAAAAAAAAAAAGATATAAAACAAAGTATCTGTAATTTTTTTTGCTTCGCATCAAGCGTAATTTATAAAGCAAATAATTACTTTTAGCTGCCAAAATTACTTGAATTTTAAGACAATATTATAAAAAAAAAGAAAAAAAAAAAATACTGATATTTATTACTTTATAAAAATTGTAAATGCCTAAATTACTAATAGTTTTTTTTATCGAACCTAATAACTTTAAATATTGCAAATACACAAGTAATAAAAAATATATTTAAAATAAAAAAAACAATGTCTTACTACTGTATTTAATAACTTATAATTGAATGATTATTACCATGACATTTAATGCATCAATTAATTATGAAAATATTGATTTAAACTCTTGGCAAACTGTACAATAGGATAAAATTATTGTGTGGATTATTATTCACTTATTCCACCATTATAATAATAATTTTAAAAAAATTTAATTGTCTTGATAAAAGACACAATTTGTTTATCCATTGCAGAGTAAATTAATGAAGAAAAATGCTTACCTATTAATAATAATTTTAATTATCAGAAATTTTTGACATGACTAAGAAAGCTGAGTTCGTGACTTTGATACTGGCTAGAGGTAGCGGCATGTACGCCAACAGCTGCTTGATGTGCTGCGGCATTAACTGCAGCAAGATGATGATGATGGGAATGATGAGACTGATGACTACTCGTTTGATGTGAATTAATGACACTGTTATTTGTTGGATGGGGAACTTGAAAGCTCCCAGATGGCGGGGCTCAGGACAGGAGAGGACCAGGATGCCCACCCGGCAAAACAGATGAAGCAGATACTGCTGTTGCTTGCATATTCGTAACATTATTTTGTTGTTGGCTTTGTTGCTGACCACCACCTAGACAATATACGATCATAGTATTAATAAATAAATAATTATTTCATATTTATATTAAATATATGTATAAGAGTCGTCCTTGTTTTGGATATTCTTTAATTTAAATAAATTCATAAAATTCTTAAATATATAAAAAAAAAAGTTCCTAATAATTTAAAATGGGGAGATTCTTGTAGGAAATTAAATTCTTTATAAAAAAAAAACGATTCTCAGCGTGATATCCATAAAGTAAATGAGAAAAAAATTACAAGGCAACCAAATTTGGAAAAACGCAAAAATTCTCTTTTTTATTAATTCTCATTATTTTATTAAGAGAAAATTTTATTTAAAATTTAAATGTAATAACTTTGTAGGAAATTTAATTTTATATGAAAAAAGTCTTGTACTTTACGTCAGTAAAATTTATATAAAAGTTACAGAACAAAAATTTGAGTCTGTAATAAAATAGCTCAGTTAGTCAACTTCAATTTCTTTATTCAATTTTTAAAGTTCTGTAACTTTTTTTCTATCAATTTTACCAAAATAACGCACAGTACATTTCTTATAGAGAATTTAATTCTCTATAGAATAATTTCTTTTAAATTTAAAATAAAGTTTTTCTTTACAAAAATAATGAGAATATACTAAAAAGCAAATTTTTCATTAACTTTCTTGAGTCTTTTAAAACTAGGGGTGTGCGAATCTTGTTCGAATCGAATATCAAATAGTTCGAAGAATCAAAGAGTTCGAAATTCGAATAATTTGAAATTTTTCTGAATCTTCAGTAAATAATATTATTGCATCTGAAAAATTTAGTATTTATGGTTTTATTAAATTGAAAAACTATTATATTATTAATATTTGTACCTGAAAATAGTCCATATGATCATAAAGTCAATGAACGTAAGATTTAAAAAAGTTCGAAATATTCGAATAGTTTGAACTATTCGATACTTTCGAACTATTCAAATATTTCAAACTATTCGGATGTTTCGAATCTTCGAGGCGGATCTCGAATCGATTTGTTCGATACGATTCGCTTCGAATAATTCGAAATTTCGAGTTTTCGTACACCCCTATTTAAAACTTGATTGCTTTGTAACTTTTTTTTTTTCATTGATTTTTTAGATATGACACTAAGGACGTTTTGCGCAAAATTTAATTTCCTACGAAAATATGTTTTGATTATTCCTGTATGTTTACGAGTTACAAGTTATTAAACTTTAGAATTTTATTGCGAAAAATACATGTATTGCTTTATTTAAAACTTTCATCGTTTTGAGGGCAACTCTGTTAAGATTAAAAAATACCCAAAATAAGGAGTACTTAATATGCATAATATATTTTCCCTTACTGGCATTTTGACTGAGCTCTGCTTTAACTCTTCTAGCAATATGACTACGTGTATGTTTTCTAAGATGATCCTTTCGATAAAATCCTTTACCACATTCTGTACAAACGTGCCTTTTTTCACCAGAGTGTATGACAAAATGTAATGTCAATTGTTCCTTTCGTTTAAATGCTTTCAGACAAACAGTACAAACATAAGGTCTTTCGGGATTATGACTTTGTTTATGACGCGTAAGATGATCTTTACGTTTAAGACCAGCACCACAAATATCGCAAACGAATCGACGCTCAAGTGTATGACCTAAAAGATGTTGCTCAAGAAGTTCACGTTCAGGATAAGCCATATGACACTCTGGACAACAATAAAGTGTTGATCCATCAAGTGCTGTTGTCAAACGAATTTCACCAGGTTTTGGTCTTGGCTTTTTTTCCTTTGGTACTTTCTTCTTTTTCTTTTTTTTCGTAGTAGGTGACATCATAATATTTGGTGTTGTTGTTGTAGCAACAGCCACTGAAGTAGTATGAGCTTGCATTTCAGATTCTTTTTTAATACTCTCAGCAGAATATTTTAAAAAATGATGTAAACTTAATGGCAACGTGCTTGCCGGTAAATGACTGAGGTAATCAGCCACTGTAGAGCCAGGAGTTGCAAGGGATTGCCATGTTGCTGGCATTGAGGCTGGTGTTTGGGTGTGCGCGTGTTGCTGATGATGCTGATGAATTGATGAATAATCTTGTTGTCCACTGTCATTTGTTGTACTACCCGAATCACCTGTATTTCTTTGTTGTTCCTCGGTTTTTTTTTCTTTTTTATCTTTTTCTTGCAGCAAATTACACACATCCTAATTAAATATAAAATTTTCATAATAATGAAAATACTGCAATTCATAAACTAAATATTAAATTTAAAAATATGTATATACCTGGTGATAAGAACGTTTTTCTTGCATACTCGGTGAATTTGTCGGACGTTGTTGTACAGACTGTGCTTGTGAGTATGGCACATTTGAATAATGTGAGTGTACATTACTATTTGAGTAGGTACTTTTGTTGCTTATCATTCCTTGACTTTGTCCAGTTTGCCCTCCATTTATTTCTGGACGATATTTTCCCACAACCGGCACTCCAATCGGAGGCTGATTAGGAAAGTGATTAGCATATCTTGCACTACTACCACTAGTACCATCAGCAGTAAACTGATGAATACTAGGGATCGTAGCAGGAAAGTGACTTCCAAACGGTGGGAAATTCATTGCAGATACTCAATGCGACACCTGTGTACACAATGTTTACATAATTAGTATTAAAATATAAAGATAATTTAAAAAATATATAATTATTTACACTATCATCTAAATAATTAAATTAAAAAATCAATAAATAAAAAAAACTAAACCCAACCGCAGAAAATTAACATCTCACCTCATAATGTCACATCCCCGTTACGTTAATTCTATACATACATTATAATCTTATATTACGTCATAATGAAAATAATAATTATAATAAATAAAAAAGTATAATGAATAAATATAAATTTTCCATTTAACACGCGGTTACTCACACTCGTTCTATTTGCTCATTCGCTTACTCTAACCCCGTACCAAAACCACTTGTCTCTCTCACTCTCACAAAATATCTCTTTGGTTACCAACCCTCTGCCGACAATGGCCGTATATTTGACCCTGCACGCTGTCAATACTCTTGACTATGACTGTCGAACATTTACAAACTATTATTTAACCACCAGTCAAGGTCAAAATTTTATATGAATACAGTAAACCACATTCTGTCATTTAAATTTATTTAACCACACATTTATCAATAATAATAATTATTATTATTATATTATTTACAGCATATAACTTCCGTAGTAAATGTCGATTATAGCGTTAGCGTCATAGATTTCGTACAGTACTCATACTCCATGCTTGTGTTAGTAACAACCATAACAGCGTCGGCGTTTCGCGTTTGGGACTGAAAGTCTGATACATATTTTAGCTGATTACAAGACACTAATCATAATCATTATCAATCATCCACGAATATCTACAATAATTATAATAGTAAAATTAAAATAAATAATCGTTGTCTAATGACTTTTTTTAAATCACACATCTATAGTTAATAATTATTTCATTTATAAATAAATTTTAATTTATGTAAATTATTATTTATTTATAATTATAAATTATAATTAAATAGACCAGTAGATATTGATAAATAAAATAATTATAATAAAAAATGATGTATGATAAAAATACGTGCATTAGTAGTATAGGTATAAAATGGCCGTAAAAGCCGGTATTACATCAAGTGGTTTGTTGATCGCGAGGTCCACAATCACCATATTCATATAATTTAAATTTTTAAAAATCTAGTAGTCATTTTCGGAGCAGTATATATCTTTTGAAGCTTACCATTTATACGGCCTTGACAGTATAATGACATATAAGGCCTTTCGCGTATTCCACCGTCAACACACGTATCTTATATTACACCGGTGTTATTATTTGAACGTTAAATTAAAATTTAAAAAAATAAAATTTTACGCTAAATAAATGCGTAACTATTATTGTTGTTGTAAGTATTAGTATTATTATTATTATTATTGAGAAGTATTAAAAAATAAAGGAAAGTAAAATAACGACCTCCGTGACCGTTGACACCTGTCTCTTGAGTCCCCACCCCACTGTCCGCCCTCTACTGCGCCAGCCTCTTAACTATTTTTTCTCTGGCACTCAGCGGCCCCCGCGAGCATCACCGCGTATCGCCGTTTCCCTACCCAGTCACCCTCACCCACTTCTCTTCTCCACCAACCCACCTCATCGTAGTTGCCATCGTCGTAGTCGTAATTTCCATTCCCATTCCCATTCCCAATTCCCGTACGTCCCCACAATCCGCGTTATGTTTCTACCCATTCCACGGACCATACCCATACCCATCCATGTCGCCCCTATCGACAACGACGATGTGCGAACGGCGAAAATACCCGAATACGAATATACTACGAGTAGTTTCCTCGGTCTACATACTGCCTGATATTCCTGGCTATATATATATATTATATATCCTCGGTACATTTACCAAAGATCCGTGGAATGGGTGATGTAGATTCGGTGGGTTGGATCAAATGGGTTGAGGATCCAGTCCACCTTATAAACCACCAACAGTTTTATCCTTCGATTCCTTGACATTATACTATCTCTATACAGTCATCGTTGTCCTACATATTTTTTTTTTCACTACACTTACATATATTCACTTTCATTTTTTTAAATTTTCAAATTTATTTACAAATACATTTATGGCTTTATGATAAATGAACTTTTTTTTTTACAGCTTGATAACAAAAATAAATAGTCGAAAGTTATTTTATTAATACTTAACATATCTGTCAAACCAAATGTAGTTTAAATAATTAAGAGTAAAAATAATTTTAATATTTTATGAATTTAAAAAAATGTTACTTTTTTTTTCATGATTAAAATAATTAAATTGTCAGTACAAATAAGAACTCTGTGTTTTTAAAATTTTATATTTAACGTGCTAATGGTTAAACTACAAAAACACGAAAAAGAGACGTATCTCGTATAAAAAATTCACGTAATTAGTTATAATTAAAATAATACAAATATTAAATATTTAAAAATCTTAATTTAACTTAAGTTTGCTTTAATTAAAAATTTTTATGTTTAATTTTTACATTTATTTTTATGATTTTTCCAATATTTATGTAAGTAACAATGTAAATGACTTACAAACAAATAAAGACTACGATACAATAATATATATATATATATATTAATAATTATAGTAAAATAACTTTTTTTAAAATTTTTATTGTTTTTTATTTTTTTTATTTATTATTTATTATTATTTTTTTTTCATACAACTATATACCCACTGCCTTAACTTTATTTTACTTTTTTATTTAAATGAAATAAAAGTATCAACTTTACTTAATATAATAATAATCATAATAATAATAAACAAAAAAATTTATAAGACTCCAATAGCATCTAAATGGAAATTCTAATTATCTAATTTGTAATTATTAGTAATTCGTTTATAATTCTTAAACAAACTCGCATTACCCATACGATTTGATTTACTCGTCAAACATTTATCTATTTATCAATGTTTAATTTATACGTAATTAGTATTATAATAATTTTCATTAATATTATTATTGTTTAATTTTTTTTTTATGTCAAGTCATAATTATTATTATTAACTTATTTTTTTTATGATTACATTTCGATAATTTAATTTACAAATATAATTTATGTTAGCACAAATTGGTAGCAATTGATAAAAAAGGAGTTAATAGAAGCCTAAAGTTATTAACAAATGCATTATTGTTTAAGACATAACTACTTTATATTTATAATATATATTTATATATATATATTTTTTTTTTAATTACGAACAAATTAAATTATGCATTGTCCGTTAATTATTATTGCTAATAAAATTGAATTGTTTCAAATATAATTATTTAGCAAATTATTTAAATAGTTTTCATTAAAATTTGAAAACCATTGGAAGAATCACTTTTCAACACCATAAATAACAGTTATATAATCGATTTATTATTTTTATTATCCCGATTTATAGATGAAATTATTGAATTATAGATCTGTTTTTTAAACCATTATTTTTAATTATTATTAATTCAGTTAATTCTTCAATTTAAATAATTATAGATTTCGTATTTTTCAAAAATAAATATTCAGTCACTGATTCAATAAGTTTACATTAGAAAACAAAAAAAAAGGATTTAATCTAAGTGCATTTCGAGATAAATGGGCCCAAGGCATTAATGATCTATTATAATAAATCATTTATATGATTTTACGTCTATTTACAACATTTGTAGTAGAAAAAAAGAAAAGAAAAAAATACCCCCGTTGATAATTATTTTATTACGTATAACCACGCCAACATGTGCTATCAGACACAATCTTTTATTTGTTGGAAAATCCAAATATAGATTTAAAAAATAATAACAAATAATTAAGATAAAGTAGGCAAAAGTTAAGTCGTAAATACCAATACAAATTATTACATACACTATAACGCGCACGTGTTTTTTTTTCTGTTTTATATTATTATCTTTCTTTTTTAAGAAAATATTTTATCATGTATTTTCGTACCAAATATGCACTCTTGTTTATCAATAGCAAACGTGTCTGAGAGCAAGTAAAAAAAAAAAAAAAAAACGCTGGCATATTTAAACTTCAACAGCTATTAAATAATTATTTAATTTACTTTTTCACATTTTCGATAGTCATATATATCCCACTACTATGAATTAATTATTTAATATTTATAATACAGGGAGGAAACCGAATATTAGCTGAATTATTATTTTAATGTATTAATAATTATTGTAAAATATTATCTGGTATCAATTCTTACGATAAATTACTGAATAATAATAAACTTTCTATGCGGCTTTTCCTCTAGCCCGTTGATGATTAAATCGAAAATACCGCCCAGTACCACTCAGGGCGGCCAATTGCTGCTAATGTTGCTGTTGTTTTTGTTGTTGCTGTTGCTGCTGCTGTTGCTGCTTTTGTTGTTGCTGCTGTTGCTGTTGTTGTTGCTGATGATGCAGCATTGCCATTGCTCCCGTTTCCGCGGCAGTTGGTAGAACAACAGTTGATTGTTCAGTGACGGCAATTTGATGAATTTGTGCCTGTGAACCTTGTCCTACTTGAATTTGGATTTGTTGAAGCTCGGGTAATGATGTCTGTTGTTGTATATCAGTTTGTTGCTGTTGATTCTGCGGCGATTGTTCATTTTGTTGCTGAGTTTGAGAATTATCAACGATACTAAGTGGATCTTCTTTCGCTCGTTTAGCCAAGTGAGATCTCGCATGTTTTCGTAGATGATCTTTACGGTAAAAGGCTTTTCCACATTCAGTACAAACCTCTGTCTTTTGACCAGAATGTATAACAAAATGTAAATTTAAATGCTCTTTTCGTTTAAAACCTTTCATGCAAACAGAACATATAAATGGTCGATCAGGGTTGTGGCCTAATTTGTGACGTTCCAAATGTTCTTTACGTTTTAAACCAGCGCCACAAATGTCACAAATAAATCTTCGCTCTATTTTATGACCAATTAAATGTTGTTCAAGTAATTCTTTTTCAGGATACGCCATATTACATTGAGGACAACAAAATAACGTGGTACCATCGAGAGCAGTAACAATGCTAACTTGACCAGGCTTGGGCTTCTTCGGTTTAGGTGGTTTTTTCTTGTACTTCTTCTTTCTTTTTGGTTTCGTTCCAGGCTCTTGTTCTTCAGGAACATCTGGAATTATTTCTGTTTCACCACCGGCAACTGTTATTTGTACAGCTTGCTCGCCAGTTCCTGTACTACCCGAGCCATCTAGTCCATCAGTACCAAGTGGACTTGACTCAATAGTGGACTCACGTTTTATCGTTTCTGGCGAAAATTTAAGATAATGATGTAAACCAAGAGGAAGGGTTTGAAATCGAGAAAGATATTCAGCAACTGTAGAACCCGTGGGTGCTATGCTCTGCCATGTTGCTGGGACCGTCACAAACTCATCATTATTTTGATTACTCTGAGTCTTAACATTAGCGCGTTTAATCAAAGCTACTGGTGTTGTTCCCTCCTTAATATCATCCTTTGAGTCAATAGCTTCGCGTAAAATTAAATCCTGGGGAATTTGAGCAACAACAGTAAGACCTTCAGGTGCACCAGGAAGTTGAACAGTCTGTTGAATAGTTTGTTGAGCCGTACTCGTTACAACAGTCGAGGTACTCTGTGTCGTTTGTTCTGACCTGTTAAAATTAATATCAATTATTATTATTGTTATTTTTTTGTTTTATCAAATAAAAATAATACATAAATTATAAATCAACTTACGTTTGTGTAGTTGCAACAGTATTTTGTGGTTGTACTTGTATTTGCAAACCATCAGATCCTTGTTGACTGTACGCAACTGTTAAAACAGTTGCTGCACCTTGAGGAAATTGCCCAAGTGATATAGGAGCAATATGATACTTTGGTTGATCCGAATTATTGCCACCTTGTGATACATTTGGATTTACAACTTGAATTTGGACGGTCTGTTGTTGTTGAGTACCATCTTTACCAGGTACCGTAATAGGTAATGTTATTATCTGTTGTTGTTGATTATTTCCACCTTGTGTTGCCACAGTAAATCCATTTGGATCAACTGGTCTCAAATAATGAACACCTCCTTCACCCCCTGACAAAACACCAACCACTTGACCACCAGCTGTCAAATTTTGGGCAAATTTAGTGGTGAACTGGTGAACAGCTCCGGTTGGCAATGATCCGGTTGTGAAACCGGGAAACGGAGTGAAATTCATTTTCTTATTGCCCGACAACCTGAAACAAAAAAAATTTATTCATTATAAATATATCAATAAATATTTTTGTTAAAAAAATAGTTATGAAGAAATAGTTTGAATTGTAAAGCATGTAATTTAAAAGGTTTATTTTATCGTTTATGTTTGCAAGCTCCCACTGATAGGCTCTCCCAGATGTTACCAACGTCACATACGTGTTTTATTTAAAATTCCATCTCTTAGTAACGTTACATTGGTGGGAAAAGCAGTGGGGTAGTCAGAAATACAACCCCCCTCCGTTTCCATCATCATCATCCACCACCTCTTTAGGTTCTACTTCTACTTCTTCTACTTCTTGTTCTTCCTTATACTTGTCCTCCCCCGCCACCAATGTCGTTGGTTCCCCCTCGACAGACAGGAGTAAAGAGCAGGGAGAATGTTCACCAAAGTAATTTAGGATTGAGATATAATAGAGAGAACGAGGGAGAGAGAATGAGAGTACATCAACCCCACTCCATCAACCAACATTGGTATTTGACAAGGGGTAGGGGTTAAAAGTCACATTGATACCAACACGTGGATGGTGACCCAGGGTGGGAGCATTTAATCGTAAAAAGAGTGTGGGAGGCACCAGGGACTGTTCAAGTGGGAAATAATATTTATATTTAAAACAATTGTATACCATTACACCAGCTTAAATTACTGCTGCGTTTCAGTACACAGAAAGGTAACTGTTTGACACCAACAAGTCAACCGCTTCTTACTATTCACCACCCAACTAAACTACCCAGATGATAATGTATGAGACTAAGCGTTACTCAGCGCGGACTGTTAGAGATTGGTAGCATGTACCAACCAAAGAGTTTATTATTAGGATTATTAAGCAACGGATGTTTATCATAACTTATCAGATCTAGCTAAAGAATTAAAAGAAGGACGGAAGAAGGAAGGAAGGAAGGAAGGAAGGGTGTAGAGTTAAAGTGGTGGCGGAACTGCGGGTAGGGGCATACCAAGAAAGAAGGGATACTACTCCCATGCGATCCCGAGAATGAGAAGGGAGAGGGAGACATGTCCGAAGCCAAGAACAGTAGTAACCTAGTGTAAATCCACTCGTACGCCCTTGGAGTTGAGTCTTGGAAGTTCCTAAAGTACGATCACTGCATCCTGCGATTCAGCTGACGTACTTTTTCATCACATCATTCGCTCGGGTGACACTAACAAGAGTATAAACGCCACACGATATTCACGCGCTATCAATACGCCTTACGTTCGTGCTATTACACTGGATACTGCTATATTACTTGTTCTATTTATATATATATATGTATATACATATAGATATATATATATATATATATACATACATATATAGATGAATATACTTATGCAATTATATGTATTTATTTGTAACTTTAATTATAACACTTATATATATATATATTATAATTTAACGTGTTACTAATCTACATACATTTATAAAATAACATATATCACGGGTTTCACTTATTTTTTACTTAATATTATACGATCAACGACGTTTCACGTAGACGTTGACCAGAACATCTACTGCAAGTGGCTATAGTCACGCCGTGACGTAATAACGAACCAAGCGGAACAACTGCGCAGTACAATGTACGACTACAATATTTTAATAAAATAATAATAAAACAAATAATTTTATTATTATTTAAATAATATATATACATATTTTTTTTTTTAATTATTTAATTAATTTATAATTATTTATTTATTTAATAATTATATTATTGGTTGCATTTAAAATATATTTCAAATAATTTTAACTAACGGGCGTTGGCTGTAATTGTATTAAATTCAGATATTACCACGTCATCATGTATGCCGCCATTTTGAAATTAAAAATAAATTTATTTTATTTTATTTATAACAATGACGTGGCCTTTTATGGAATAAATTTAAATGTTCATAAAAAGAACAATGTTTTAAATAAATGAATAATTATAGATATATTGACGGAAAAAAACGACTGGAGACTGGATAAGTTGGTCAGCTTTAACTAACCGGGATGAAAATATAGATACAGATGTAGATGATGATGCTGGTGCGGATGATGCTGATGCTGATTGTTTGCCGGCATGATAAAATACCAAAGCAAGTTATCATAAAGTAATAGCCAAATTAATTGGCTGATTATCATTTATGAGCGGTAGAGGATTTGTTTACACCCCCACCTAGATGTGCCAAAGGAGGAGATGTGCAGAGGCATCAAAAGCAACACAAGGTGGGAAGAAAACAGAGTGGAGCGAGAGATGCTACGGAGGGGCCTCGGAGAGACCTCCACGGTGGGCATCCACCACCACGCAATTTCCAACCCCACCAACCTCTCAACCACTGTCCGCACCTCCAACCACCCCACCAAAGAGCTCGAGCCAGAGCGTAGAGTCACGATGAGGTTCCCGCGACGATTTTAGTGTCTTGGGGTGGGTGCTCGGTGGCCACTGTTTCGCGGTTTCTCGACGTTTAACGCGTTCTATCATTGTGCCATCCACCAAAACAATACGGATAAAAAAAACACGCTTGTATCCGGTAACACCAGTGACGACAAGTTGATGTTGATGAAATAACGGGAGAAAGCAACAATTGTACATTAATAATAATAATAGTAGTAGTAGTAGTAGTTAAATATATGCATATATATCTATATATAACAATACTTGTACATATATTTTTACATTTACACATATTATATAGATATGTATGTGCACTTACTTGTGAAATAAAATTTTTCGTCAACTCGTTGACGTTATCGTTGTTCTCCTTATGCAGCTGTCAGAAATAATAAATTTTTATAACTGGTCTCTTCTATACTGGGTATACTCCTGTTAGGAACGCACTACGACTGGCACTCGAGGTGACGAATAAACGAGAACACGCTCTCACTGGAAACAATTTACAGTTTCCGTTATTCAGTTAACTTCTCAAAGTTGTACTGCTTCACAACCTGGCACTGACTCGAACGTCGACGCTCTGGCATTCGTGCTCTCGATTTACTTTAAGCCGACTTTCTCATTTCTATGAACGTTTATTTACCGACCACAACAATCTACACACCGACGCTCCGTATTTATGTTTCTCCACAACCAACACCATTCATGTCAGTCCTTTTCAAAATACCCGCGTCTATTTTATTTATCGCATAAACATTTTTTTTAATTTTCAGTGACTGCCGTGGACTTTTTAGTCGGTTATAAAAACAAATTTTAAAAAATCAAAGCTGTTACACCCACGTGTACATTCTGTTTTTAATGGGCGACCTTTCGCATATATCAGTACAGTTCTAACCCTTTCTCAATAGACCAATCGCTGCACAGCTTTAACTTGCGAACGAGTATAAATAAATTCAAGTGAGCGGCGTTAGTGTTGCTTCTGTTTTACGCGCGCAATTTGGTTTCAAAATTTGTTCTTGCATAATTTATATATTTCTATAGAAATTTTAATCATATGGTGATAAAAAAATGTGTAATGACGTTATTAAAAAAAAAATAATTATTAATTTTATATTGTAATTTACATTTATGTCAATAGTATAAATAAATGAATACATAAAAAAAATATAAATATTGATTTATCTAATTTAATAATTCACCGAAATTTATTATTTATAAAATGCATGAAATAAATGATAAATACATTATTGATTTATTTTTTATTATTATTATTATTATTATTATTATTATTATTATTAATTTATAGATTAGATCGTCTATTCATTCTCTCCATGTAAAGAGAATAAAGTAATTTATTATTTTCATAGTAATATGGATTATCATTGGCATTAAGATCGGGTCTATAATCACTTTCATAATTATTTTGAACTGGAGGATATTGTTTACAAGATGACGAACTTGATGGTTCAGAATCATTTGATGAGGAAGTATAATTTCTATTTTTCCATTCAGCTTCTGTTGTACTGTTGCTCGTCGATTCTTGAATTCCCGAGAAACCGTTCAAATGAAGATTATTTATTCTTTTACTCAATGGTGTAAATTCGCTGCTTTCATCTTCCATGCTCCTTACACGTTTTCTATAAATAATTATCACCGATAAATAATTAAAATATATATTATATAATATATTATATTGCTTGATAAAAACTTTAGTAATAAATAAATAAATAAAAATATATTTTTTAACAAACTAACCTGTTTGAATGTGTCATCTTCCAAGTATATTATTTTTTCTTTGTTTTATTAACTAATATAAATTAATTTATTTTATATCACTTTTTACGTATCATTTTGCCATAAAAAATATTATTATTTCTTATCTATGAATGTATATGATTATGACACAATTGATACTTTGTTTTCATTGTTAATACCATAAATAGATGTCAATACAAGACAGTGAGAGGAAATATTTGTTGAATATACTAAAAATAATTTTTTTTTTACCCTCACTTTAACGTTATTGATTTAATTATTATTTTACTTGTCACCCTAAATAAATAAAATTAATTATTTACAATAATTTTCATATATATGTATGCATTAATTAAACATTTATATATTTTTTTATTTTGTTACCAAAGTTAAGATGACAAGAGTATAAAACTATCAATTCAATGGCTATCAGTTGTGTTCTGTCATGTATATGTTAATTTTCTCTCTTTTACTGCATGTACGCATATTTTTACAACTGGATACCGAGTTATTTTATTTAACACGAGAATGCGCTAGTAATACTGACTTTAATTATTATATATATATATTTTCTATTTATTAATTATCATCAGATGGTTCATGATAATTTTCCTACTTTTCATCTATGGTTAAAAACAAAACTATTTTATTCTTATTACGTTAATACATGTTATATATATTTATATTTCTTTACATAAAACAAGTACATTAAGTATGTACTTAGATACACATATATTTTTATAAAGTAATGTATGCTAGCTTGATATCCTTGGCTCGGTTTTTAAAAGAACATAATGCCATATAACTGTGAGCTAGACACATTTTTGTTGAATTACTAACCCAAATGTACTGATATCATGGATGTACTCATGGATGCGTCACAAATTAACAAGGCTACATATATATTCATTCGTTTTAAATTAAACAACTTTCTACAAGTTGGAAAAAAAGTCATAAGTACTTTTACGATAATTAAATTTATCATGTTATATATACATGCATATAATGTTTCTTTTAATTAGTTACACATTAAAGGTGATTTATAAAAAAAAAAGAAATTTAGTTGAATATTTAAATGAAGTAAAGATTTATAGTTGAATAATTGTTAACAAAAATGGACATTATTTACAAGGATACCAAGTTTAGTTTTTTAAATTAAATAAAATGTATGACCTTGATTCTCATACTGTGAAGATATCTCATTTTTTTTTTATTTTCTTTTTTAGTACACGATTTTACTCAAGTGTATGCCACGTGTGAAATCAAGTCATAACAATATACAGATTTATTAATGTAATAAATACGAATTTCTTTTACTATACTGTAACTTAAATGATATATGACAAAGTATTATATTTTGTTAATGGCCTATTTTATATATTTATTTAAATACTTAATCGTTAATTCTATTTTTAGACAAAAATTAAATACCGTAAAAATGTAACGGTTTTTATAGTGAAGAACAGCCAACTGGTCAGCCGTCAGTATAAGAAATTTTGTGTTTATTTTATTTTATTCAAATATGGTGAGGACGAGTCGACAAGAAACTAGTCGGTCAGTTAACCAGGAGGACGTTGTTGATATCATACATGTATAACGGACTCATTGACAACTAATAGATAATAATATTATCATTAAATTGCATTTAAATTTTTTTAAATTAAATTTCTTTTCTACATCCTCACATTATCCAGCGATAACAATAATTAACTTTCAACTGATAAAATTTAAAATTATATTAATAATATAAAAAAAAACCAAATATTTTCCCCTTATTTAAACTTTTTGAACTTGGTTATTTTAGACCACATTTTTATCTCACGATAAGACATAATTATAATAAATGACCGAGAATATTGTAAATAAATTTAATGGATTTTAAAAAAGCAATAATCTGCCACTTAACGCAACAATTATTATAATTAAAAATATTTATACAGATTATTTAAAATGTATAATTATAAAATAGAAAACAATGTTGCGTATATATTAAATGAGGACAATTTAATTAAAGCTTATAATTTAAAAATTACTGAAGCACATATGTTTATATTTTAGTTTACAGAATAACCTTGACACTCCTAATTGTCTTTTTATATAAACCATAAGCGTTTTGTTTTTTTTTCTCTCTTTTTATTATTAAGATGCAATTGGATCGAGTTGTTATATTTAAGTATTTTGGGCGTAGTCGCATTATATATATATAATATAATATCAGTAGCTGGGAAAATCTTGGGTGTGTGGTTGCATGTCTGCGTCTAGATTGGGCCATTCAACTTTCGACCTACACGACATTGAACTTGGCCAATCGATTAAAAGAAAACTTATATTAAGGTGCAAGGCCACATTCTTTTAAATATAATTATAAATTTTATTCATCTTCGATTACTTAATGTCATTTATTTTTTTATTTCGTCACCGACCTACATAAAGTTTATAAATATAAATAAAATTTAAAACATTATTTTAAAAATTACATACATACTCGATAGAATTCTTACGGTCGTAATAATAAACAAGCTCATACCAAATCGGTACAAATAACTTGTACATACATACATACATATACAATATAAGTAATTCTCTGATATGACGCGACAAGCTTGTCCTAGAAATCTTACGGCCGGTGATGCTTAAAAACCTCGACCTTGACAAACTAGTGTAGACTTCTGGCCTTACTATACGGCTTTGGTTGTGCCATTGGCATGACAATTGATTAATTATACAAGTCTATATATATTTATCTTGTCCTTCTCATCCGCTCCTCTTAAAAAAAAACAACAATCATCATTCGGTAAATTTTATTTATATAATTTTAAATTAAAATTATAAATAAGTACCGTCTACTTGATTGATAAAAATCGATTTATTTGAGACAACTTACAAGTATTAACTGAAAACTTATAAAAAAAAGTAATTATAATTTTTTTCAGGGTAAAATCCCGATGAGTCAATGGAGGTTGATATCAATAAAA
The DNA here is from genome assembly GCA_964016945.1 of Microplitis deprimator. Taxonomy (NCBI): domain Eukaryota; kingdom Metazoa; phylum Arthropoda; class Insecta; order Hymenoptera; family Braconidae; genus Microplitis; species Microplitis deprimator. Next base: position 6,838,004 of record OZ024709.1, on the reverse strand, counting down.
TATCTAATGACTAAATGCGTAATGCAAGAAAAATAATATATGTGTATCCGTTGTCATCAGATAATTTTGAAGCTGTACAAATGGTTATATTTTTTTTCCCCAACAACGTCCGACAGTAGTGAGTCAGTCTGGAAACGCTATAGTTATAATAAACTAATATATATAAGTATATATTCCTCGTAGTAGAGTCATTGCCTGTATCTCCTTCGTGTAAGTTTTCTGTCTTTATTTATCAAACATTAAGTATTATATATCGTATTCACTTTATTCATATCGTACAGTTTGAAGCGGTATTTGGGGAACTAGTCAGTTGCTGACGCGACGACCAATCGGAGCGCGTCTCACGTTTTATGCCCATATATGGCAAGAGCCGGTGAAAATTTTATCGGTGGGGATACAGGGAACCTGGACGAGTCCATTTTACCCAACAGGGGTGTATCAATATAATTATTTTTTATCATTATTAATTATTATTGACACAATTGAGTCATCAATACTTTTATCTTTTATTTATAATTTATTATGTATATGATACTTGTCAAATTCCTTATGATTTTGTTAATTAATATTATCATTGATTGAATTCATTTTATGATATTTTATATGCCGGCTTAATACTACCGACCATACCTTCTAAGGACTAGTCCAAAAGGATCCTGGTTTTCGTTTTAATTCACGTTACTCACTACCTACTCGCGTTGTCGCTCGTGTCACGACTCACGATTCTCGCTTAGTCCTGTCACAAGTATACTTCATACGGACACTTACGCTAACATTTAAATCCTCAGAGATTCATCTCTTCTTTTAAACTTTTTAAAGGTAAGTTTTTTAAATTGTTTGTTGACTGCGATATTTATTTTATTAAAGCCGCGAGTCTATTATTATTATTAATACAAATAATTTAATAGATAAACTTTTATTAAAAAAGCCGGTCGCATCATCCGCCATCATGCCTAGCCAGGGCGTTGCTATCCATGTGCTTCGCTTGGGTTTTTTTAAATTCAAAAATTTATAAATTACAAATATAAATTTAAATACGGCGGAGCATCTATTTTGTTTTTTAAATTTTTATAAATAGTTTAAATGAATCGACAGGTTGCCGGCAAGTGGTGATTCCTTCAAGTGGTTTGACGTTACGGTCTATAATTAAACTTGGCTTGAGTTTGGCGTACAAGTTTTAAATAATTTAAATCACGCGTCCGGTGAAACTTATTCGAGATATATAATAAATAAAACGTATGTACCAATGAATAATGATTTAAAAAAAAAAATTATTTTGAATTGTTTATTTAAACGTTGTAGATTCCATGATGGGTCATGGTACAATAATTAACAATAGTTATTGATGTGTAATGAATCAGGGATCAAGTTGATTATAAAAAGAATTGATGTATAGTAAATTTGTATAGAGGGGAAAATACAATATCGTTACGATCCTCGATGCGGCAGAGTCAGCGTCGCGTTGGTTCAGGGGGGGTAGGAAATAAAACGAGTCCCTCGGTGGCAGTAAGTTGCCTTATATGGTAAAGAACGACAGGATTGGTTGAGGGTGTCCCTCCCTTATTGCCGGATATACCCATGGTGGGAGTTTGCACTATCTCGTTGATATAATACAGTCTTCACCGATCATTCCAGCTACATTCTGTGCTCGGTGGTTGATACCTAAGGAACCGTGTAATTCGTGATTATAGTGACTACGATTCACTATTATAGTGTACATATTTTTTTATTCATTAAATTAAACGTAAGTTTATTTTTAAAAATAATTTTAATCGAAGATGCATATTGGAAAAAAAAATATTACTCTTATTTTTAAATATTTTATAGTGAATAGTGTACGGATTTAGTGATCGAATTATTTCGAACGTGTTTAATTTTAAAATAGTGTTCATATTACACTTTAGCGTGGGTTGGATGTAGTAATATGAGTACCGGGTTATGCCGGTTGCCGGTTTGGTTTAAAATTTATTTATTTTGAATGGAGATACATATATTAAGATTGTCAATTAAATGACATAAAAATTTTAAATACTAATTAGAGTATTTGAATGTACTTGGGTTTAATAGTTGGTCGTATTATAGTGATTCTTTTGTGATGTAAAAATTTATCTTTGTAAAGAGGTAGACGAGTCGGGGTTGGGTGGGGCTGGGTGCGGTCTGCCGGTGTGGTAAAGCAGAGTTGTAGAGGCGCGATTAAATATTCTGTCTGACGTGGCAATTGGTATTCTCAACAAGTTCTTGATGTTTTTTAAAATAAATTTAATGATAAAATAGTAATAAAAATAAAATTTATAGAAATATGAGTCATCAATGAATACTTGATAATCTTGATAACTGATAAATTATATGAATAAAGTCACAGTTAAAAAAAGAAATAGTTTTAATAAATTAATTGAATAAGTTATTGAATGAAAAAATGTATAAATAAATAAATTAATTATTTAATTTTTTGTATTTTATAGATAAAATAACAGACGAAAATGTGTGACGAAGAAGTTGCTGCTTTGGTTGTTGACAATGGATCCGGTATGTGCAAAGCCGGATTTGCCGGTGATGATGCACCCCGTGCTGTATTTCCCTCAATTGTGGGAAGGCCAAGACATCAAGGTGTAATGGTTGGTATGGGACAAAAAGACTCATATGTAGGAGATGAAGCCCAATCAAAGAGAGGTATCCTTACTCTCAAATACCCAATTGAACACGGTATCGTTACCAACTGGGATGACATGGAAAAAATTTGGCATCACACTTTCTACAATGAACTCCGAGTTGCACCTGAAGAACATCCAGTACTCCTTACTGAGGCTCCTTTGAATCCAAAAGCTAATCGTGAGAAGATGACGCAGATTATGTTTGAAACTTTCAACACACCTGCTATGTACGTCGCTATCCAAGCTGTGCTTTCTCTCTACGCTTCTGGTCGTACTACTGGTATCGTTCTTGATTCCGGAGATGGTGTTTCTCACACAGTACCTATCTACGAGGGTTACGCTCTACCTCACGCTATCCTTCGTCTCGACTTGGCTGGTCGTGATCTCACCGATTACCTTATGAAGATCCTCACTGAGAGAGGATACTCTTTCACCACCACTGCCGAGCGTGAAATCGTTCGTGACATCAAAGAAAAACTTTGCTACGTTGCTCTTGACTTCGAACAAGAAATGGCTACCGCCGCATCATCATCAAGCTTGGAAAAGAGCTACGAACTTCCTGATGGACAGGTAAAGTCATCTAAAATAATACTTAATATTCTTAATAATCTCAGTTGTATTTATTCTGAAAGAGCAAAAAAATATTGATGTAATTGTTATTTTTGTTTTTAGGTCATCACCATCGGAAACGAGAGATTCCGTTGCCCAGAGGCTCTCTTCCAGCCAAGCTTCTTGGGTATGGAAGCTTGTGGTATTCATGAAACTACATACAACTCCATCATGAAGTGTGATGTTGATATCCGTAAGGACTTGTACGCCAACACCGTACTCTCTGGTGGTACCACCATGTACCCAGGAATTGCCGACAGAATGCAAAAAGAAATTACTGCCCTTGCCCCATCAACCATGAAGATAAAGATAATTGCTCCACCAGAAAGAAAATACTCCGTATGGATTGGAGGTTCTATTCTTGCTTCATTGTCCACCTTCCAACAGATGTGGATCTCAAAACAAGAATATGACGAATCTGGACCATCAATTGTCCACAGAAAGTGCTTCTAAGCGTACTAATCAACAACAATGCACTTAAACACTTACCAACAACATAAATTTATTACTACATACTGTCATCATTAATCATCATTTGTCCGAATCCCACATCAATACGGTTGGTAGTCAAATTCAGGAGGAGAGAAAAAGATAAAAGAAAAAAAAAACAAAAAAAAATAGAGAGAGTTTGCATATTCTCTCATTTATTATTTCCCTATATCTTAACACCTCACTAAATAATTTTATTTTTTCATACAGTTTATTTATAATGATAGGTTTTCACGCATTTCTACTACCTCCTGCCCTCACCTCCGCGATTATTATTTAATATTAATGTGTAATAATAATTATTATTATTTAATATTATAATTATCATTGAGGTGAAGATTTTTTGACTTTATGATGAAAAAAAATAATAATTGTAACTACATTCCATAAGACTTATCTCGTTATTCGAGTGTGCTTCATTCCTAGCGACGACAGGGCCTCATGATTTTTACTATTAATCTATTGCTAATTAATGTTTATTTCATGCATATATATATATATAAATATATATATTAGTATTATAATTAAGATGCACTGATAGGTAAAAAAAAAAAATGAAAAAAATAAAAATAAAAAAAAGTAAATAATAATCAAGTTTTTTTGTATATCAAGTTGGGCAGTGAAATTCCAAAAAATAAACTAACAGCTCAAACTATTTATAATAAGCTGAGGTGAAGTATACGGGAAGTAATTAAGAGAGAGAGAGAGACAGAGGCAGTGTTAAGAGAGAGAAGTGAAAGCATTAAAAACACAATTGACGCCCTAAATGCGTAGCCAAAGTATTATAATTTATTCCCATTATATTGTGCAAGTTTACTCACGTACACAATTTAAAGATTACTCTAGGCTTATGGGATAGTAAAATAAAGTCTTTGGAATAATAATAATTAATAATAATAATAATAATGATAATAATAAAAACAAAACAAATAAATTTAATCGACTGGAAACGATATGTCGTGATTCTTCGAGTTTTTTATCGATAGAAATGCATTCCTTCATTTTTTTTTTTTTTAATTTTTTTTTTTTTTTTAACATTGAAAAAGCTTCCTCTCGTGAAATTTATTTATTTCGCTAATGAGAGACGTTCTCCTAAACTTCCTCTCCAGCAAAAAATGTACTGATTAGAAATTATTCATATAGTCATTAAAAGATAATGAAAAAAAAAAAAAAAAAAGTTACATTTTTAGTAAAAATTTTTCGCGTTTTTCCGGAGTTACAATGTAGATTTTTTACTACCATTAAATGTCAATGAAATATCGTATCCTAAGATTTTTCTTGTAAACCTTTAATAATTATTATAAGAATTAGGTTTATATTTTAAATTCAATAAAATTATTTTCAATGAATGATCATAAATGTGACTTCATAATTTTTATTTTTAATTATTTATAATTACTGTTTAAAATAAAAATTTTTCATCATAAAATAAAAAAACAATTTGCATAATTTTTTTACTTTTTTTTATTTTGGCTCCATCTATCCATTCTTTTTGAAACTTAAATATATATAAACATGTATACATACATATATATGCATGCAACATACTATATGTGTATAATTACAAAACTCATGCATGCTTTGTTAGTACGTAGAACCGTATCAACAAAGAAGTTTCAAGTGACAGTTCAAATGTACACAGGACAAAATAATAATAATAGTATATAGTAAACATAAAATGTTATATTTTTACACAAGTAGTTGTGTATTAAATAACAATACATAGATGTTGTTTATTTCAAGTAAACTAATAACGTGGCATTTGAAATATGCCTCAACAAAATCCATCAGATCAGTATTCTACTGGGGTAATTTAAACTATTTATTTATAATAAATAATATTTATATATTTTTAAATATTTATAAATTTTTAACCTGTAAGTGTTGCAAAATATATATAGTAAATAAACAATATATTATATATAAGCAAAGTATTTTTTGTTTTCATAATTTTACTTCGAACTAAACTGTCAACTGTTTTATATATTTATTAGTTTGATAAATTCATTGTTATATTTTATGATCTTGAAGCAGACAATTAACAATTTTCGAATTTTTTTTTCAACAAATCATTTACAAAAAAACAAACTAAAAATATGCGCATGTAGATAATTAAAAAAGCTATGGGTGCAATTTTTTAAATATTTTTTTTTTATAATTTGTCGTTTTTGAAAAATTATTAGACAATAAAGTTAGCTGACATCTGACAATTTTTAAAACTTTGAAATAATGAATTTAAATGTTACAAAATAAAAATTTTAAAAATGCACTTTTAGACAATTCAAAAATCAACGCATGCATTTTTTAAAATTTTATTATTTTAATTATTTAATTTTTTTACATATAATTAAAAAATTTCTTCATTTGCACTCATAATTATTATGCCCATTTTAAAAAATTTTATTTTATCAATTTTTTACTCTACTTATTAATAATTTTTAATTTGTCTGATGTCTGACATTCACACTCATATAATTATTAGACGTCAGCTACTGTCAGTATCATTTATATGTTTTATTTAAATTTTAGGTCGGATTGATTTATATTTTTAATTTAATTGTTGGAACTGGTGCATTGACATTGCCAGCTGTTTTTAGTAGAGCAGGATGGCTTCTTGGAACTCTAGTTATTGTAACTCTTGGTTTTATCAGGTAAATATAATAATATATTACTATATTTATATTTATATATATATTTTAAGTTAATTATTTAATTGATATGAATTTAATTAATTTTGATTTTGATTTAGTTTCATCACAGTAACATTTGTGATAGAAGCTATGGCATCAGCAAATGCCATGAATGTTTGGCTGAAAATAAAAACAAAAAAAAAAGTAAGAAAAATTAATATTTTAAACCACAATGAGAAAAAATAATACGTTTACTAATAACATGATAAAAAAAAAGTTATTTGTTAATTTGAGTTAAATCATTTGTTGATTTAACTGCAGCCGTTAAAATAAGTATAAAATTTATTTTTTTAAATAAATTTTCCTTGTGTTAAAAATAAAGATTATAAAAAATAATTATCGAGTCAGTAAAAAATATTATTAATGATAATATTTATTTCTGTCAGTGTACATAAAATATAATTTTTTTAAATTAATTAAAAAATTATTTAATATGTAAAGGCTCTTCATAGAATTGGTGAAGCTGAATTTGTTGATTCTGATTCGGAGGAAACACCACTGGTTGTTGAATCATCTGTAACAAATGATGATGCTGAAATAACATCTAAATTCTACACAATAAATGATAATATCGAAATAGGTGAAATGGCATCAATATTTTTTAACAAACTAGGAATTTCAATGTTTTACATTTGTCTAGCTGTATATTTATACGGTGACTTGAGTATTTATGCAGCTGCTATTGGAAAATCATTAGCAGATGTTGCTTGCAATTATTTACCAGCAAATTTAACATGTAATGATACAATACCAGATAATGTATCCTGCTGGGAAGGTTCATCTGTCACAAGATTTGATGCTTATCAAATATCTTTGGTAATAAAAAAAAGATAAATTGATTTTACTATTCAGATATTACTTAACCATAAGTTTAATAAATATTTGTTATATTTTATCTAGACAACTTTCATTCTGCTGCTTGGTCCATTTGTATTTTTTAATATTCAAAAAACTAAATACCTTCAAGTATTAACGTCAATAATGCGTTGGCTAGCATTTACAATAATGATTATTTATGCACTGAGAATTCTTATTGTCAATGGTCCTCAGGCATCACCTCCAGCTGCTAATGTAAATGGTAAATATTTTAATTCTACTTTTGTCAATAAATAATTTATTTACGCTGTTAAAAATTTTTATGATTCTCAAAGAAATTTAATAAAATTTATTTTTCATATAAATATCGATTTTTTCATATGTTCTACATGATTAATCAAGATATTGAGTTGGATTTTAATTCAAAAATTTTTTTACATACAGTACTTACTTTTTTTTTAAAAACCTTAATTAGTTTTTCTAATTATGAGTTTGTTAAAGTCTTGCTATAAAATTTCTCGTATTTAAAAAATAATTATGAAGAAAAGAATTTCCAATTAAAATTATAGTTTTTCAAATAACTATCAGCTTTAAAATAAATATCATTTAAAATTAACTGACTTATCAGACGTTCTTACTTTTTTCTCTATTGCACCCAAGTGGGCGAACGGTATTATCTTTGTTTCACTTACACAGTAATTAGGAACTAGGACGAGTTTTTATCTCCAACAGACGAATATAATCAAAACATTAAAGCGCACTTCGTTAGATTAGACAGTAGCGCATCAGTATGCAGTCTGTAGTTTATATTTAGATATTTTGTTTCCGAGAAAAACTCAGTCACAAGTATCTGATAACTCCTGTTATGGACAATAAAAAAAACGATTATTGAAATGAAATAAAATAAAATACATTGTGATTTAAATTTTTATGACATTTATAATTCGAAAATTAAAAGTACTGTAAAAATAAAGAATATAAATAAGTTAATTTATATTTTATATTTCTGATTGACTTGATGACATCAAGTTTGCTGTAAATTTTAAATAAAATTTTTAACAGTGTATCTGTTTAATTTTTTTATGGAATTTATCAATTCATTACATGTATGTAATTTTTTTTTAAAGGTATCCCGAGACTTTTTGGAGCTTGTATTTATTCATTTATGTGCCATCATTCACTACCGGCGTTAGTAGCCCCAATAACAAATAAAAAAAAATTAAATCGTTTTTTATTATTTGATTATACATTAATAGCAGGTTTTTATTTATTACTAGCAATTACGGGTGCTTTCTCTTTTGCTCATCTCGACGATTTATATACCCTAGATTTTGGGCCTCGCGGCGCTGGTGACTGTTCCAAAAACACAAATATTTTTTTAATTATTATTGAATACTTTCTTGCTTTATTTCCCGTGTTTACATTATCAACTAGTTTTCCTATAATAGCAATAACATTGAGAAACAATTTATCATCACTGTTTCTCAATAACACAACAGTATACAATTTATGTCTTCGTAAAATATTATTTCCATTTTTAGCAATAATTCCACCTTATGTCATTGCAATGTCAACTAAAAATTTGTCATTTCTTGTTGGAATTACGGGTTCATATGCTGGTGCAGGTATACAGTATATAATACCAACATTTTTAGTTTATTATGCTCGTAAAAAAACTTGTAATATTATTGGTGTTAATGTTATAAATAATTTTAAAAGTCCATTTATTAGCAATTATTGGCTTTGGTTCGTTTTTATATGGTCTGTTGTTTGTATGATTTTAGTAACTGTTAACTTTGCTGAACATCATTTTTAATTTATTGTATTATTATTATTTTTTTTTACTTGCATTTTATACTGAAATATATATAAATAATTTTTGATGTACTAGTAAGGGCATTCTCAGACAGTGTCCCCCAGTTACTCGGAGTTCCGGAGTTTTAAAAAAAGTCACTCTGCATACGGAGTAAATAAGTTTTGATTTTCACTGAAGTGATTTCGGAGTGATCTGGATTTTATTTAAATCCGAACCGGAGTTTAAATATTAAAGTGAACGTCCTTTCGGAGTGAATTTCATTCCAAGGGGACTAAATAGTCGTCCGCTTAACATTCACTCTGGATTTAATCTGCGTTCACTGCGCAAATTATTTACAGTGCGATCGTATTGAAATTTTATTAATCAATTAAAAAAAAAAATTAAAGCATTAATTGAAAAAAGGACAACCTGGTTACAATTTCTCCAAAATATAGGCCAGTATTCATAGTCAGGCCTTGCGACATAAGATATTATTTAGCATGGGTAAGACGGTCATAAGCTGTAAGATCTAACTTTAAATACCGGCCATATAGAATTAAAAAAAAAAATGACTCACAGTTGTCATCAATGAGAAGTTAAACGAAATTTAGTAAAAAAAAGTTTAGCCTACAAAATTCAACATTTCGAATTTCAAAATTGTAATAAAATTATAACAAAGTAAATTTTTAAATTTATATCTCGGTGAAATTGTAACTGCGTCGTTCTTTTTTCAACTAACGCTTTAATTTTTTCTTAATTAATTGATGAAATTTTAATACAGTTAAGATAGTTCAAGGCCATTGAATATTTTTAAAAAGTGGAGGGTTCTGTCTGAGAATGCCTTTAAAGCTGGGCCGTACTAACGGAATTTTTGAGTTTTACTTTTATTTTAAAATGTTATTACAGAAATTTTTATACTTCCGAAAAAATTTTTAAGACAAACGTTTTTTGAAATATTTTAATCATTCGAAAATTCGGTCAGTGCTGCCCACCCTTAAATAAATATATAGATGTTATCGTTAATAAATAAAATAATCTAAATAACGTATTTTAATAAATAAAAATAATAATAATAAATTAGAAAAATGAACAAATGTATGTATCTCTTTTGATAAATGTATTTATGAATTAAATATTTATATATCTATATTTAGCGCAATTTCATTTAACATCCGTTTAATTTTTCATCAACTAATAAATCCTTTATTATTTAATCTTTTTAAATATCATTTTTTCTTTTATAATATCGTATATATATATATTCAAAATTTAGCCTTAACAATAATATTATCAAATAAATTTATGGTGCGTTCGTGTTATCTGTATTAATATGGATATGGATATGTGTTAGTTTAAATGGCTGATAAAATATTGATGTATAATAAAATTTAATATTTAGCACTTTGATAATTTTCGATATAAGGACACACAGATTCTTCATGTTCGACACATTCAATAACCGGATCATGACTGCTGTCCCACATACCCGGTCCACATTGACGACAAAGACCAGCTAAAGTGCATGGCAACCGATCAAGTTGTCGAAATTGATACAGTAATCCTCGTGCTTTTCGTAATATAACATTACCATCCATATACATTGCAAGGGAACTAAAATGTAATAGCATTTCGTCAGTTCGTAAATCTTGAGCTATCACGTCGTCAGCATAGATGCAAATTATTGCAAGACATAGAAATAAGTGAAAGTAATCTGTTAAATAATTAACCCAGCATGCTTCCCACATTACTAGAGCCATCTCTGTCGGGAATTCTCTCTTTAGGCACCTGGAAAAAATTCAAAATATTTTCATTGATAATTATAAAAATATTATTATGTAATTTTATAACGGTTTTAATTAGTATGTACACTGATACAATTTAAATACCGAAATAATTATCAAGTTTGTCGTTATAAGATAAGAGTTACTTAATACTAATTATGGAATAAATTATAAATAATTGATGAGTCATAATTTAATCACTTGAGTTATCATCACATTTTTTAAATTAGACGTCATTATAATTATTCATTTATACTCTCAAAATTATTCAATGATTAATCAACTACACGGAAAAAATTAGAATATTACAAATTCATATTTATAAAGAAATTTACTAATTTTTGGAAATCAATAATTACTACTTTCAATTACGACATTAATTTATAGTAGACCAATCAAATAAGTGATACTTATTAATTTAAATATATGAATTTATAAATTTTACTTTTTCATATTTTTAATTTTCAATGCACTGTTAAAAATGTTTTAGATTGCCGAGGATAATGGACATGGAAATTTATTAATTTTACATGAGTGTTGATTTGTTCATATAATAAAAAAAATTAAAGCATAATCTTTAGTAGAAAACAATATGACCGTTCAAAAAAATGAGATTAATCAAGATACCCAAGTAGCACAGACAACTTTATCATGTTTTAAGAAGGACAAGACAAATTTTATTTTGTCTCAAAGCCAAGTTTTTTTTATATAAATAAAATGTATAGATGTTGGTCTTAGGAGTCATGGAAAATTTGTCTTCTTTTTCCCGTCTGAAAAAAGTCATCTCAACTGACGTCGTTTAGATGACATTTTTGACAATTATTCGTAGTTTATTTTTTGTCACAATTTGTCTCAAGTTTTTTAAGCCGATATTTTTTCGATCACATAAATTTCTCATTGTTTTGTTAACATTTTGGTGGATTATTTATAAATCAAAAAATAGCTTTAGAACTGCTATTTTACACTGTGAAAAATCGGAAGTAAATTCGGAATGATTACGGATTTTATTTAAATACGAATTCACTCCGTAACTCAAAGCTCCGGATTTTTTGAAAAGATCACTCCGAATGCGGAGTAAATAAGGAGTTTAATTTGTCCCGCGGAGTGATTTGGGTTTTATTTTACTCTGATTCGGAGTTTTAATATTGAAATAAATTGAATTTCATTTCGAGGAGATTAAATAAAAAAAACATTCATCCGCTCCGCATTCACTTCGAATTTACTCCGGATTTGATCCGCTTTCACTTTGTAAATTTTTTACAGTGTGTATTAGATGTCGCAGAGCCAATTGTGTTATTTGGATATTGAGTTGAATTTAAATTTAAAATTAAAAAAATTTTTTAAATACAGTACTAATTTTTTTTTATTTAAATCTTAATTTGTTTTCAATAATTGTGAGTTCATTAAAGTTTTGTTTATGAAATTTTTTCGAATTTAAAAACTCATTATACATGGAAATTAAAAATTTTTCAATATAAATTATAGTTTTTCAAAAAACTATCAGCTTTAAAATTAATTGACTTATGGACAATAAAAAACAAATTATTGAAATTAAATAAAATAAAATACAGTGATTTTATTTTTAAGACATTTATGACCAAAAAATTAAAAATAATGGAAAAATAAAGTATACAAATCTGTTAATATATAATTGATAATTATATTTTATATTTCTGATTGATTCGAACTTGTCAATAATTTCAAGTAATTTTATTTAAATTTAAAAAAAAATTTTTTAATGTAAATGTTTACTTTTTCTTAATAAATTATAATCCTGGTTAGAAATTTATTTGTAAAAACTAATTCAAATTTTAAGAATAATAATTTTTTGTATATGAATTATAATGCGTACTATAAATTATTAAAAGTATAAAATATACTTTAAAAACTTACAATAGAATCCAACGATGACAAAATAAAAGTTCAAGTGCGTCTGTATGTTTTTCCAAATGTGCATAAAAATCAGGTACTATTATCCTGATTAATTCACGGAGATAACATAAATTTTTATCCATATCCGTATCAGTAGGAGTACAAACAGCAACAGATCGTTGCATCAGTCCAGCAAAACACCAGAAAGCATCTATTTCAGAATTTAATTCAGCAAGCAATGGCGCCAATAAATCAGACATCCCTTGAGTGTATCCAAGTTGAGCATTATAGACGGCATAATTAAGTAAAATATTTTTCATTATTTGTATATTTGGATTATTTTCACCAGCATAATAAGGATTTGCGCGATCAGTACGAACAACATCTTTTTCAACAATACAAACAACATTTCTCCAAAATAATTCAGACTGCTCTGGATTCATACTGCAACGTATTTTTTCAATTTCTTGATACTCTTGTCTGCGTATCTCATCAATTTGTTCACGATCATCAAATGTACTTTGATAAGAATAACAGTGAAGTAAAAAAGGCCATACTATTTTTCTCAAAGCTGGTTCTAACCCACCAAAAAATATTCCTTTACGTAAAGTTAAATCATCTTCAACTTGCCCACGTTCATTTAATAAATCCTTCCAAGTTAATGAAGTAATCATTGGTACATGACCCTCTTCTGGATGTAATTCATCTCGAGCTATTTCCGGTCGGCATACCATAAAATGTCTAAATAAAAAAAAAATTATAATCAATTTTATTTTAAAAATTAAAATAATATTTTTACCCACCGGTACGGCAAAGTTCCTTCACAATCGCTCGTTTGGTCGGGCTTTGAAAATATAAGCTGATGCCATTGATTAAGAATATTAGCAAGTCTATCTAGACCTCCATGATGAAAATGAAGAATTTTATATTGACTTTCTCGACTAGCTACAACTAATTGTCCACTTGTACACGCAGGATCAGAAAAAAAAAGTCTCAAAGATCGCATTTGACTAAGATCGACTGAAAATCTACGACACTGAAGTGCTCGTCTCATAGCAATAGGTGATGCTGTTGTACTTTCAGGAAAGGTCAAGTTATGTTGAAGAGCAAGAAGCTCTGGTGTTCGCATCCAATTAGGAACATCCTGATTATCAAGTGAATTTGATAAACTACAACATGAATTAAGTGAAATACTACTAATACTCTTTGGCTCAATTCCACTAGTAATATTATCAATAGACTCTTGATCAATTGATCGTGATCTTAAATTATTTAAATTAATACTACGCGGCTCTTCAGTCAATGCCGATATACTTTCTTTAATAATCGTTGATAAATTTAATTTCTCACATGATTCTTTATTACAATTTTTTATATTTGTTACATTTGACGATTCATTATTAAATCCCCCAGAACATATTCGTTCACAGTCTTTACAATCCAATGGTTCTTTGACTTCAATGCAAACGTCTATTTTATCAGAACAAATTGAATTGTCTTCGTCATTTATTTTTGCTAATGACTGAGTTTCATTTGAAACAGATAATTCTTTTCTTGATATTATCGTATTTTCTAAAGTTGTTGGATGTTTACAGAGAGTACTATTTGGTATCCAACTTAATTGTAGACTTGGTATGTTTGTATTTTTATCTAATTTACATACAACAGTCATATAACCAGGATGATGAATAACTTCGCAATGCTGTCTCATCAAACTTGTTGGATGAACACAAACATTATTTTTACAAAATAATGCCTCACCATCTTGATAAATTATACCAGGTGGATTCGAACTACTGTCACCCAAAATATAACTACTTGCTTTTTTTAATAAACTCGGTAATGACATTTTAGAATTTATTATAAATTTTCGTTACTTATACTAATTAAATTAAATAATAATATTTATAAATAAACTATTATTTAATTTTTTTTCGTTCCATATTTTAACTTTCAGTTTTCATACTTAACATTTAAGCTGGTCGTTAAACTTTATTTAAAACTACCGCTCATTGTTATGTTATCTGAAAAAATTTTAATAGATTAATTATTTATCAAACTATTTTATATTAACCTGGTTACATATATACGCACTGATAACATACGTTTTTAAAATAATAATATTTATATAACTCAAAAATACTTACATTATATATATTTTTTTTTCTATTTTATAATAAAATAATACTTTAAATACGATAGTCATAAATACTGATACATTAATAATTAATACTTTATATTTATATTTTTTGTCAATTGGTGTTATCAGTTGTAAACATATGTACTTATTTCCGGGTTTATTTGTTTTTTTTTTGTTTAAATGTATCACTATCACAGATGGCGAATATTTAAAATTAATAAATTTATGAATTTTCGTATCAAAAAGTTATTTAATATTATTTTTTAAAAAATTACAACATATGTGATGTTAATTTGCATTTATATAAAACGTAGGCTTAGATAGTACATAGTTTAATAAAATAATGACGTATACGATGTATATTGTTCAACATACAAAACATAAGTTCACGCGAATCAGCATTAATGCTTTACTCTTTTGAGGATCAATAATCCCACCTGAATTGTGGCGGTCATCTTGAATCACTAGTTTATTTTAACTTGTCAGTCTATTTCTTCTCAAATATTATTTAAAATTTTTAATAAGTCCTTGCTAATATTATTTTTAATTTATTGATAAATGAATTTGTTTTAAAAAATATTCCAGTATTCATTTTTTGTATATTTTTGTCGGTAGAAACTAAATAGAAATTCATTAAAACTTTCTAATATCGATTACTGTTTTCAAAATTAATTAACAGAAAAAGTTAAATGTCTTTGTGACTTTTTAATGAGGACTTAAATTTATTTACATATAAATTGTATTTAATACTTAGATAAATATTTTCAATGTTTTTTTTTTTATAATTTAAGTTTACAGTCAACTAAGGGGGGAAACGGGTCTGAGATACAAAAAAAAGAGAAAATTTTTGTGATTTTGTTTTTTCAGAGTAGCTTCTTTATTAAAATTTTAGAAATTTGTGACATTATTGAGCATCATTCAAAGAATATTCTGATAAATTTTCATTAAAATATATTGAAAAATAAGCCAGTGGTAGTGGGGAGAAATGAGTCACCTCAAAAAAAAAAGTTTCTATGCCGTAGTCAGAATAACTCATGACTGTTTCATCTGAAATCAAAAAACCAAAAAGATTTCTTTAGCACATAAGTTTATCTTAGATCTGAACGGAGGATTTTTTTTTCAATATCTACTTATTTTTTAATTAAACAAAAGGAACAATTTTTGGCAAAAATCAGAATTTTTTGATTGCACCTTTACCAAAAATTCAAAAATGAATATTTTGTTTATTCCTTCGTTCAAATCCATGATAAACTTATGTACTAAAGAAATCTTTTTGGTTTTTTTGATTTCAGATGAAGCAGTCATGAGTTATCCTGCCTATGGAATGGAGACTTTTTTTTTTTAGGTGACTCGGCTCTCCCCACTACCACTGGCTTATTTTTCAATATTTTTTTATGAAAATTTGACAGAATATTCTTTGAATGATGCTCAATAATGTCACAAATTTCTAAAATTTTAATAAAGAAGCTATTCTGAAATAAAAATCACAAAAATAAGCTCTTTTTTTTGTATCCCAGACCCGTTTCCCCCCTTAAAAAAAATCTTTTTTTCATTACAGACTTTTTTAAAAACTGTAAATGCAAATATTTTTAATTTTTACTATCAAGAATATTTTTTTTTTTTGCATCGAGTGCAAAAAATTCTTTGTCTTTCAATAGAAATTTAGTTTTTTTTTCTTTTTATCCATTTAGTAATCAATACCATTGTAATGTATTATTACATTAGTTATTTAAAAACAATTTTTTTCTTTATCATCAGTTTACTGATAAAGAAAAGTTTTTTTTTTTTTAATAAGTAACCCATGAGTTTTTTAAATTCTTTATCAACACTAATTATTATTTCTGGGTTATCTCTGTCATTTAACTTTTATTTAATTAGTTAAAAAGATTTAATAACTTTTAAAACAAAATCATTAAATTGACTTTAAACTTATCATATATTTATTTGTAAGAGCTATTTAATAAATATCTATTTAATCTATTGTAGTAATTAGCATTTAAGTACAAGGACAATTAAGTTTATGATTAAAATAAATAACTAAAACTTGAGTCCTTCATCATGAGTAAAAAGTATTTTATGAGTGTTATCTGATATCAAAGTTGAGTTAGGACCTCGGATAAGATAACTTAAATTAGCGTATGCATTAAAAACAAAATCTTCTTTAAGATATCCATTGATAAGAAGATAAGCAATAATTGCTTCGGCAGTTTCTCGTGAAAACTTTGGTGTAGGAACACTAGAAACTCGATGAGTTGTTGTACCTTTATTGTACCAAGCATCAACAAGTTTTAATAAAGTTAAATTACTCTCGGTTTCATTGGCTTTATCAATTATCTGATATATTTGTTTACAATATGCCGTTATATCAGTTGTTTCAGTCTTTTTAGTTTTTGTACAATGATCGCACATTTCATTGCAGTCTTTTTTGCTCCATGATTCATTAAAATGCGTAGCAATAAGACTTCTTCGGCATGTACTTGCGTCTAAACAGTACTCAAGAGTCTTATAGAGATTTTGAAGACCAACTTTATCTCCAATCACCATTGTACTGAGTTTGAAAACATCTGCGAGTCTAAATAGTACAATACAAGTTGCTTTTTTACCATCACGACCAGCACGTCCGCTTTCTTGATAGTAATTTTCCATTGACTTAGACATACAGTGATGGATAACAAATCTGACATCTGGTTTGTCAATGCCTAGTCCAAATGCTATTGTAGCGACAACAGCTTGATACTCTCCAGTAATCCAACGTTGATAAATTTTAGAACGAACATCTGGTTCAAGCATGGCATGATAACATCCCAATTTAAGACCGTGTCCACGTAAACTGGCTGTTAAATTTTCAGCATCTTTTATTGTCGTTGTATAAATAATTCCTGATTTACCAGAAAATCTTGTCTTCAATAAATTAACTAACATATTTAAACAATTATCTTTATCACTAGGTTTTCTTCTAACTTCATAAAGTAAATTTGGTCGATTAAATGATGCTCGAAGTATCAAACAACTTTGAATATCTAACATTTTTTGTACATCATCAAGTATTTTAGTGGTAGCTGTTGCTGTTAATCCTAGGATTGGAACGCCTGGAAACATAGCTTTTAAACAGCCAAGAAATTGATAATCTGGACGAAAATCATGACCCCAAGTACTGCAACAATGGACCTCATCAATAGCAAATAATTTAACGCGTTTTTGATTAAACGATTTTTGTAATTTAGACATAAATCGTTTAGATTTCTTCATAAATTCAGGAGTAATATATAACAAATTAACATCATCATTTTTACCGTCTAGAGCATCCCAAGCCATTTTAACTAGATCATTTTTATTTGACGTCAGCATTCCTGCTTTGACATTAACTTTTTTAAGACCATGTATTTGATCTTCGATTAATGCTATCAGTGGAGACACAACGATAGTAAGACCTTTCATTGTTATCGCGGGTAATTGATAACACAAACTCTTTCCACCACCCGTAGGCATTACTAAAATAGTATCTTCTCCTGATAGTACTGCATTTATAGCCGCCAGTTGATGTTCTCGAAACTTATCTATTTTCAAAACATCATTTAACTTCGCTTGCAATTTTTTCGACCACGCGAAATTGCTATTATTCCAATCACGTTGAGATAATTCCTTACTTTTCTGACGAACTGCATCATTTATTATTTTTTCTTTACGTTCATTCAATTCATCTTTACGGTTTTTCAATTTTCTTATTTCATTATCTATTTGCCGTATTTCAAGGTCTATTCTTTTTATTTCATCGTCTTCCATTTCTGTAATAAAAAGTATAATTAATTTGACAAAATTAAATTAATTTTTTAATTATTTAATTAATTACTTTTTCTACTGTCAATTTTATTTTTTTAAGGGGGGAAACGGGTCTGGGATACAAAAAAAAGAGCTTATTTTTGTGATTTTTTTTTCAGAATAGCTTCTTTATTAAACTTTTTAAAATTTGTGACAATATTAAGCATCATTCAAAGAATATTCTGCCAAATTTTCATAAAAAAATATTGAAAAATAAGCCAGTGGTAGTGGGGAGAGCCGAGTCACCTCAAAAAAAAAAGTCTCCATTCCATAGGCAGGATAACTCATGACTGCTTCATCTGAAATCAAAAAAACCAAAAAGATTTCTTTAGTACATAAGTTTATCATGGATTTGAACGAAGGAATAAACAAAATATTCATTTTTGAATTTTTGGTAAAGGTGCAATCAAAAAACTCTGATTTTTGCCAAAAATTGTTCCTTTTGTTTAATTAAAAAATAAGTAGATATTGAAAAAAAAAATCCTCCGTTCAGATCTAAGATAAACTTATGTGCTAAAGAAATCTTTTTGGTTTTTTGATTTCAGATGAAACAGTCATGAGTTATTCTGACTACGGCATAGAAACTTTTTTTTTGAGGTGACTCGGCTCTCCCCACTACCACTGGCTTATTTTTCAATTTTTTTTTATGAAAATTTAGCAGAATATTCTTTGAATGATGCTCAATAATGTCACAAATTTTTTAAATTTGAATAAAGAAGCTACTCTGAAAAAAAAAATCACAAAAGTATGCTCTTTTTTTGTATCTCTGACCCTTTTACTCCCTTAATAAATAGATAATTAACATAATTAATATTTTTTTAACTCATGCTATTTTCATCAACACGTTTTTAAAATATCATAGTGAAGACAGTTGACGACTGGAACGTTTCTATTTTTAAATAAACAAATTACATATTAATATAAATAAATTTAATAAAATACAAAACAGACTTTTTAAAAATTTTTAATGCTTATTAAATTACTTGTCATAAAAAAAAAAGCTTTTACATGCCCAAAAACATTTTCAAGTCTTTCAAATCCATTAAAAATTTCGTTTTGTATCCACATTTAATTTGTTTATTTAAAAATAGAAAAAATCGTCTGCTGATTTAACTGTCATATAAATAACAATATTATTATTTTTAATTACCTGTACTTATTTAAAAATTAATTATCATGAATTAATAATAAAAAATAAAATTTTTAACAAAAACAAATGAGGTTAGTCATTGGATTTCTAACTAAACTACAGTTTTCTTAATATCAACAAATAATCTATTTTATCGACATTCAATTTTAATTTAAATTAAAAAAAAAAATAAAATAAAAACAGTCTAAATAATTAAATGATAATTATTATACTGTCAGTATCTGTTTATTTTTTTAAATTCAAAGTGTAAATTGTCCACATCGAAAAGATAAACCAAATGATCATATGTCTAAATATAAATTAATTTCGCGGTATAAAACACAAGTGCTGCTAACCTTTGATTTTCTTTATTCAAAATATTTACATATAAGTATATATATACTGTCAAATATATTTTGAATTGTTATTAATTACGTCGTCATAAATTTTTATTGTCTATGGATTTTGTATGCTATGAATAAATTCTATTTTTCTAAAAACAATTTGTCTAATTTGGTATGTATGTAATATTTGTTATTATCAAGGTTTTTTTTTAATAACAATGAAATAAAAAAAAAAATTTCTCAAGTACATCTTTATCTTTATTCATTGAAAAATATTATTGCAGATAAATTTAAAAAACCCAGTTAAAAATATTGTTTATAAATTTTGCAATAAAGTTACCAGCAAAATGCATAGTGTTTCTACATTAATACAAGGACAAAATATGTCTATTAAAATTCTACCGGCACTTGATGATAATTTTATGTACTTGGTAATGTATTATTTATATGTGTTCTTAGTATTTTAAATTAAATTTTATTTTTAAGAATACTTAAATACTCTTTTTTTAAATTATTATTATTTTTTATTAACTGTTATGAATAATGCAATCTGCAATACATGGAATTAAAAGAAAGTTATTAATTATTTTAACATAAAATATAATAAATAATGTAATTTAAATATTTTAAAGATTTAAATAATAGTTTTATGATTATATTAACATTTATCATTGTCAGTAAAAGAAAAAGTGTATTGACTACGATTAAAGAATTTAATTTTTACAATAAGTGTATTTACCTCGATTAAACAGTATGATTTAGTCAATGATGAATGTATATCTATATAGTATTAAAATTGAATCGATTTAAATTGCTTTGAATCATTTCTAATCATTTTAAATAGTTTTTTTAAGTCAGGATATCATTTTAATTGTACCAATATTGGAAGCTGTGAACCAGCAAAATAGTCAAGGTAACAACAAGTGCGATGGTGGTGTAATGGTCAGCATAGTTGCCTTCCAAGCAGTTGATCCGGGTTCGATTCCCGGCCATCGCACATTTTTTTTTTCCTCTTAGTTTAATTTTTTTTTTTTAGTTTCATGATTTAAATAAAAATGATATTTTAAATTTTTTATTTTTAAATAATTTATATTATTGAGAGAATAATGAAAATTTAGTCCAAGCCATATTTTTACGATAAAACTAATTAAATTTGGTATCATTGAAAGTAGGTCTTGGTTTGAATTCTTGGATTTTCATGGTTCTAAAAATTTTTATATGATAATCAGTTCAATATATTAATTTATGTTATTAATTATAACTTTTTTTTAATTACATTCCAAAATTACTGACACCAAAATTTAAGAACATTTTTATACTCAATACTGAGTTTTTGTTTTTATCATTTAGACAACATCCTGTCGATGAATCTCACAAATTTTATCAGTTTTTTTTTGTATCTATTTTTATTGAGATATTTCAGAAAAAAATATAACGAGACAGAATAAGATGACTCTAATGAAAAAATTTGAGTATATATTGATTTTTTTTAAGTATTCCATGATTACGCAATTATTAAAATCAACAATGGAAGTTTTAGGACAAATGGCTCATTACGATTTAACAATAATAATAATTAGAAAATATAAATGAGTAAATAATTAATTAAATATATATCATATTATAGTGATACTCGAACAGTAACATAGAGACTGTTAACTGCTGGTTAAAACTTAAATTAACAATTACAAATTTACATCTTATTTATGGTTCCGATCCCGTAATTAGTCAATTAAGTTGAAGGTTCCGAGAAGAATTATTATTTTACGCACCGTTTAACACCGTCGATCCTAATTGATTGTCTTGTCATTTATTTTCAAATAAGTCTAAGATTATCTCAGGTAAAAAATATTCGTACCAAACAGATTCCAAAAAAGTTAGAAATGTAAAACTTCTAAACTTGAAACAGTTTAGAGCTTTGGTAATTTTGATAGTAAAAAAAAAATTTTTTATCTAGGACTTTATATGAGCGAAATTTGAGTCAAAAAAGAACGTTTTTAAAACATATTTCTCAAAACGTATTTTTACTGCACTGAAAAAAATAAATATTTGTCCCAAATAAATCAATTTATTTGTTGCTTTTTTTAAAAATATTTCCTAATGACAAATAAATATATTTGGTACAACTAAATATTTATTTATTTATATTGTACGCCAATCGGCTATATACAACTGGTTACATATTATAGTTACAAATATAAGGAAAACTATGATTTGAAAATAGAATCATATTCAATTATAATTAAATTTAGATTGAGGAAAGAAAAAACTTGATTACTTATGTAGAAGATTTTTAATATTTGAACGAAAAACCGGACAAGATCCGCCAAAAAAGTCGATATCCGAACTTAACTCGTTGACCTGGTTAGCTATTTTATTTTACGGTCTATTAACTACATAGTTTTTATTAGATCTTAGCGCGTTAATTATTCGATTGTTCCTGAGACACGGTTTATTATAGACTATACCAAAGCCACCTAGTATATCAAGCGAATCAATCAATCCATTTATGATTTTATAGAAGGTCAGGTGAGTTATTTGTCTTCGAGTGGATAGATTCTTGATTTTGAACTTCAGACGCGAAATATGACAGTTGATTCAAATAATTTTATAATTTGACTGAAATGTATCATTATTTGTGGTAATTAAATGATATGTTTGTGGTAAAGATACTAAATTTGTGACGAATAACGGAAAATTTGACGATACTTAACATATATTTGAAATACATTGCCCAACTAAAATTTCTTTGCAGCAATTGGATCATTTCTTTACTACAAATCACTTATTTCATGCAATTAAATTGTTCAAATATATTATATCTTTTTCACAATTAAATATTTATTTAGCCATATCCAAATATATGATATTTTTGGCTCAAATAAATCTTTTTTTTATTCAAATTTCATTTATATAAAGTCCTAGATAAACTTTATTTTTTACTATCAAAACTACAAAAGTTAAAAAAAAATTCCACTCGTTCTAATCTGTCTCAAGTTTGAAAGTTCCACACGTCGAACTTTTCTTGAATCCTTTTGAAACGATTTTTTTTTTATACGGGATTAATATGTCTATTTTTTTAATTAAACCAGATAAAATATGAAGTTAACTCATAGCTTTAGGTGTAAGATCGACGGTGTTAATACTTTACAATGATCGCCTGATGAAGCAAAAATAAATTTGCGAAACGTTGCGTAAAATATCAATTTATTATTAACCAACCACCTGGATCCAACGTATTCCTTGGAGCCTTCCATTTAATTAATTAACAATTAATTTTCTCTAGATAATTGATGAAAAAACTAAAGAAGCAGCAATTGTTGATCCCGTAAATCCTACACTAGTAAGCTCTGCTGTTGAAGAACATAAGGTGAAGCTAAATAAAATTTTAACAACTCATCATCATTGGGATCATGCTGGTGGTAATGTAGAAATGTGTAAAAAATTTCCAAACATAAAAGTATTTGGTGGCGATGATCGAGTCGACGGATTAACTAACAAAGTATCACATGATGAGCTTATTAATATTGGAAATTTAAAAATAAAGTGTTTGTCAACACCATGCCATACCTCAGGACATATTTGTTATTACTTATCGGGGATTGATAATGATTCTCCAGCTGTTTTTACTGGCGATACATTATTTATTGGAGGTTGCGGTAGATTTTTTGAAGGAACTCCTGAACAAATGTATACTGCTCTTATTAAAATTCTTGGATCACTTCCTGATGAAACGGTAAGATAACGTATAGTTAAATAAATTAATTTTAGCTAAATTAATATTCTATTAATGTACTCATCGATTAACTTTCTAATAATGGTATTTTTTTATAGAAAGTTTATTGCGGGCATGAGTACACTTGCAAAAACCTCTTGTTTGGAATGAAAGTGGAGCCATCAAATGAAGATATAAAAAAACAGCTTGAGTGGGCTAATAATCAACGTAAAGAACGAAAACCAACAGTCCCTAGTACTATTGGTGATGAAAAAAAATTCAACCCTTTTATGCGTGTTCACGAAAGTTCAGTTAAAGATTTTACTGGTACAAATGATCATATTTCAACAATGGCTAAATTACGTCAAGAAAAGGATAACTTTTAAATACTTTATTAATAAAAACATTACTAATTTATTTGATTATTTAAAGAGTATAAAAATCGCTTCAAAAAAATATATATACTATATATGTATATGTACACTAGATCGGAATCGTTTAAAATGGCTTTTATAATATCTATGCAATTTAAATCTATAAGATAAATAACACAATTGAAAGTATCATTACCAGAGGAAGATCCGTCTTTAATTTTAATACTTTGTAATAAATATCTTCCATATTGCAAAGATTTATATTGCTCATATCTAAGTGACATTTATTAATATAGTCAATATGATAATATATGTTTAATTGTCATAACGATCGGATAGGCTGAGAAATTTTAATTAAAAATTAAAATATACTGATCAGAGTATATGTATTTTATATATACTGAGAATTATTAAAAATAATAATAATAAGCAAATCTGATCAATTCTTGAACAATCAAATGTTTAAAATTTTTATAAATTAGGAAAAAGGCCTAGTACCTGATCAGTTAGGTACGGAAGTTTGTTCTAAACAAAAAAAATAAAAGAAAAAAATTCGCGCAAATTTCTCTATATCAAAATGACGATCGCGAGAAAATTCATGTGAATTAAATTAAAAGATATATTCAAATATCGAATATCATGAAAGAACCTCGAAATTAAGGTTGTGAAAAAAATATGTCTAAGACAATCAGCAAGATAATTATCAAGACCATCAGTCGAACAATTAGCAAGACTACCAGCAAGACAAATGTCTTGCTGGTGGTCTTGCTGATTGTCTTATAGACATATTTTTTTGACAACCTCAATTTCGACGTTCTTTTATGACATTCGATATTTGAATATATCCTTTAATTTAATTTACCCAAGTAGCACACTTGCCTTTGAGATATCTATAAGATATCAGTTTTTAAGCTACTTTTTGACATATCGATAAGGCACCAATATGTTGACAAAACGATCAGAAATTTATGTCACCGAAAAAATATCTACTTAAAAGACTTGACGCAAGTGATGACAAAAAGTAAATTACAAAAAGTGGTAAAATAAGACATCTAAATGATTTCTTAATTGAAATAAGACGGGAAAAACAACAAAAATTTTCTCTGTCTCAAGAACCAACATTTTCATGTCGTATTTATACCAAAAAAGATGACTTTGAGACAAAAAAAAATTTGTTTTATCCTTTTAAAAGGCATCTTAAAGTTGATTCTGTGCTCCTTGGCACGTCAATTCGCTCGTGATCGTCATTTTGATATAGGGAAATTTGCGCGAATTCTTTCCTTTTATTCTTATTCTTGAGCACAAACTTCCGTACCCTGCGTGACCAAGAAACTAGTACTCGATCACTCCATGTACTTTTATATCTACTTGGAAAGAAAAAGATGGTACTGGTTACTGTCTCGGATTATATTCAGTTACATCTGAGGCAAAAAAAATTTCAGATAGTAATCACATACATCTGGATTTTACTTAGTTCTACCTCAGATTTATCTTAGCTACATCTGTAGATATCCAAA
The DNA here is from genome assembly GCA_964016945.1 of Microplitis deprimator. Taxonomy (NCBI): domain Eukaryota; kingdom Metazoa; phylum Arthropoda; class Insecta; order Hymenoptera; family Braconidae; genus Microplitis; species Microplitis deprimator. The sequence continues at coordinate 6,812,263 of OZ024709.1, read as the reverse complement.
TACATGAGTGATCGTGTACTAGTTCCCTGGTCGGATACTGGGTCTCTTACCTTAGAAATTTATTCTTATAATAACAATTTTTGCCATGACTTGATTTCAACAATGCATTTAAAATTATTATTTTCTTGTTTATTAAATTATTTATTTTGATTTTGAAATATAAATAAATTATCTATACGCCGAAAAAAAGAATCTGTTCAATTTGTATTAAAAATTTGTTAGTTCTAAATCATATTAGTATTTCTTTTCAACGTTTCCTAAATAAAAATTTGATGTCAAAATATTTGACTGTCAAAAAATTGATCAGATTGAATTGTTAAAATTTTCCAACGAAATTTACAATTTATTGACACTGATCTATTCCACGTAATTATAATAAAAAAAAAAAAAATGATATTTTGTATTTAATATCATTATTTGATAGTTATATACAATGAAGCTGTTGATGTAATTTTTTTATTAATAAAAAATATTTTGATTTATCTAAAATTACAATTTATTATTTAAATTCTATGTTATAAATTAACGGGCATTTGACTAGGAATTTCTTCACTTTTTTTATTATATTTTTGCATTTCTGCAACATACTTTTCTTTAGAACGTTCATACATGTCATAATAAACCTGTAAAACAAAAAAAAAGAGAGTATAAATTTTACAGTAAATTAAATAATATGAATATTTAAATATATTATCATAATTATTAACTTTGTCAACTGATCAAATAAAAATGTGTAACATGCACAAAAAAATTATTCACATATATGTTGAAATATATCTCACATATATTGAATATATATAATGTAATAATTATAACTTAAATTTTTTGTATTTAAAATAATGATAATTGATAAGTTATGATAATAAAATATGTAATAAGAACCTTTTTATCTTCAGAAGTAAGTGACTTCCATGTGGTTGCTAATTGTCGCGTTAATTCTTGTTTGCTTGGCTCTGGTTCTCCAGCTAATCTTTCCATAACACGTGGCCTCTGTTCTTGACAAAATTGAAAAAAAGGATTTGCTGGACGTTTTGGAGCATTAGGATCAGCTTTCATTCCTTTTCGTTTAGTTCCTTTCTTTAATTTTTCATCTTTTACAACCGGTAATCCACATTTATTTAATTTTTCTGGCTTTACTGATGATGAAAATATATTATTTTCTTCCAATACTCCCATCGGAGCATCACGCCATTGATCACCATGTTTATCTAATCGATCAATTAAAAATCTGTGATAAAATATAAAATTAATAAAACATTTTCATATTAATAACAAGAATAATATTCCATAAACATATATCCATTAGGGCGGTCGTTTTTTCTTAGAGCTTCTTTTTAATTAAAAAAATACGTGGAGAATTTGGTTTTTTCTTTTTAAGTAAAAAAGAACACGTGCCTCAGGACGATCAAAGTTCATTTTTTGATACGATCGTGGTTTTTTTTTAAATATCTCATGAAGTATGCAGATTAAAGGAAAAAATCAAAGGAACAATTTTGTAGAAAATTAAATTCTGGACAAAAAAGGTCATATTCATTTTTTTTATAAAATGTGTATTTACGAAGATATTTTAAAAAAACTTTTTTAAATCTTATCAATTGAGATTTTAAGGATTACGAATGTTAAAAATAACGTTTTTTCTTAAATATAGACAACTTCGTAAGTCATAACATTAATCATTAATGCTTGTTATAGTTTCTACATAGAAAAATTTTATTTTCAACATTTGTAATCCTTAAAACGCTCAATTCATAAGATCTAAAAAAAGTTTTTTTAAAATATCTTCATAAAAACACATTTTATGAAAAAAATGAACATGACCTTTTTTGTCAAGAATTTAATTCCCTAAAAAATTGTTCCTTTGATTTTTTCCTTTAATCTGCATATTTCATGAGATATTTAAAAAAAACCGCGATTGTATCAAAAAATGAACTTTGATCTTTCTGAGGCACGTGTTTTTTTTACTTAAAAAGAAAAAATCAAATTCCCCACGTATTTTTTCACTAAAAAGAAGCTTTCTATGGGGCGCCTGAGAAAATTAAAATTTTTACCGACTACCCTAATATACATGTACATACTTTTTTTCTTTTCTCGTTCGTTTTAAAAGTTTTCGAATTTTTTGAAACCGATAAACAAGTCTCTCATTGTCCTAAAAATAATAAAATCATAAATTAATCTAAAACTTAAATAATAAAATTATAAATAAATTTTATAACTTGATAAAAAAAACAATTTTTAATAGGTTGTAAACAATACCTGCTGTAAAACTTCACATCTTTCAAGTAGAATTTGATATTTACGTTTATAAATATTGCACTCAACAGGTTCTGTATAATAATCTGATTCATCTGACATTGCAACAAATTTATTATTTACTTATTTTATTTTAATAAACTAAATAAAAATATTAAATTATCAAATTATTTTTATTATGTTTAGACAAGTTTAAATCAGCTGACTCATAATTTGATTTTTCAACACAAGGGCGCGCTGGTATTCCTCCAGCAAATGATTTATATAATTAAGCAATTATTATCAATTGCATTGAGCATTCAAATATTTATATATATATATATATATAGGTATATAAATACACAATATTTTTTTTTAAACAATAATTCAAAAATAATATATTTTTAAATAGTATTTAAATTTGAAAAATTTTCATGCAACATATTGGGTACAATTTTTACTACTTTGCTGTACCTATAAAATGAAAAAACATCCAACGTGACAAATTTTAAGGATCAAAAGGTTCTAAAGCTGGCTCGGAAAGGTCAGTTATTAAAAGTATTTTTTTTTTTAATTATTTATTAATTAATTAACTACCAAAATATTGTGAAATTTACTATTTCATTATTTCCTTATAATTTTTTTCGTTTAATTTATTTGTTTTTTAAAATAATTTTTTTCTTTTCTTACAATCATCCCTTGCTGGCTGAATTTAATAAACAATAATTAATAGTTTAAACTAAATAACTAATTGTTGTTAAAGTAGAATGCATTTTTAGCGGTATTAGATTCTAATCTAACGATATATATTAAATTAAATATTTACTTTATTATAATTATAAATTATAAATAATAAATAATAAATATCAATACATTTAATCATTAATTATAATTACTCAATTAATATGTATTTAATATCAAAGTTTTTTTTTCTAATTGTAATTTTTATTAACAATAACTTATTAATAATATCAATTAATTTTTTAAAAGTAAAAAAAATATTAAATACAAATATACGTCAAGTTGAACAATTAATTAGCTTACGCTTGATTTATAGTTAATGTTAATTAACAAAGGGGTGAAATTATTATCATTGTTTGAATTAAATATAGACTGTATACCCAGTTCATATATTTATTGATAAGATAATAAAACGTATTAAAATTAGCATCATTTCGACATTAATTATGTCATCTTCAGTATAAAATCTGTAAATTAAAAATTTTTTACAAAGAATTGTATATATTTTTTATCAAAAACAATTAATTATATATTATGACTAAAAAATATTAAATGTCGAATACTTTTTAAGTTTTTATGAAAAAATTACACATTATCAGAAAAAAATATACAGTAGACTCTGGTTATAAGTTACATCGGACGCTCTACTCACTCTCACGTCAATTTCATTTTTTCTTGTAAGTAAGAGTATAGACAGAAACATAACTTATAACCAGAGTGTACTGTAATTAAAAAATATGTTCATGAAGATTTAGAAAACTCAAAAAATTGTCAATTCAAATTAATTTTGCTTAAAAAATTAAAAAAAAAAAATCCGCAATAAAATTCCACACTAGTTGAAAATTTTTCACACTTCTAACTACTTTAAACTTCCAAAAATGTAAAGTTCAGAATTGTTTCAATTTTGGAAGTTCACTGTCTCGAATGTTTTTGGAACAGATTTTTTTTGTCGATAGCTTTCGTAAAGAAAAATTATTAAAGAAAGGTTGAAAAAGTGTTGACTATTTTAAACTTTAAAACATGATACAACGATGAACTTTTCTTAAGAACGGTTATCAGGTAATTTTGTCCAAGCTTTTCTCTGAAATAAAAGCTTTAAACGCAAAATAAAGACACAGACCCGACGCGTTACTCTATGAACTAGTGAAGTGCACTTGAATTTTTTGATAACTTCCATTTGTTTACGAGAAAAGCTTGGACAAAGTTCCCATTTACTGTACAAGTGCAACAAAGATAGTACCGTTTATCCAGTTGATTGCGAATAGAGAAACAAATAAAAACGCGTCTTAAACGTTTTTTAAACTTTTGAAAATTCAATGGAAAAATCAATGATTGATTTGATACTATTAAAATATGCTCAATAAAGAGTTCAGAAATAGTGTAAAATAATTTTTTTCAAACCGTATTTCGCACTGAAAAAAAATGATAAAATTAATCACTTTAAATGGAAAGCCAAACAAGTTTACAAAAGAGTCTAAAAATATTCATTTATACAATTAAGTCAATTATTTTCTTCTTTGAATTTTCAAAAGTTTAAAAATCGTGTAAAAAAAGTTCGTTTTTGTGTCACGTTTTGAAGTTTGGAATAGTCCACGCTTTTGAAAATAGCTGTCTTCACTGTCAACTATAAATTAATTTACAATAAGTACTCATTAGAAGTAGCCATGTATGTTTTAAAATTTGAAATTTATTATTAATTATTATTAATGCACCCTTGCATTGTAATCATTAATTCAAAAACATCTAAACAAATATTTTTGTGAATATTATTAGCAATATAATCGACCTGTGCTATTGTCAACAATTATTATTATTTGCATTGTTATCATTATCATCCCTTGTTATTGTTATTATATCATAAAGATAAACGCATGCGTGTAACTAAAATTCACCCTCACGATTCACTCATTTTACCATTTTATCAAAACAGCTATTCCATTCATTGTGCTCACTTTAAAATAATTTTACGTGTCGTCTTAGCTGGGTTATTTATAATAATTAAATAAAATCCTCTTATATATCTTCCTTATGATATTAAAAATATACTGACCAATTTTAATGTGATAAATTAGTTTAAATAATCTTGTGGTATTAATTTTATTATTTTTTATTTTAGCAAATATATTTGATGTAGTAAAACAATTTCAATTCTTGGACTAGACGCTGCAGCTACTTCGCACTATATAACTTAAATCTGCATAATTTTCATTAGTGAAAATCCATTGAATCACGGAAATAAGAGTCATGCAGTGTGCCAAAGTTTTTTAGTATTTGCTAATGGTTCAAAGTAACAGTGGGTAAGTATTTTTTATTATTTATAATTTTTTTAATTTTAATTAATCATTTATTTGATAAATTTTAAATTAAAAATGATATTGAAAGTTACAAATATCCAAATATTTTGACTTTTTTTATAAACCAGTTAATCATGATTAGAAAAAAAATTTTTTAAATAAGAATAAAAAACTTTTAAGTTCTTGACATGCATTAAAAATTTTTTTTCTGAGTATTTTGTTTGTTCATTAAAAAAAAATGTAATAATTTTTCAAAAGTCTGTTACTTTCAGTATCATAATAAAAACAAAATTAATATTAAGAAAATATATTTTCCATTTTAAATTGTAGAATATATTTAATATAGATTAATTCTATAAATAAATTTATCAATTTATAAAAAACAATTTATTTTTTTTTTAAATATATATTTATGATACTTGATACATTTTATTTAAGAGCATTTAATTTTGGTACTGATCGATACGTCCAGCCATTGTTGTGATGTTATTTCAACATCAGCATCATCAGCTGATAGCTTTTTTAACGATCTCTGTCTTTTATTTTTATTTTAAAAAGCTTATTTAAGACTTCTCATCTTATCATCACGCAATCTTTTAATTTTTCTTTAACTATCTAAATAATAATCTTCAAGAGTTACTATATTTCAAATTAATTACAGAGTTAACACTTTATTTTATGGAAATCAAATTTCCGCGTTATTCAATGAATAACATCAATTATGATAATCAATTAATTTAACATACTATTTTTTTTTAATTTTTTCTTGTAATTTACGTAACGATTTAAATTCCGGATAATCATACGTAGTTAGAATTATCAAAAGTGGTAAAGAAATATATAAACAGACAAAGAATAAAATATTTAAATTATTTGGCAGACATACATTTTAATTTATTGAGTAATTATTTAACTATTAATGATTTATGAACTAATAATTTATAAAAAATATATCAACTGCAGTTATATATTAGTGATTTTTATTTTAAAAATAATAATTAAAAAATCATATATTGCAATATAATTATAAATATTATCTTAAATTACAAATAAATATAAATTTTTTCATTAAATAGTAATTTAATGTACAAGCGTTAACGATAATAATTCTAAGAATAATATATATATATATATATATATATATATATATATATATATATATATATATATATGTGTGTATCTATTTCTCAACCACTTAATTTTTAAAATAATTGTAAGGAAAAAGTTATTAAATTATTTATTTTTCAGTAATCATGCGCGATATTTTAAAATAAATATCACAGTTATTAAAAATCATACGAACATAAAAAATCAATAAATTAAAATAAAATAATAAATAAAAGTCAGTATCAGTGATTTACTTTAATGAAGGAGGATTAGATAGCAGGATAGTAATAATTGTAAGTTAAAAAGAGAGATGTAAAGAAGTATATGTAGTTGTCGGTTATGATGAGTCGAGACACGTACCATAAAGAAGGCAACACGTTATCACATCAGTACTAGTCGGTTAATCTTGTTGTGAGGATGTCGAGTTGTCTTTTACAAAGAGATTCTACGAGGTCATAAATTAAAAAATTGCTCCGAAAATAATATAAAGTTTATAAAAAAGAAAAAAAAAATTTAATCTCAATCTCAATACTAATAAATTACAAGGGCAATATTTTTTTAGTGTCATTTAGGTGTATTTTATCTAAAATTACTTAGATTTAATTTTTTAAATTTAATCGGGCATTAATACTTATCACTAAGACATTTGATTAGACACGTAAAATTATATTAGTCTAATCCAGTTACTCGTAAAATACATCACGAATTAATTTAATTTTATTAATTTTTGTTGTAAATATAATATATTTATTTTGAAATATCTAATATCATATCACTAACAGTTCATGGTCATTATCACGATCATCATCAGTAAAATGAAGTCCAAACAAAAAATTAAAAAATTAAATAATTATTTACATAACTTACAAGTTATGAGTTTAATTAAATAAATATATGCATACATTATTTGTACTTTATGACTTATGTACGATGATTTAAATTACGGTTTTAAAAGATTTATATTTCTAATGTCATCGGTCGTTAGAAGAATATACGCGTATCGCAGTATGACCTAATCAAGGAAGTTCTTATTCTATACTTGTGTAGACAAAAGTACGTTTACTTAGAGTTCAAGTGTCGAATGATAACGTTTTAAAATGAGCATTATGTTATTTATAATAACGTCTACCCACGCACAGTTATAGTTCATTATTTTTTATACCTTTAAGCAAATAAAGCAATGACATATCAATGTCTCTATTGTGTACCAGGTAAATTTCATTGTATTTATTTTTACTATTATTTTTAAATAAATAATTACGGTCATTAACAATAGCCACTTATTGCAATAACGTATCGTTTCTTCGTTTTGTATCTTTTTTTTTTCGTAATTTAAAATTTATATATATATATATATATATATATATATATATATATATATATATATATATATATATATATAATACTATAGCAGATCCCGTTCGCTTCGCGGGCAATAAAAATGTATTACTAATATAAATTATATATATATAAAAAAAAATTTTTTTATTAAAAATATTGTCTGCATAACAATACAATTTCTCAACATTAAAATTACTATCAGACATTTAAAGTAAAATTTTTTGTACTTTCAAATAGGAATTTAATTTTATGATAATGATGATGATTATTATTATTATTAATAGTATTTTCAGTACTTTTTAAAATATTAATTAGAAAATAAAATAAAATTATATCATGCCAAAAAAAAAGGGCAGGTTCATATATATTATGTTCTTCTGTTTGATTTGAAAATAAAAGAACGATCGATAATAGATAAAATTGAAATGAAATTTAAAAATATATACTTTTCATCATCAAAATCATAATAATATATAGCTAAAAATCTTTTTTGAAATACGCAGAGTTTTGTGGTGTAAATTTCATGTCAAAATATTCAGTAGTTTTTACGTGATGCGCATTAAAAAAAAAGACCTATTATTTTATAGATATAGATTACTATTTTTTTTATTAATAATAAATATTTATAGATATTCAAAAAATTTTGTTAACACCAAAATCTCGGATATTTTATTTATTTTAATTGATTAACATAAATATTTTTTCTTTTAACTAAATCAAATTAATTTAAAAAAATATATAATATAAATTATTAATTCAAAAAATTATTTACTGTCTAATACTTTTCTTCCTGCTCAAGATAAATAAAAAATAACAAATTCTGGCATTAAATTAATATTAAAATATGAATTTAATGTAATTATTAATAATAAATAAATTTTACATTATCGTATATATTTAATGTATAAATATGTATCAGTATTATTATTATTTTATCTATATAAAAAATAACGAATGAATTAGATAGAGAATGTTTAAGTAAAGAATAAGAGAAGCAATGACGTGGATAGATATTAGTTGTGTAGGTACACCAGTTAAGTTCTTAAATGGACAGCAACTCATACACAATGAATGTTATTTACAATGGTATACGATAATAACTCGAGTTTTCTATGGTGTGGTTAATAGCAATGTTCTTACTATCTAGATGAAACGAGTATCTGTAGTATTAATTTAATAGATAAAACATCAACCGACATTAACTTATCATATTTACATTTATCAGTGTAGTTATTGTACTTAAAAATCGATAAATTTATCGGAAATTTGAAAAACAACTAAGTATATTTTTGAGTTTAGATATAAAAAGTGTAATTAAGTTTACTCTGTCAAAAACTTAACTTTAAATTTAAAGCAAATTACTTTTTGAAGTTATCAACAAATTCAAATCACAATAGATTTTACTTTATTAGTCAATTAATTTTAAATAATATTTATTTTGAAGTCAATTTGGAAAACCATAAACGGAACAAATGAACTATATAAATTGATAAACGACAATTAATATAATGATAAAGTGATCAGTAAATACTATCGTTCTAAATAGTAATCTTTCATTTATAATTAAAACGTAAATAGTTATACGATAAATATTAAAATTTATTGTCTATGTAGAAAAAACTAATATTGGAACTTAAAAATCGTAACTTAAATATTAAAAATTGATGACACTCAGGTTCCGGGTTATAATTTTAAACATTAATTTTAAAATTTTATTTTTTGCTGTGTAGTTTTAATTTAACATTTTTTTTTCATTTTTAATTAGTTTTTAAATATGAGAAATTTAATATCGACTGTAAGAAACTTATAATTATCAAAAACTAATTAAATTTAAAAAGAAAAAAGCTAGTACTGTATTTTTTAATTTTTTGAATTAAATTCCAACTCAGTCTTGATTATTTAAACAGAAAATATATTTTTAAATAGTCGCTTTGTATTTTCATTAAATATTATGATATATATTTTTTTAATTACGTAAAAAGTAAATATTTATGTAAAATTAATAAATTTTGTTAAATTTCCATGACAATTTTTCTTGAAAATCTACAGAATTTTTAACAGTGTAATGCAATAAATTTTCTTATCTGTCAAATCAGTCATAAATGTAAAATATAAATGTCATAAAAATTAAAATCACAATGGATTTTATTTTATTTCATTTAAATAATTGTTTTTTTTTTTTATTGTCCATAAGTAAATTAATTTTAAAGCTGATAGTTTTTTGAAAAACAATTAATTTTATAGAATTTTTTTTTTTTTTTTTTTCATGTATAATTAGTTTTCAAATACGAGAAAGTTCATAGCAAGGCTTAAATAAACTCATAATTATCAAAAACTAATTACGGTTTTTAAAAAAAAGTTACTACTGTATTTTAAAAATCTTTGCATTCCAATCCAACTCAATATCTTAAATGATCCCATAGAGCATAAATTTTTAAGTAATCACATTTAATTGTATTTTCATTAAAAATAGTTTTTATTTTTTGAATTTTGTGAACAAATCGATATTCATGTAAAATTAATAAATTTTATTAAATTTCCATTAGAATTATCCTTGAAAATCAAACAAAATTTTTGACAGTATAAAAATATAATATATATTTATTATTATATATATAATTTATTCAATGTATAGATAATTACATTCTTTTAAATTTTTACATTTTAATTTTTAATTTTACTTTTATGTATTTTCTTCTATTTTATTCTTAACTTATTTATTTCTATTCTTTCCCTTAGACATCCACACATAGTTACTTCTCACATTACATTATTTTAAAACTTTTTAATCCTAACTTTTCTTTGGTATCGTTTACACAGCCTTCTTTCTTTATTTGCATTTTAGTCTTATCACATCTCTTCCCCTTCTATCTTCTTCTTCGACACTTTAGTATAAAAATATAATTAAAATTTAGACTAATAAATATTTAAAATATTTATGTTGCAGAATTTATAAAAAGGGTCGAACTAATATCGTTCACCGGATGGGTGCCTGGACTGAAAATAGTTCTGTTAAGGTGGTGAAGGTGATTCCAAACGAATTCGACTCGTGGTCAATTAACGATAATAACAATAATAACAATAACAATAAAAAAAAAATAATTATTTCACCTGGTACAACAATAGATGAACGCAATCGACCACGAATTAGAATTCGTCAACGGATTGACCGTGAGTGCAATGCTGATACGTCTACGACGAATAAAAAGCGGACGACGACGGCGACGAAGACGACGGCAATTACTCAAGAAATAATTAAAACCATAGATATTATTTTAATTATCAACACAATTATTAATACAAAGTTTGTCTTCCATTTCTACGTGTTAATAACATCATTATTATTATTTACTCATAACATCATCAATGAGTGGTCAATTTTACCAATTTTCAAATTGAAAACCAAAGCAATAAATTACTTATGCTTGTGTGTGTAAAAAAAAAAACAATAACAATAATAATAACAAGAGCAGACAACAGTTTTAATTAAGTGCTTTATAATAAATATTTTGAGAATGGACCCGAATGTTTGGCCGCACTCAACTGATAATGAATCAATGAATAATTATAAAGCCGACAATGAGGGTGTAAATATTAAATTCAATTGGACTAAAGGAGACATAAATTCCGAAGCATTAAACTCGGAGTTTGAAACTAGTTATGTTAAAAGTGTCCATAAAATAAATCGTGACGATAATAGTGTCAATATGATTGATAAAGATCAGCAAGAAGAAGATGATAATGATGAAGAAGTAATAGGTTTTGTGAATGATATTATTTTCGAACAAGTAAAACCTAATTATGATAGTGAAATAGATGGTAAAAATAAAATTACCGCGCAAGATAATTTAAAACGACCAGAAAGTTTGTTTGATAGTAAAATAAAAAATGATGAAATAATAGCAAATGGTAATAATAATAAATGTTTAAGAGTTAAATTTAGTTCGAAGAAACGAAAAAAATCATCAGCGTCAAGATCTAAAAAAGAAATAAATAAAGAACAGCCAAGTCCGTCATCTATTTCAACATCAAGTTGTTCACCATCAACTGGAGTTAGTTCTGATGAAGATAATTCGAGTTTTGAACAATTTGCGGAAGCTCGTCCACCTGATGGTGGATGGGGTTGGGTTGTAGTTGCAGCAGCATTTATGGTTAATTTAATAGCCGATGGAATAACATTTTCATTTGGAGTTATTTATGTTGAATTTTTAAATTACTTTGGTGAAGGAAAATCTAAAACCGCTTGGATCGGATCACTGTTTATGGCAATGCCATTGTTGTCGGGACCAGTTGCAAGTTTTTTAACTGATCGTTATGGCTGTCGACGTGTTTCAATAGCCGGAAGTATACTTGCAACCCTTGGTTTTGTTATAAGCTCATTCACCAGCTCAATGGGCGTACTAATTTTCACATTTGGAGTAGTTGCGGGTTTTGGATTGTCACTGTGCTTTGTCGCAGCCGTTGTAATTGTCGCTTATTATTTTGATAAAAAACGATCATTTGCTACGGGATTATCAGTTTGCGGTAGTGGAATTGGAACTTTTATATTTGCTCCAGTGACACAATATTTATTAGCAGAATATGGTTGGCGTGGTACAACATTAATATTAGCTGGATTGTTTTTAAATTTAGCGGTTTGTGGTTGTCTTATGCGTGATCTTGAATGGACAACAGTACGTGCTAAAGCTAAATGTGAAGAACGTAAACGTAATAGAGAACGTAAAAGAACTAGTAGATTACAAAGTTCAAGTGTTGATTCATTTTCAGCAAGTTTGTCTATTAACACAACGACCCAACCACCTCATACTATTGGTAATTCAGTATCAGCAAATCCAGTAGACACAGATTGCCTTAGGCGAATTCACAAAGAAGACAATAATGGTAAATTATTTTCAAGTCTTCTTACATTGCCGACATTTTTAAAAAATGGTGATCAAGTACCTCTTGAAGTACTTGATCTTTTATCAACACGCAAAGACGTATATAATGTTTTAATGCACAATTATCCAAGACTTTTGACGTCTTCAAGAAGTATAAGTGATTCAGCAACTCTAAATGATCCTATGATTAACTGTCCAACTGTCAAAACAGGAAGTCCTCATAGTTTAAATACACAGCAAATAAATCAATATAAAAAAAATCAACAGCCAAAACAACAAAATCAACAACAGCAACAGCAACAACATACAACAGATAAATTTAATAATTCAGTGAAATTGAATTCAGATAAAATTTTCAATTCTGAACAACAAGACAACGACGATATTGCCTTTAATATTGCATACCTATGGTGGCTCAATAAAAATAAAGCTGATTGTTCTTTAAAAAGATCTGCAACACTTGAGGCACATCGTAGAGTAGCACCAGCATATTTAAGAAATGTCAGAGTTCACAGGCATAGTCTTACATACCGCGGTGCCATGCTCAACATCAATAGATATCGTTTAAGGGCATCCAGTTGTCCAGATATTTATAGAAATTCAATGACAACAATTGCTAAGACAAAATTTGTTTGGTACTCAGGTCTTTGGGAGTTTTGGGATTTACTTGTTGACATGCTAGATTTTTCACATTTTGGTGTTTCGAAATTTCTTTTATTTTCTATAAGTAATTTTCTTTTACACACTTGGTACGATGTGCCTTATGTTTATCTTACTGACAATGCTATTGAGATGGGATTCAGTGAAACCGACGCGTCGATCCTCATTTCCGTTATTGGCATCGCTAATATGTTTGGCGAGGTACGTTTTTATTTTGTTATACATTTTATATTTTATTTAATGTAGGATTGCTCTATCAATAGATTAACAGTAAATCTGATTTTTATATTTACTTAGAGAAATTTTATAGTTAAATATTGGTATTATTATGTTTCTATCCAAAATTTTTCTACTCGAGTACAAAACTATTTTTTTTTTTTTATTTATTTATTTAGATTTTTAATGCCAAGATATAAACCGAATGGTGACAATTTTATATAAGATATATATTACATAAGTACTACATAATCGTTATCAAATCGAATAATTGAAGTACACTAATTATTGCTAATTTATTACTGCCGTCTACCTCAAGTTTTAATAGAAAATCAAAAATTTTATTTTTAAAAACTTCTAAACTGCACGAATTTGAAATATCAACCGGTAGATCTCTCCCAAGTCGTATCGAAGAAACAATTATTGAAAATTTCTATCAGTAAATTTTCTATTTGAAAACATTTCGATACTAAAATTTTCTAGTTAGAATCTTTTTTATTCATACAAGTTTTTTCCTTAAGGACATTCTCAGACAGTACCCCCCACACACTTTTTTTTAAATATTCAATGACTTTCGACTGTCATAACCGTAGAATTTTTTTAATTAATTCAAAAATAATTAAAGCATTAATTGAGAAAAGGGCGACGTAGTTGCAATTCTGCTAAGACATAGAGTTAAAAAAAATTATGATATTAAAGTCAGTCGGCGTCTAATAATTTTTTGACCTTTTTTCAAAACGATAAATTATAAAAAAAAAATGTTTTGAAAAAATTGCACTTATAGTTTTTTTTTTTTTTTTTTCTATGTCTGCATAGTTTTTTTTTTTGAAATTGATTTATTGAAAAAAAAAATCCGAAAATTGTTAATTGTCTGTTAACTTCACGATCATAAAAAATTACTTACAGTCGTTATCAATTAGGAGTCAAACGAAATTTGGTAAATAGATTTTAGCCCAAATTTTGGAAATTTGAATTATATTGACATAAAGATTTTACTGAAATTTATTTAACACATTTCATTTGACTCATTGATAACAACTGCAAGTACTTTTTTTTAAATTCTATATTTCGGCGAAATTGCAATTACCTCGCCCTGTTTTCAATTAATGCTTTAATTTATTTTTTAATCAATTAATAAAATTTTAATATGATTATGACAGTTGAGTCATTGAATATTTTTAAAAGGTGAGGAGGGGGGGAGGAACTTTATGAGAATGCCCTTGAGCTTTTTGAGATTAAATCTAAAATTGAATTGATTTGAAAAAAAAAAAATTCAAAAAGTTATGGGTTAAACTTAAAAAAATTACGGATAGCAATGCTATCGATAGAAATCATTCAAAATAGAATATTTGGGGATGGAAAAGTCACTTATAGATTTATTTTGAATAGTTTTTTTGACTGATAGAAAAGTTTTGTATGAAATTATCATGAAGCCAAATAGAAATGATATTAATAGAAAAATTTAGAAATAGAATTTTTGCGGATAGAAATATTTCAAATAGAAAATGTACTGATAGAAATATTCAATAGTTCTATACTTAAGTAGAACATAATAATGAACAAATAATAAATGATACGGAAGTTAGCCGACGTCTAATAATTTTTGGATTTTTCTCAAAATGATAAATTATAGAAAAAAATATTTCATAAAATTTCACCGATAGATTTTTTAATTTCCGACATGTGCATATTTTTAGTTTTTTTCTTTTTATAATTGATTTGTTGAAAAAAAAAAACGTAAATTGTTACGGGGCGAACAGGGTCTGAGATACAAAAAAAAGAGAATATTTTTGTGATTTTGTTTTTTCAGAGTAGCTTCTTTATTAAAATTTTTAAAATTTGTGACATTATTAAGCATCATTCAAAGAATATTTTGCTATATTTTCATAAAAAAATATTGAAAAATAAGCTGGTAGTAGTGGGGAGAACCGAGTCACCTCAAAAAAAAAGTCACCATGCCGTTGGCAGGATAACTTATGACTGCTTCATCCGAAATCAAAAAACCAAAAAGATTTCTTTAGTACATAAGTTTATCTTGGATCTGAACGAAAGATTTTTTTTTTTCATTACCTACTTAATTTTTAATTAAACAAAAGAAATAATTTTTGGCAAAAATCAGAGTTTTTTGATTGCACCTTTACCAAAAATTCAATAATGAATATTTTGTTTATTCCTTCGTTCAAATCCAAGATAAATTTATGTACTAAAGAAATCTTTTTGGTTTTTTGATTTCAGATGAGACATTAATGAGTTATCCTGCCTACGGCATGGAGACTTTTTTTTTGAGGTGACTCGTCTCTCCCCACTACCACCAGCTTATTTTTCGATATTTTTTTATGAAAATTTGGCAGAATATTCTTTGAATGATGCTTAATAATGTCACAAATTTTAAGAATTTTAATAAAGAGTGTACTCTGAAAAAAAAAATCACAAAAATATCCTCTTTTTTTTTGTATCTCAGATCAACTTCCCCCCTTAATTGTCAAAAATTTTAGGATCGTGAATAATAATTATAGTAATAAAAAATTAAGATTATATAATTATTGAATGTTTTCAGATTTTTCTTGGATGGGCTGGTGACAGAGCGTGGGTAAATGCATCGATTGTCTACGCGCTTTGCATGATTTGCTGTGGTATTGCTACAAGTTTAATACCATTGGTTACTAGTAATTATTATGCATTGTGCTCAGTATCAGCAGCCTTTGGTATATTTATTGCCGCAAATTATAGTCTTACAAGTATCATACTTGTTGAAGTTATCACACTCGAACGATTTACAAATGCATATGGTCTACTTCTTCTTGTTCAAGGGATAGCTAATCTTATGGGCCCACCTTTAGCCGGTAAGTTTTTATAATTATTTATCATTATTTTTTAAATATTTATATTTTATTTACATTGTTATAATAATTTTTAAATAGGCTGGCTCTATGACATCACTGGAACATATGATTTATCTTTTTATCTTGCCGGATTTTTTATCGGTTTGAGCGGTGTTCTTCTTATGGTAGTACCACTAATGGGATATTATAAAAAATTTTTTAAGAGAAATAATGCTGACGTACCAAGAGATGAATTTGCTGAAATAAATAGTGTATAAAATTAATATTTTATCGGATAAAATAACAAATATTTTACAATCTTATATATTAAACCGTAAAAAATCAATTAAAGATTTTTTTTAGTCGAGTAATATTTATTATTGCAAAAAATCATTTATCATTTAATAGCTAATTATATATTTAAAGATATTATTCATAGTTTAAAATTTTTAATTCATTCAGTTGATAATAAGAACAATAATAACTGTATTAGTTAATTGTTTTATTATTCAATAATAACGTGCATACTGTTTTAATATTTTTAAGAAAAGTTCAATATTAATAGCGTGTTTGGTTGCTTGCTCTCGGCTGCTCGGAGCAGTGCTGATAATACCGAAAGAATCTGATTGTCAGTTTAAAAATTAATAATTATTTTATTTTAAAAATTTATTGACGAATGAGATTTTTTTTCTTTATTGATATTTAATGATAGAAGATATTATTTATCTTAATGATTGTCGTCATTACCCATGTAAAAAAAAATCGTTCCAAAAACGTTCCTGACAATGAACTTTTAAAACTGACATTTTTGGAATTTTAAAAACAATTCGAAGTGTGAAAAATTTTAAAGTAGTGTAGACTTTTCTTGCTGTTTTCTATTTTTGTTTTAATTTTTTAAGCAAAAATGATTTGAATTGATTTTGTGAGTTCATAATTAGTTCCAATCACTTATTTTTTGGACAATTTTTTTACGAGTACGAAACGAAGAAATAATTGACTTTCTCAAAAAGTTCTAATAAAGGTCAAAAAAATCTTCAAAAATATTTTCAAATCATTTTTATTTTTTTTTTGCCTCATAATTTTTATGAGTCGTAAATTTTCACAATTTCTAATTAATTTCTTTCTTTTTAATGTTCATTACATCCAAAAAACTGTCAAATTAAATTATTTTTATTTAAAAAAAAAAAGCGCAGGAAAAGCCGACACTAATTGAAAATTTTTCACTTTCTAATTTTTCCAAAGTTCCAAAATTGTCGAACCCAAAGTTCAGAATTGTCTCAATTTTGTGTTAGTGTTTTTTTTCTAATTTCTGACAGAAAATATTCTGTTTAAATGACCAATTAACGACAGCTCACCGCAAGCAACCAAACACGCCATGACTGCTTAAAAAAACTTATTAAGTATTTAGAAGTTTTTTTAATCATTTTATTGCTATTATTCTGCAGAATTAAAAAATTTTTAAGTTTATATTTTTTTTAAAGACGAGTTTTAATATGAAAATGTATAAAAAATTTATAATTCGTATTTACTTTGAATTAAAAAAAGTTTCCTTTCGAAGAATACTTATTTAAATTTCTTGAAATAAAATTTTTTTCCTTTGATTCTTGGAATAATAATTATAGTTGATTAATTGCATGATTACACAATTGATTTAATGTATTGTGAGTATTAAAAAAGTATGCAATTATATTGTCTATGACAAATATATAATGATTATTTAAAAAAAATGTAAATCTCTAAAAAATTATAACTATTTTTATTAATATAAGTATAAATATTATTACAATTATAACATTCTCATGTAAAAGAAAATTTTCGAAAATTGTTTTGCATAGAAAACTTAAAAATTTTAGACAATTCGTACCTTTGAGTAAAAATTTTTTTCAAATTTTTAACAAAAAGTCGATTATCTAAAATTCAAAAGTTTTTCATTCGTAAAATTTTATGAATTTTTTTTTTCTACACAGGTAATAATTATATAAATTTCGGTCGATTATATATTTATATATTTTAAGAAAAAAAAAAATTACGAAAATTTCAACTCAAGTGTAGCTGAAATACACGTAATAATAATTAATAAATAAATTAATTAATAATAACAATAATCGATGGGATCATTTATCCCATAAATAAAAATAAAATACTTGAATTGTTTTAATAAAATAATAACAATTAAAACTTTTCTATAAGTTTAATAAATTTAATTTCTTTAGATATTTTATTATATTGTCATACAAATAATATATTATGATAAAGAACCATTATTAAAACAAATATACTCTATTTAATTAACAAAAACAAACATTATAGCTCGAAATAATAATAACAATATTAATAATAATAATTACAATAATAATAATAATAATTAATTTTTTCTTATATATCACAAATGTGATAAAATCATAAAAAAAAAACAATAGTGTATGTAATAACTGTGTATCCGACAGTGTTTCTGTGATTAAACAGAAGTATTGTGTCATTAGTCATAATAAAATTAAAAATAATCGCGAGTTTATTATATGTATGTAATATAATAGTTTTTTTATAGTACATTTAAAGTGATTGTCATTTAATAAATACATCAGATTGCGGCCTTATCGGCATCTTTACTCTTATATATTATATTATAATTATAAATAGAAGCAATATTTTAATATTATTCAAATAATAGAATGGAGTACAGATAAATAAATAAATAAAATATTAATAAAAAACTAAGTAACAACATTCATTTAGTATGAAAGGCATGGCATTAATATTTAACTTTTAATAAATAAAATTATAATAATTATAAATTTGTCATCATGGAATATATAATATTTCGATTATTAATAAATAATATAGTCGTTTATTAATTTTAAATTTAAGTAAATATAATTATATGACTAATGCATGATTACAATAATTTTATCTCATGCTGGAAATGAGATTTTTTTTAAATGCAAATATAATAATGCAATGGATATAATAATTTAAATTATAAATTCAAATTATTCTATGTCCTGTGTAAAAAAAATTTTTAAAAATGGTGACTTCTAATTTTCAAAACGTGATATGACGACGCATTTTTTTTTCAAATGATTTTTAAACTGCAAAGAAAAAATGATTTTTTGGCAATAGAAATATTTTGCACTATGAATTGAACACAAAAATTTTCTTAGAATTAGAAATGATTTCTTGTTCCATAAAATTTTTTTTTGTCTCAAGAAAATTTCTGTTCTCAATTAATAAGACAAAAAAATTTCTCGGCACAAGTAGAAATTTTCTCGAGGCGAATAAAAATTTTTTGCACCAAGAAAATCTTTTTTCTGTGTTAAAATACAAAAAAAAAAAATAATAATAACTTAATATTATAAATGAACATTTTTAGACTCTTCTGGAATTTTTTTGACTCTCTATTAAAACGGTTAGAAAAACTGATTTTGAATTTTTTTTTTTTATCATATTTTAATAGTATTAACCTCATAAAAAAATTCACGTGGTATTACATGGGAACTCATAGGAATCCATGAAAAAAAGTATGGACTTATATAAGAATCCATGTAGAAACCATGGATATCTGGATTCTCATATGGGAAATACTCATAGGAAATTATGGGGGACCTGGATTCCCATAGGGGAGCTTAAAATATGAACTTGGATACATGGATTTCTTAGTGGGAAATTCATATAAGAATCTGTTTCTATATAAGTAATTTCTTTAGAATCCGGGGTATCTGGATTTCTATGCATCGTTTATTGATACGCGTATATGAATAAAAGAATAGATTAATATTCCTATAGGAAACCATATGGGAATCCATCCGTGGGAACCCACATAGGAATCTATGCTGAATTCCCATATGGATTTTTTGATAGGGAAATCACTAATTGATTTTTCTTTTGAATTTTCAAAAGTTTAAAAAATATTAAAAAAAAGTTCATCGTTGTGTCACGTTTTGAAGTTTAGAATAGTCAACAATTTTTTTTTCACGGGATGTTTAAGTCATTGGATAAATTGGATTAAACTTTTTTTTTTCTATTACATATATTAAATAGTAAAAAAAAAGGAACTAATGTAACAATGATAAAAATTTAAATAATTATTACTTAAATATTGTAGTAAAAAAACACCCAATGAAATTCCGTGGCCTTTCACATATTGTCAAGACTATATATTTTATTTACCTATTATTCCATTGTATAAATAGAAAATTTAGGTATTAAATCTGCTCGATATACTATCGTAATACTGAAAGTTATTATGACAATAGAATAAAGCTGTAACAATTTAAAATTTTACTCAATTGATTATTAAATTTTTCTCTTTTTTTAATTTATATTCGTGTGTTATTTTTATTCTTTACATCTAAATTAATTATTCACATCCTGGTCCAAATTTTTTTAATTTTTGCATTTATTTATTCAAATATGAGACGAAAATTTTATTTTTATTCATTTATTTTATTCAAAATTTTTTTAACTAGAGTTTTGTAGCTCATTCACGGGAAATATAAATTCCATAGAGAGCTGATATATTTTTAAAACTTGAAAATATTTTTCAAAAATTCTATTTATAGCAATCTTACTATAGAAAATAGTTTACCCGTGTAAAAAAAATTCGTTCTAAAAATGTTCATGATAGTGAACTTCCAAAATTGAGACAGTTCTGAACGTTGAATTGAAAATTTTTTGAACTTCACAATAATTAGAAGTGTGAAAATTTTCCAATTAGTGTAAACTTTTCCTGTGCTTTTTTTTTATTTTTTGACCAAAAATGGTCAACTCAAAGTTCAGAATTCTCTCAATTTTGGAAGTTCCCTGTCAGTATCGCTTTCGGAACAAATTTCGAACCGAATTTTTTTTACACGGGTTAGTGTAAATAAAATTAGGAATTGACTCATTAGTTTTTTAATTATTTTGAAAAATTAGTAAACGGAGGAATTTACATATTTTTTTTTTCTTATTAAAATTTCACTTTCTGAATATTTAAATTATTAGTGCAATAATTATCAAAATTTAATGAGATTAAAGTCTTGATCAATATTTTGATCATATTAACAATAATTCGAATTGATTTCACATCGAAATAATTATTTTTAAAAATTACCTTGAAATTAATATGAGTGTGAATGTAGCAGACATCAGAAAAAATAAAAATTATTAATAAATAGACTAAATAATTAATAAAATAAAAATTTGAAAAAATGCACATTTAAAAAATTAAAAAATTAGTATGTGCATTTTTTATAAATATTATTTTTTAATTATTTACTTTATTTACTTATAGTTATAAATTTAAATTTGTCTGATGTCTGCTACATTCACATTCATAAATTAATAATTTTCTTTTTGTTAAAATGATGTTTTAATTTTCCGCGCGGAAAGTTTAAGAACAATTACTGCTATTACAATAGTTGATTTATTGAACCATTGGTTGTTTGTTTATCTTCATTAATTATCTTAATAGGATTTTCCATCCTTGTGTACCTCGCACTCATTCTTACTGAGCTTACATGAGTGACTGTTCATTTTAAATGAGCTAGTCTTAGAATTAATTAAAAATTTTTATACAAATAGAGTTTCATTTAATAAATTATGTTACACGTCGAATGACGTACTTTTCTTTTTAAATAATTTAGTGTTTTATCTGTGAAAACAAATCATTAAAAAATTGCTTGCATTATTTTCTTAAATAGTCATTATTTTAATTTCAATTTTAATATTTGTTTTTATACTGTTAAGAATTTTGTTGAAATTTCAAGGATAATTGTCATGGAAATTTAATAAAATTTACTAATTTTTCATGAATATCGATTTGATTACATAATTTAACAAATTGAAGTATAATTTTTAATGAATATAAAATTACTAATTAAAAATTTATGCTCTATGTAAGGAATTCAAATACTGAGTTGGATTAGAATTCAAAAAATTTTTAAAATACAGTACTAACTTTTTTTTTTTTAAAAACCATAATTAGTTTTTGATAAAAATATATCAAGAATAAGTCTTGAGACGAAAAATTTTTTGACGTAAAGTTCTAAATCTACGGCTGTTTTTATTATTAAAATGCGGGTCAAAAAATAACTGAAAGTTCCTTTTTTGACTTGATTTCAAGTCAAATAAGCCAAAGTTGAGTATTTTTTACTTAAATGGATACCAAGTAGGTCAAGTTGGCCAAAAGCAAGTCAAAATCAAATGAGTTTTTCGTTCATTTTCAACTTGCTTTTGGCTAACTTGACATACTTAGTATCCATCTTGAAAAAAGTTTATCTTGAAGTTCTCATCTGTTTCAAATTTACACAGAAAAAAAAAAATTTCTTAGCTTAAAAAATTTATACTCGGCCCAAAAAAATTTTTACTTGCCTTAAGAAATTTTTTGCATTGTCAAGTGAAATCGAAAATTTTCTTGGGGCGAGAAATTTTTTTGAGCCCAGAAAAAATCTTTTGAGGCGAGAAAAAAATTCTTGCGTCAAGATTTTATTATTTCTAGTCCTAAGAAAATTTTTGTTTTCATTTCATAATGCAAAATTATTCTTGCGCCAAGAAATCTTTTTTTTCTGCGTTAAACTTTTACATGACGAACTTTTTTGAAATCATTTTAGAACGAATTTTGTTTTACAGAAAAATTCTTGCTACGAAATCTTTAATATTTAAAATCTAATTATACATAAAAAAAATTTTCAATTAAAATTCAGCTTTTTCGAATAATTATCAACTTTAAAGTTGATATTATTTTAAGTTATCTGATTTATGGACAATAAAAAAACAATTATTGAAGTAAAATAAAATAAAATTCATTATGTTTTTAATTTTCACGACATTTACGTCTCGAAAATTAAATTAATGTAAAAATAAAATATGAATAAGTTAATTTATATTGAATATTTTACATAGATTCGTACTTGTGAATTTTCGATAATTTGCTTTAAATTTTAAGTAAAATTTTTAAATGGATATAAATTAACTTTAATTATGAAATGAAAGTAGATTACATTAAAGATGTCATCATTTAATAAACAATAAATCAGTCAGTTTTTAAAAGAAAATATTTACGGTTTTATGATGGTACCATTACAGTGCGCAAGAGCGCGAATATTACGAGGCTTGCGCTACGGGTCTTCAAGGTATTTTACAATAGATAGTCAACTAAAATTTATTCTTCTCCAAGCTTCTTGATAACTTGTGTTGTTATTTAAAAGTACCCAATATTTTACTTTATTTTCAAATTTAAATCCCACATTTGTTATTTATTATTAAAAGCCAAATTCAATTTTATCCAAATATTAAACAATAAAAATAATTATTCCAAAATTGAGTTCTAATCATAAAATAATTATCATATAAATTTTTTAAACCACCTTAGCAATTTTTTATTTAATTACAAAAAAAATATCTGTGATATTTAAAAAAAACCATTCAAGTACTTAAATATCAACTAAACCACTGATCGTTTTCGCAGTAAGTATCATAAATTATTTACTATAAAATTTAATTATTTTCTTATTATTAGTATTAGATATAAAAATTTTTATGTACATGAATTAAAAAATAATCCTGGCACGATCCTAGAAATATATTTTTGTCTTTCAGTTGTACAGTGATAAATTATCGACAAAAAAATAGAAATACACACACTAAAACTCTTCTATTTGCAGCATGAACAGGTGATTATTATTTAAACCCTTTATTATTTTCATTTTGTATTGTACATATTTATGTTTTATGTTTTATTAAATCAGAATCGTATTAATTTTTAAATATTGTATCGAAAACAAAGGAAAATATAAAAAGCAATGATTTCTATACATTATCATCTGACTCAGCCATCAAAAAAGATAAGAGCAAACATCAAGATATTGAAATGTCTTAAATTTTAAAATTAAAAAAAAAGTTTTAACATTTTTTTTTTTATTTACAAGGTTATCATATCAGCATACTTATCTAAAGTATAATTAAATATTATATATTCCAAATATAGATATATATTTTTAAGTTAAATATAATAGTACCCTAATAAATATCGATTCTGTTTTCTCTGACGCATACGCCGATTGACCTTAATGGATTATTCTCGTGTAGGGTAGCGTAAAGATTTGATACATTTAGAATTAATATATATAAGGGATTTTTCATCCCCATTGCTTACTATCAGCAAAAAAAGAAAAAAAAGACGAATAATTTTTTCATTCCTCAAATTTTGATGAAAGGAAATAAAGAAAAAAAAAAAAGTAATGAATAAGTTACAAAAATTTTTGTTAATTTTAAGTTAATATTTACAAATTATGATTATGATATTAAAATCAGAAGCTTTCCAAGTTCAGAAAATCGATTAGTTGGTAGCCATGGTGACGCACTTGGCGGCTAGCACTCCCTATTTTCAAGGATATCGTTAAGCTTTCTTTACATATATCATGATTGTTTTATTATATTATTTCCTGATAATAAATCTAACAATGAAACGTTGAAAAATTGAATGTCAATAATTACTTTTGTATCGTTTTATAAATAAACTCTGTTGTGTTTACTAATATTACATATTACATATTATTTATCAAATATTTAACTTTACGATTCTGATTTAAGAATTATAATTTTTTATTGAATAATAATAATAAGTTGTTTTCTTTTTTTTTTTAATTATCGTATTATTTACAGTTATGAGTTGTGAGCATTAAGATTAATTTAATATTATTTTTTTTTATTATGTATTATTTGTACTCTCGATTGCTAGTAGTCGCACGCACATTCCTAAACAAAAAAACCCAATCACGCAATGTACTCGCACTAGAATTTAAAAGTATATACTTTACCTCAATGGTAAGTGAATTATTGAGTTATTTATTTATTATTGTTATGAATATAAGTATTAGTAAATTAAATTATTGAAAAAGTTAAAACTGAAAGGGTAAAAGTGAAGAAAAAAAAACCTTGCGCTGATGCTGGTTCCGATTATTCAAAGTAATGATCTTTTAGAAAAAAAAATTCTTCATGCTTACTAACTAAAAAAAGAAAGAATTTTCGTGAAAACATTTTTCTAAGTAGTAAATAAATAAAAATTATTAAATTATTAATTTCATTTCTAAGTTGAAAAATTATTTTCTTAACCGAAGGGAATCGAAATTTATTTACACAGAAAAAAAGGATTTCTTCGCGCAAGAAACATTTTTCATTATAAAATGAAGACAAAAATTTTCTTAGGACTTGAAAAAATTTCTTGCTCCGAGAAGTTTTTTTTTGACTGAAGAAAATTTTTTCTCGTCCCAAGAAAATTTTAGTTTTCAATTCATACACGCTGAGAAAAAAATGCTGACTATCACCATCTTGCAATAGGGAATGATTACCATCTGTATGTGATAATCATTATTATGCTCTTATGTTAACTATTAGTTTTCTCGTGTAGTAATACTTACTATTGCCGATAGTAATAGTTACCATCACGGATAAGAATGGTTACTATCTAGATAAGAGTGCTTACCATCTCCGATAGGAAAAGTTAACATAAAAGAATGAAAATCATTTAAATGTAAGGATGGGAATAGTTACTTTGTTAAGATGGCAAGTATTACCATTTTTTTTCAGCGTGTATTTCCGATAGTAATAATTACCATCTAGATAATAATATTTCTTATGCCTGAAAAATTTTTAAATTTTGCTTTCTGAGATATTAATGATTTTTATCTAGGATAAGAATGCGTACCATCTCCGATAGGAAGAGTTAACATAAAAGAATGAGAATCATTAAAGTGTAAAAATGGGAATAGTTACTTTGTTAATATGGGAAGTATTGTCACTTTTTTTTCAGCGTGTAATGCAAAAAATTTCTTAGGGCAAGTAAGCATTTTTTTGCACCTAGAAATTCTTTTTTTCTGTGCATTGTTCCATAAAAAAATCAGCATATCTCTAGCTGAATTCAGATTTCTTTGATTAAGAAAATTATTTTTAATAAAACCTTCAAATTTTCGTACTAAAAATATATTAGATTGAAAATTTCCAATAGCATAATTTCTTGTAAGAAGAAAATACAAAATTTCTAAAAGTTTTTTCGTTCTTTACAAATATATGGGAATATTTTGTTAATAAATATCTCAAATCACATAGTGCGAAAATGGTGTAAGAAAAAAAAATTTTTTTCACTGTACTATTGGTCCATAATCAGGCTGATATTACACATGTATAATTAAAATATAAAAATGAACAGCAAAAAAAGTGAAGAAAACTGAAATTAGTTTAATTATTGAAATAAGAACACTTAAAAATTATAGTTTCTATAACGAACAAGTTAAGGATGCAGCTTATACTTATCTTTTAAATCTAGTGTTGGGAATACAAGCTTTACAATTTTTTTTCTGAAGAGTCTATTTTCACTATAGAAACTGTAATTTTTCAAGTGTTCTTTTTTAAATAGAAGAAAAAAAATGACACTACAGAAGACGAAAAAAAAATTTTAAACTGAAAAAAGAATTTGAAAGTAGCGATGACACCAGATACTGAGAAAAAATAATTTCCTTGGATCAATAAATGATTCGTTTCTTAACTATACAAAATTAATTTTAATGTGTGAAGAAAATGCTTGATTCAAATTTTCAATAAATTTCTTTATTCAAATCAAAATTACTTGAGTGTACTAATTGCTAAGATAATTTTTCTTCATTCAAAAAATTATTTCTTGGTTCTCACATCAAGTGATTAATTTATTTCAAATTTTCAATAAAATAATTTTTCACTACAAAATTATGTCACTCTCAAATAAATTTATTTTGGATTCTCAGTGTATCAGATTACGAAGAGTAATTTTTTCTCTCGATTTAATGCTGTATTTTCTTCTGAATATTTCAGAAGAAGTAATACAAAAAAAAAACAAAAATTTTCCGTGAAAATGGTAAAAGTACAGAAAAATTCCATTTTTCCCATATACAGAAAAAAAGATTTTTTGGCACAAAAAATTTTTACTCGCCCCAAGAAAATTTTTGCATTTTGAATTGAAACCGAAAATTTTCTTTGGGCGAAAAAAAATTTTCTTGAGCGTAGAAACTTTTTTTAGTCCTAAGAAAATTTTTGTTTCTATTTCAAAATGAAAAATTTTTCTTGTGCTAAGAATTTTTTTTTTTTTCTGTGTACAATTTCAAGAATTACAATTTAGTTAACAATATATATAAAAATGAAACTATCATCTAACAATTTGAATAATTACAGTATTTAGTCGATGACGAGAACTTTCAATGAGATATTAATTTTAAAATTTCACAGTTCAGTTTTAAAAAAATGTCACCTATGCCCTTTCAGTTCAAACCTTTTCATATATATAGATATATGTTATTAGTATAATAACTTAATTTATAACAAAAGGTAATATTGAAGTAATAAATGTATTAACAAACAATGAAATTATTAACAGGAGGCGAAACGAGAAAAAAAAGCGTGTATGCTGAGGCGTTGGTGGACTAGCGTCAGACGATTAACGAGCATACGAGAAGTCCTTATGCTCAGTAAACCGATTTATCGTCGTTACATTATTCCGTGCAATATTCAAGGACTGAAGGGTTGGCCCCGTCGTTGGACTCACTCTAGTAGCAATAATTACATTTAGAAGAAGGTTGTAAATTATGTCAGACGACAGATTAAACGATAATTATATTACAACTGAAGATAAAATAACGAATAATCTCTTGGAAAGGGAAATGAAAACTTGCGTAGTCAGTAATACTAAATATAATAATAATAATAATAATAATAATAATAATAATAATAATAATAATAATAATGATAATAATACTAATAACAACACAAAAAATGATGGCGATAGTTATACTAAAATAAAATCGAAAAGTAGAGGATTGTATTTAAAAAAAGATAGTCCAAAGAAGGGACCAGCACCTTTAGTCAGTTGGCATAATGATAGTCCAACTTTTAGTACCACTTCACCAAATTCATATACTCAGGATGATGCAAATGATAACAATGATTCCGGTTCAAGAAAAAGTTCTGGAATCGGAAGAGATTCAAGTTTAGCTCTTACCATGGACCGTTCAAGTGTTGATACATTATCGTCAAATAAAAATGATAGCGAATGCGAGAGTGAAAGCTGGTTGACACCCAGGGGTGATAAATCTAAAAATAAACAAGATGAAAAATTAAATAATGAAAAAGCACAAGTTAATTCATCTGCTGAATCATCAGTTGTTGATTTAGCTTATGATTTTAAAAAAAATATTAGAAAAAATGGTAATAGTAATTTGGATGTTGAATCGTGTGATGATGAAAGTGGCCCTAAAATACCGGATGGCGGATGGGGTTGGATGGTCGTAATGGCATCACTGGTAATTTCACTTATAGCTGACGGGGTATCATTTAGTTTTGGTTTACTGTACATCGAGTTTCTTGTTGAATTTGGAGCTTCAAAATCAAAAACCGCTTGGATTGGTTCACTGTTTATGGCCGTCCCGTTACTCTGTGGTCCTGTGATGTCTGCTCTGGTTGACAGATATGGCTGCAGAAATATGACTATACTTGGTGGCATGATATCAGGCCTTGGTTTTATTTTAAGCTCTTTTAGCACTACCATTGAGGTAATGTATTTGACATTCGGAGTACTCGCGGGTATGGGTTTAGGTCTGTGCTACGTTACGGCAGTCGTTAGTATTGCGTATTGGTTTGATAAGAAGCGCACCCTTGCTGTGGGTTTAGGTGCTTGTGGCACTGGTATAGGTACATTTCTTTATGCCCCAATGACTACGTATTTTATCTCTGAGTATGGCTGGAGAGGTACTTGTCTTCTCTTAGCGGGAACATTTTTTAATCTTATCGTTTGTGGTACTATAATGAGGGATCCTGAGTGGTGGATTATTGAACAGAACAAACAGCAATCAATTGGATCTCCTAGAAAATCTATTGTTAGATCAGAAGGCGGAAGATCATGCTCTGCTATGAGTGTTGAAGATTTTCCGGGAATCGAGGAATTGAGAAAATTATTGAAAAGTGGAAATACACCTGAATGCCATTTACAAAGCCTAAGTACAAGTACTAGAACTCCTTGTAATGATACACCTGATTCAAATGGATATCCCGGGTTCAGAAGTGTTGTCAATCTTCCAACTTTTGTACGACAGAGTGAAAAAGTTTAGTTTTTGTTTTATTTTAATACAATCACGTATGAAAAAAAATATATATAGTATCATATATTTTTTCAATATAAAAATATATACACTAAGAAAATTAATTAATTGTGTTTATTATGCTAAATTTTTTCATCTAGAATGATTGGAACGTTTTTCAATGCAAAAATAGTTAGTGTTATAATTTTTTTTAATAGAATTAATAATTATTGGATGATAACTTCTGCAATAAATTTCGTAACAGTTACTATCAGGATAGTAACAGTTACCATCAGGATGATAACAGTTACTATCAGGATGATAACATTTACTATCAGGATGATAATATTTACTTCTGTAATAAATTTCGAAACAGTTACTATCAAAATGGTAACAATTATAATTTCTGATGGTAACTGTTACCATCTGGATTATAAATATAACTATTTAGAATAATAATAATTAACTCTAGTTAACATACAGGATTGTAACACTTATCATAAATATGGTGAATATTACAATCAAGATGATTTATACAATCATCTAAATAATATTTACTACTATCTGATTGATATGGTACAAATTTTTACCATAGCTAGATATTAACTCCTATTATTTAATTTTCTGAGTGTAGTACTTTATATTTTCCCATTTGGGTATTTTGGCCACTTTAAATATATAATCATATATTTTCATACTTATATGAACTTTTACATTATTATATATATTAATTTATATATTATAAATTATATATAAATCATATATTTTTATAATTCACATTACATTACATTGATATATTTTGTTTTTACATGAAAAATATATTTTATAAAATATATATAGGGCTTTTATATATATTTTTTTATGATATACGGCAGAAAATATATTTCATATATATTAGAAAAATATATGGGCAGATCTAATGATTTATATATTTTCGTTATAATAAATACATATAATATAAAAAAATCCATGAAAAATGATATATTCGCTATATATGTAACTCTCCATCAGGATCATACATATTTTTACATGTATAATTTGATATTTAATATGCATATATATTAACATATATTTACCCACGTATCTTTAGACATATGATGGAAAAAAATAAAATTCAATACATGGTATTTAAATTGGCCACATATATTTTATGATATTCTGAATATAATTTTACATGTATTTTAAACATATATAATTTTTTCATACGAGATATTTTTACAAACATATTTCGTTTAACGAAATACTTTTATTTAATTAAAATATTTAATAATTTTTACAGGTACCGTTAGAAGTACTTGAATCGTTATCGACAAATTCTCGGCTTTATAATGTTATTTTAGAAAATTATCCAAGCCTTGTACTTTGTCGAAGTATTTCAGATAAAAATGTTGATCAATCTCCAACTGGTGATAGTTCTAATAAAGCGGGAGTTACAATGTCTATGAGGTTATCAAATTGCTCTGATTTTTTCATTAATTATTATATTTTTATGATATTTACTAATTAAATTAAAATTATCGTAGAATTAAGCAAGCAAAGGAAAAAAATGCTGTGGTAACTTGTGGTGTTGTAAAAGATTCTTGTCCAGGATTTGAGTGCGCTATTGACCCGACTAAAATGAACACATCGAAAATGAAGAAGGATTTAGAAGAGGTATTTTATTTATTTTTCTTTATTTTCAATTACAATATTTGTAATAATATGACTTCTAAAAAATTTTTCATCACACATGAGTCCAAAGTTTAAATTTCTGCCCTGTTTAGAGGAAAGAAAGTTGTTCTTTTCTTTTATGAGAAAACGAATGATAAGAATTAGCGCATACGCTATTTTTCCCACTAACAGAAGCAAAAATTTAAACTTGCAGACACAGATCTGGTGAATAATAGAATACACACCACGGAAAAAGGTAGGACGTCCCAATTCGCCTGTTTGCCATCCTCGCCGTCAGGTCGAGTAGACAATCATACACGCGAGTTGGAATGCCCTACTTTCCTCCCTGGGTGTGTAATATACTATTTTTTTATAATACACTGTAAAAAACCGGGAGTGAATTTGGAGTGGTTTGGATTTTATTCAAATCCGCATTCATTCCGATTTGGAGTTTTAATATTAAAATAAACTCCCCTTCGGAGTAAATTTCACTCCGAGGGTATTAAATAAATAAAAAGTCACCTGCTCCGCATTCACTCTGGATTTAATCCACGTTCACTCCCCAAATTTTTGAAAGTTTACCTGCGTTGAAACTAAAAAATTAATTTATTAATTAATGTATTTTAAAAGCAGACGATAGAGCATGAAAAATCAAAATGTTTTTCAAAACATCATATTCCTGGTGTAAGTTGTGATATTGTCAGAACTGATTCATTACCATGGCTTAGACGACAATTCAATACAAATACTCATTACTTCAAGGATATTAGAGTACATAGAAATTCTGTGATGTATCGTGGTGCAGTACTTAATTTACACAAATACAGATTAAGAGCAAGTAGTTGTCCTAATATTTATAGAAATAGTATGACAACTCTTGCTAAAGAAAATGAAGAGGTTTGTTTTATTTATGTCATACTTTACTTATATTTTAGCATGTGGCTATGATTTAATAACAAAAACTACTAAATTCCGAAAAAACATAATTTTATTTTTATCATAAGTACAAAAATAATTGAATATATTTCATAATTTAAAAATAAGTATAAGTACAATTATTTATTTTTAATACTTGCTAAATTTGTACTGAGATTTACTTTGCCATTTAAATGATCAACATACATTACAAAAAAATATATAAATTAGGGGTGTGCAAATAATTTTAATTATTTTTCAATTTTCGAATTTTCAAAAATATCTTAATTATTCGTGAATTATAATAATAAATTTTTTATCGAACTAATGATTGTATAAAAATTCGAATTATTCGTTAGTTTTTAAATTATTTACAAATTTTCGTATTATTCGATTGGAATTTGAAATTCCAGTGAAAACTTCAAACATAAAATTGTTATCGAATTAATTATGTTTGAAGTTTTTACCGGATATTCAAATTCAAATCGAATAATCCGAAAATTCATGAATAATTTGAAAACTTACGAATTATTTGATTCAAATTTAGAATCGAATCGTATGATTTGATTTGATTCGACCACAATTCGCATACTCCTAGTATAGATTAATACTTAAAATATCAAATGATTAATACATAAAATTATCAGCAATTAAAATTACATTTGTACTTAAATTTTCATACTTTTATCATACAATTATTGATATTATTTTTTAATAATACGATTATATTTTTTATGAAGTAAAATGGATTTACACTTGAGTGTCAATTAAATAAATAAAATAACAAAAATATTTTTTCAGAAGTGGTATAGTGAATTAGTAGATCTATTAAAGGGTATGATGGACTTTTCGATGTTTCTGGAATTGCACTTTTTATTACTGTCTTTATCAACGATACTGCTGTTCACCTGGTTCATCGTGCCTTACTTTTATCTTGCGGAACATTTAACAAGAAACGGGTATTCCGAAGCTGATGGCGCAAATCTTCTCAGCGTTATTGGAATTACAAACACAATAGGAATGGTAATAATTTACACACTTAATTAAATTATAAATGTTAATAAAACATTTAATAACATAAAATTAATTAATAGATTGGTCTTGGCTGGGCTGGTGATCAACCTTGGATGAATGTAAGCAAAACATATGCAGGATGTTTAGTTGCATGTGGTATTGCAACAATATTTATGAGTATATTTACTCATTATTACACTCTCCTTATGGTGAGTGCAGCACTCTTTGGATTATTTTTTGCCAGCAATTTCAGTTTCACACCAGTCATTCTTGTTGAATTAATTCCATTGGAAAGATTTACTACTGCCTACGGACTTAGTTTACTGTGTCAAGGAATCGGTAATCTTCTAGGACCTCCACTAGCCGGATTAATATTTGATATTACTAATTCTTGGGATCTTTCATTTTTATTGGCTGGAGGTTGGATAATAGTATCTGGTTTTCTCATGGGTATTATTCCGTATACGAAAAACCGTAAAATATGGGGAAGTGGTCCCATTGAAATGGAACTCTATGGATAATAATTATATCGATACTTATTATTTAAATATAATTTTTTAAATAATTATTTTTTACTTGTTCATTTTTTTCTTGATTTATATTTTGACTGTTGATAAACTATCCAAAGATTTTATTGCTGTTTGATATATTACTTATTATATTATTAACTTGTATAAACATTATATTATAAATATTTAACAATATATGTTACGATTGTTATTTATTACATTTATAAAAGCCATATAATTATATACAGTGATACAAAAAAAACAATATGTAGAAAATAAAAAAAAATGTGTGAGTATTTATACCACAATTAATAATCAAGTCATGCCGTTATACAATAAAGTGTCTAGTAAAACAAAAAAAAAAAAAAAAATGAATATGTTTAACAAGATAATGAATTGAATTTTTATTACGCTACCAATTCTAAAAACGGCTCTTCAATAATCACAGAAGGGTTTTTTTTTTTATTTTAATTTATTTATTTAATTGGTTCAGTTTAAAAAATAATATCAAAATACTTTACCACAATTATTATAAACTTGAGGACAATATTGGCTAGCTATAGTAGCATAAGGTACATCACTTCCAACTTTTATTATTTCAGAATGACTTAGTTTATTCCAGACATGAATTGCATATGCATTTTCAATTACCTTTAGTACTTGGGTTTTATTTTTAGAGTCAAAGTACTGCTTCCACATCTTATAGTGAATTGGATAAAATGCTGAAGGTGGATAAACCGTGAATCCGTGACAGCGTTTACTTGTCATATCACGTGCCTGATAAATAATTCACCGTTTATAAATAAATAAATAAATAAATTTGTGGTGATAAAAAGTAAACAACTTGTTTACAGTTAAAGCCATTCGCAGACAGTGTCCCCCACTTTTTAAAAATTTTTATTGTCATAAGCGTGGGAGTTAAACGAAATTTGGCAAATAAATTATAGTAAAATTTTCATGTCAATTTTGTAATTAGAAGTTTCATAATTTGCGGGCTAAAATTTATTCATTACATTTTTTAAAAATTTTAATTGATAATGACTGTAAGTAATTTTTTTCCAAATCTATACCTCGGGGAAATTGCAACTACGTCGTCTTTTTTTCGATTAATGCTTTAATTATTTTCTACTGAATTAATTTAATTTTGATACAATTATGACACTTGAAAGTAATTGCATATTTGTAAAAAAGTGACCCTTAAAAATTATTTATATACACTGTTGAAAATTTTTTAGATTTTCAAGAATAATTTTCATAGAAATTAAAAATCTTCATTTAAAATTTAAAAAATTAATTGACTTATGAACAATAAAAAAACAATTATTAAAATAAAATAAAATAAAATACAATTTGATTATAATTTTTATGATATTTATGACTTGGAAATTAAAATTTATGTAAAAATAAAGTATACAGAAAAAAACATTTTTTTTTTTAAGTAAGCAATAGTTTGTATGATAAATTGAAAACAAAAATTTTCCGAGGACTTGAATAAATTTCTTGGCGCATGAAATTTTTTCTAGTCCTAAAAAAATTTTTGTTTTCAATTCATTGTGAAAAAAAATTTTGAGAAAAACAAAAATTTTCTTGGCGCAAGTAAAGTTTTTGTTCCCAAGAAATATTTTTATTTCTGCCTAATAACTCCAAGTAATTTGCTTTAACTTTTAGGGGAAATTTTTAACAGTATATATATTTATAAAAATTTTATTTTACACTTACATATTTTGTAGCGCATATTTTTTGAAGCGTCCTGGTAATAACACCAGGTCCATTGTTACCCCAAATATCACCGCGGAAATTTTTTTTTAAATCACGTAAACATGCATCAGCTATTTGTCGACCAAGATGTGATGGTCCAAATCCTATTACACCTGCAGCAACGTCATCCCAACTTTCTGCACCCGTAAAATCCGTTAGTTTTTCTAATGAGCTGTAGAAAAATATTTTTTATTTTAATAATAATAATGATGATGAATAAGACTTTAAAACTTATTTCCATTAATTATAAAATTATTTTTTAATAAACTGTAAAAAATCTAACTATATATAACTATTTATAATTTTTTTACATTTGTGTTAAATCACAATTATCTACAGTGTAAAAATAGAATACATCTGCGAAGTTTGAAACCATATTTAAAATTGCTTTGAAGTTTATAATTAACTTTGATTTCCGATGTCAATAAAAAAATAAAATTTATTATAAATAATACTTGATTAATTAAAAAAAAAAGAAAGATTTCTACTCGTTAATTAGTTCATCAAGTGTTGATTGTTTCTATTAATAGTAAATTGATTTTAGCGCAGTTCATATATATGATTATTAAATGACAATAAAGTTAATAATCAATACAACAAAACGCTAACTACCGTAAAATAGATGCATTAAGTAAAAACTAAACGATTTATACTCGAACTCGAATTTCTCTAAACAATTCAACAGATTCGTCAAATCGAAGTACTTTTCTTTTGTAATATTATTAATTTTATTTAAATAATAATTTTACGTAAATGTATGTTTAATTGAAATTGCGGTTACGTGACGGAATATCTATGACAAAAGTATCCAGAAATTTAATCACCAAAAGATAAAATATCGAATTATAAAAGAACTACTCTCTAAACATGAATAAGTGAAATAAGTGAATATTCACTAATTCTGAGTGCCAACCGAACCATTTTTTGAAATTAGTGGTTCAATTTGCACTTGGAATTAGTGAATGTTCACTTATTTTCACTAATTCATGTTTAGAGAGTAAATTGTAAGATTCTAAAACTAAAAAATTCTAAATATTGAAATAATCAGCTTCCTGTAAAAAACTTGCGGAGTGAACGCGGATTAAATCTGAAGTGAATGATAATAAGTTTATTTATCTAATACCCGCGGAGTAAAATTTACTCCAAAAGGGAGTTTACATTATTAATAAAACTTCGAATCGGAGTGCATGTGGATTTGTACGAAATTCAGATCAATAAGAATTCACTTCGCTAAAAAAACAAACTCGCGATTTACTCCATATGAGTGAATTTTTTTTAAACTCCAGAACTCCGAGTAAATGCAAATTTAAATAAAATCTGTAATCACTTCGAATTCACTCCTCATTTTTGCCGATGCAGTATTAATTGTATAAATTAATTAAATTCTCGAAAGTAATAATAAAGTAATAATTAGAAGTGTGCGAATAGTCAGAAATTTTCGAATTCGAATAATAATTTAAAAAAATAATAAATATTCAAAAAATTTCAATTATTCGTAAATTATTAAAAAAAAAAAATTATAATCTATCACAAGTTCGAATAATTCAAAAATTTATAAATAACTCAATAATATAAAAATATACCCTAGAGAAAGGTCAGGTTTTTTTTCTCTATCACTCTCAAGTTGACAACCTGTACTATCCTTATTGCGCTTGTACAGTTAATGGAAACTGTCAATGAATTTATTTAAAAATACAAAGCTAGATTGTAGGGTTCATTCTGAACTACTCCGTAAGAAACTTGGAGCAGCTGTAGCATATGCGCTACAGCTGCTCGCAGCACATTTTGGAATGTACTCATAGATTAATGTATTGAGTTTCGTTTTTATTTTAGTGTTTAAAGTTTTTGTTTGAGAGAAAATTTTGGACAATAATAACTATAAAATCTAAGAACTTACAGGCATTTTAACCGATCTGATGTCAATATAATTTCGTATTTAAATTTATTAAATGTTGATTTATAAATTTTTATATTTCTTATTCGTACTTTTAGTTCTTAGTAGTCTTAATAAACAAATGACGAAATTATTTCGACCCAAGCATTAATTGGAATACAAACAATCTCAAAAATATTCATACTCAAAGTCAAAAAACAAAAAAACTATTTGCAACTCAGTGTAATAATAAGTTACTGTATGTATGGATATTGTATTAATTTATTAAGTATTCATTTATTGTATGAATTTATTTTAGCTTGCGGTTATTATTATGACTCATGGATATTATTATTGCCATGGATATTCAGTCTTGTCATCGCAGTAATTGTGGAAAGAAAAATGATTGAAATTTATGATCAATCACTTCTTTATTTTTTATGACTCAAGTTAACTCGGTTAATTAACAGTTTATCAGACAGCTGTGGTCTTAATTTAGAGAAATTGATGCAGTTATTATTCTAGCTTCTCTATAAAATATCACAGGCTCACGTCATATAAAAATAAATTTAATTATAAAAATTAGTATAATTTAAATAAATAAATTACTCACGATTTAACAACAACATCGAGGTCAAGATAAATCCCCGGAAACTTCCAAAGCGTAAGGTACCTGAGTATATCAGACATGTGACTTCGTGGCCATCGACTAGATTTAAGGACATTACTTGCCCACCACTCTTCAATAGGAGTATTTTTAACATATTTTTCCATAAATATCCTTCTGATGTGAATATTTTTATAGCTCATTAAATGCTTAATGATATTCTTAGTAGCGTTAGAAAAATTCATGTTACTTAAAACCAGTAAATAAATATTTGTTTCAGGATTCATTTTCGCGGCTGATTCAACAGCGCAAGATTGACGTGCATTTAAGACTATTCCGTCATCAAAGCATGATGTCTCGTGAAAAAATATATTTTTACCACGAATTAGCCGGTCTCCATCTACTAATTAACATAAAAAAATATATTTATTAATAGTTATTAATAAAAATGAATAAAAACTATGCAATGATTATTTATCCGTATGAAAAAACCATATATGGTAAGAATATGTGGTCTATTTATGTATATTTTTAAATATACCCAGAAAAAAAAGATTTCTTGGCGCAAGAAATATTTTGCATTATGAATGGAAGACAAAAATTTTCTTAGGACTGGAAAAAATTTATTGAGTTTAAAAGTTTTTGGCGCCAAAAAATCTCTCATTTCTATATATGATTTTTCACATATTGAACTTGATGTTTTTCTATCATATATCTAAAGATATATGGGTAATCATATAGTTACTACATTTTGAGGAGTCAAATACTCTAAATCTTTTTTTGTTTTTTTAATGATAAAGTAAATAGAAAAAATTTTCAGTTGCCATTGAAAAAAAAATTCCATTTTTGCGGGCACCCACTAAAAAAGGTAAAAAAAAAAGAATTCTGCATTTTAAATGAATTTGATTAAATTAAATTTTTTTGGAAGTAATTTACATGAAGAAAAATTATTAACATTTTTTCACTAAAACTCAATTTTTGAAAAAGTTTAACGAAAAAAATTAAAAATAATTCTCATTTATATTTACAAACGTGATTTTGGAATGTTTAAAAAGCATTTAGAAAAAAAAAATTTTTTTATAAAATTTTAAGGGTACCCCGTTTTGCCGCCCTACCCTGTTTCGCCCAGCCCTCCCCTATACATGTTAAAATATGTATGATATACTGATATAGGGTTCCACGTCTACAGCGGATGTATAATTTTTCATGAATTTTTTTATATTATATGTATTTATTCTAACAAATATATATAAATAATTATATGCTTCCATATATTTTTCTAATATATATGAAATATATTTTCTCCCATATATCAAAAAATATATATAAAAGCCCTATATAACATCCTCATACGCGAACACATACTTGCAAAAAAAATTACTCTAAAAATTATTAGAAATGCTTTACTGGATCTAAAAATATAAAAAAAAAATAATAAAACGAATTGAAGCATATATTTATATCATATAAAAATGTTTATATATAATTTACAATATACGAGCTAATATATATAAAAAAAGTATGAGTTCATGTAAGTGTGAAAAATATATGATTATATTTAAAACGTCCAAAATATCTATATGGGAAAACATAAGGTATTACATATTTTTTCATATATTTCTACGTTGTAAAAATATATTATATCATATATTTTTCCCACAGTTTTTTTTCATACGAGCAAACATATTGAAATAAATTTTCAAAAAAATTAAGATAAAAATAAATACCTTTCATGTCAAAAGTTTCAATCGAATTAAAATTTGATGGTTCACTATAACACGAAATATCTTCAATTGATGAAGGATTAAATCTCGCAATTAATTCATTATTACAGCTTAGTATAAATATAAATAATAAAATACCACATCCACTACTAATTATTATTTTTTTCCTCATTTTAATTACCTTTTTTATTGAATTTATAAAAATATCAATATATATTCCGACTATCATATCGATAATACCTTTTAAAATTTATTTTCTCACAGTATCCTCACCATCGTCACCACTAATATTTTTAGCTTCACTCATTATATTGATAACATATAAATAATCACCTTTTAAAATTTTGAAATAAATCTAATATCTAATAGTCACTTCTACATATTGACTATTTTATCTAAATATAACACTAAAGTGTGCGGTTTTATTCATCCTTTTACATGACAGCTTTTGTATAAACATTTAATACCGAACCCTACTGTCAATAGTACGCATGTGTTGATCAATTATATATTTTATGAAAATCCCCACATACTTTTAAAGTCGTAGGCAGTAAATACTCTTTTAGTGACTCGAAATTTTTTTTTTTTTTGATTAATTGAAAATAAAAGATGACTTAAGTCATGAGAGAAAATAATTTAAATAAATAGTTTATTTTATATACTACGTAATAACAAGTACATAAGTACATTCTCTTCTTGCGTTATATGTCTATTCAGCGGCCTCGCATTTATTCAACTAACAACCAGACCTCGACATCGTTGTCTTTCTTGGGTGGAGTAGGATATTCGTGAAAAATCAATAAACAAAACCATCACTATATGACACAAGGCAACACGTGGTAAATTCTATTGTCAAACGGTTTAGGTTTAGATTTTAAATATATTTATAGTAAACAATTTCAATTTATTGTAATTTATTTATTACGAATCGATGTAAAAAATAATTTTATATTTATTTAATAAATTTTTATGAGAGCAGACTCAATTATTGACAAGGTACCAAGATGTCAATTATTGACACATTATATTAGTTATCTGTTTACTAATCTTTAAAATTTCATTAAAATTTAAAAGTTATAACTTATAAAAGCTTAAGATAAAAAATATTTATCACTTGATAAGGCCGGGAAACCAACGAAATGTGGTATAAAATTTTAAAATAAACAACAATAACTGTATTATCCGGAGTATATACTGTGAATCACTTATTGGTCTAATTATCAAGGATATGAGACAGCATAATTTTAATACTTATTATATTTAAAATTTCGAAATAAAAAAAAAAATTATTTTTTTCATTACACAGTTGAAAATTTTGTGTTATAATAAGTATTAAAATTACGCTGTCTCATATTCTTGATAATTAGACCAATAAGTGATTCACAGTATATATTCCGGATAATACAGTTATTGTTGTTTATTTTTAAATTTTATACATTTCATCGGTTTCCCGGCCTTACCAAGTGATAAATATTTTTTATCTCGAGTCTTTACAATTTTAAAAATGGCTTAGGATATAAAATTTTTTAATTTGTCATTAAAGTGCACTGAAAAAAAAGATTAATTTGAGGTAAATAAATAATCCAATTGCTGCAAATAAATGTTAGTTGGGCCATGTGCTTCGAATATATGTAGTATCACCAAATTTTCCATTGTTCGTCACAAATTTAATATTTTTACCATGAATGTATCATTTACTTACCACAAATAAATTATAAATTTGTCAAATTATAAAATTGTTTGAATCAACTGTCATATTTAGTTGTACCAAATACACGTATTTGTCATTAAGAAATATTTTTAAATAATGCCACCAATAATTTGGGACAAATATTTCTTTTTTTCACTGCGTCACGAGAACTAAATATCTTCAATGGTTTATATAAAAAATTTAAGTATAATAATACTTAGAATCCCAGACAATTCATTTCTAGTTTATAATAAAAAAAATTGGACGAATGAATTTCGTGACGTCTATGAATTCCATTGAAATTATATTTCATGTCAATAATTGGTACCTTTGAGTGATGATATATACTCTATATTTATTAAAAAATTTTATTTATCAATTATTGTTATTGTTATTATTATTAATAATTACGAATTATTACCAACCAATTGTTCGTGATCACCGTTACGATAAAATATAATTTCTAGCATACTTTTAATAGTTTAAACTGGGTTTTTTTTATTTAGTATTTAAATGCAAGTACATTTTAATATGAGGATTTTAATAAAATATAAAAATAAATATTGTGAACTTGAAATAATCATTTTACATATCCGACTAATCACATGTTTTTTTAATGTCAGTGGTTCTGTTTTGTTCTTGATAAATGTATATCATTCTAGCAATAATTTTATGTACTGATTATAATTATGACACTTTGGCAGTGAGCGAGATTTTGACGAGTGTGTGATAATAAACTTAGAGTACTTTGCAAGCGCACATGTACTACTATTATTTTTTTTAAATATGCATACGTATATACGGAAATATATATATAATTTATAATTTTCAATTGCAACGTATATTATTTCTAATAAGTATTATATATAAATACAACAATTTAAGAACTATAATAATAAAGTATAATTTTTTGATTTTATAGGCGTATGCAGTATAAAAATATATATAAACCAGCTATTTTTTAAACAGATTAGATATTTCGTTATATTATATTTTTTATAAATATAATACAATGAAAGTTATGACTTAATCAAAGACAGATAAAGTGCAAGTAATTTGACATCAAAAAATATCCCAGTAATGGAGGGTAAAATTTAAAATTTCGAAATAAAAAAAAAATATTTTTTTCATTACACAGTTGAAAATTTTGTGTTCTTTTGTATAAAAATTCAATGGTTAAATATTTGGTGTCAATTATTTGACATCATCAAGTGTAAATATGTGTTATCTGATCTCAACAAGTTTTAAACCTGTATTATTGTTTGACATAAGTATAATGTGTTAAATTAACACAAAAAATTGAAATTTTTCAGCTGTGTATACTGTAAAAAAATTGCATAGTGAACCCGGATTGAATTTGGAGCGAATGACTGTTTATTTATTTGATCTCGGAGTCAAATTCACTCCAAAAGAGAGTTTATTTTAATATTAAAAGTCCAAATCGGAGTAAATGCGGATTTAAATAAAATCCAGATTACTCCGAAATCACTCTGCTGATAACACAAACTCCCTATTTGCTTCGAATCTGGAGTGTTTGTTTCTAATACTTCGTAACTCCGAGTGATGACAGAGTGAATTCAGATTTACATAAAATCCGTAATCACTCCCAATTCACTCCCAATTATTTACAATATATTTTGTATATCTACAAATAGAAATGTATAAAAGAATAGTTTAAACGAGGAAGTTATTATACTGTTCATATTTAATATATCATGATAATCATATATTAACAAACAAATTATAATGGCTCTGTTTATAAATTCTCATAGAGGTTTTTTTTAAGAATGAATGAATTCTATGAGGAAATGCTATATGAAGTATAGGCCTCATACATGCAACTATGAGAATCTTGTTTTTTTTTAAGCGAGAGGTCGATTATAACAATACGTACCCAAGAGGTTGAAGGTTAATTCGTAATAATCTATTTTATTGACTGAATTAGTCAGATAGTTAACATAATTGAAACATAATTCGATATAGATAAAATAGAATTTGTTTAAAATGTCTCGAGTTTATATTTTTTTTTATATTGTAAATAAATTACTTATTTTATATAATATTAGTTACATTAATGTTCGGAGTACAAAAATGATAATTCACATCTGATATTTATATCATATCCGGTTATCATTATGACACCTCTTCCGTGATTATAATCAGTTTGTTAGTAAATTACAATGGGTGACGATTTTCGATATAAATTATGGTTGTGTAAAATCAAGTGGAAAGTATAATTTTATTTTAATTAAAAATTTTTTTTTACATAATCATAAATGAATCAATTCATGTTCTCATTTTGTGTTAGTAATAAAATAGCTGTGAAAAAAATTAAAAGACAACTTGTTTGCGATTAAAATAAAGTCACTATAAAATTACTAGAGATAAAAATTTTATATAATCAATTAGAGTGATAATGAAAATACATTTGCAATAATCCGGTTTACAAGCATATAGATCTTATTAATTATTGAAATCATTAAAAAAAAAAAAAAAAAAAAAATTGCTATACCACAGAAAGAAATTTAAGATTTTAATATGACCTTCTGAATGTTTATTACATATTATATATAAATGTGTACAAGTACTGAATAAAAACCTGTTTGAATATAACAAAAACAGACATGCATACTTTTGAGTTATAAATATATTCTAGTTGTAGTATGAACACCGGTAAAAAAAAATCATTTTTTAAGCACTTCCTTTTTCACAGATTAAATAAGTTATTGTGTTTATAGTTTAAATAACTTGATATGAAGAAGTGTAAATATTGATTTTCGTAATATTTTTACTTTTACTTGTGTTAAATCTGTAAAAAAAAAGATAACAATGATGAATAATTGTTGGCTATTTTTATAATATAATTTAAAATTTTAACCACTTGAGTTTATCATAATTTTTTAAATCATCTTACAATAGGAATTTTGATAAAATGATTATGTGTGTGCGTATTTCATATTCTCAATAATATTATTAAAAATTATATTAATATTCTAATTTAAATCATTTTTAAATTTATTGTTAAAAATCATTGCTTATAAAATATTTTCATTGAACGTTTAAATTTAAAACTGCTTTATTTACAATTATGAATTTAAAAAATCATTAAAAAATTAAAATTAATTTCATTTTTACGAATTTCGTGAAAATTTACTGAATTATTCTACATAGTAATTTTAAACTACTGTAAATATTCAATTTAAAATCATGGATTTTATTGCATTTATATTCTTTTATTTTTATTTTTAAAAACGTCATTTATTCCCAACAAATTATGAAAAGATTTGATTTTTGAAACCTATATCTAATTAATATTTTATATAGTTAGTTGTCAATCATATTTTTTTATTTACTTATTTTTAAATCTACCCTGAATGGCAACAGTTACAAAATAATATACATATAACATTTTTATATGAACTAGAAACTCAATATCAAATCAAACATCTAAATTTGTTATTCACTGATTA
Source organism: Microplitis deprimator (assembly GCA_964016945.1). NCBI lineage: Eukaryota > Metazoa > Arthropoda > Insecta > Hymenoptera > Braconidae > Microplitis > Microplitis deprimator. The sequence continues at coordinate 6,767,687 of OZ024709.1, read as the reverse complement.
CTTTCTAGCTCAAAATTTAACAGAAAATCAGAGATTTTATTTTTATAAACTTTTAATCTGCAAGAATTTAAAATATCAGCTAGTAAATCTGTCCACAGTCGTATCGAAGAAACAATAAACGAGCGTTTATAAAAATTAAGTGCCAACAATTGCAATCGGGAATGCAGTTACGAAAAATAAAAGACGTTGATTTTATTCAATGAGTGAGAATTCAGTTTTATTAAAAAGTTAATTAAGCTTGTTTACAATAATATCTTGAATTGATATTTTTGTTAAATTTAATTTTCCATTATCAGTATAATTCTTGCTAAAATACTGAAATAACGTCATGTTAAAAAAAAGGCCATTCGGCAGCCGAAATGGAAGTAGATTTCTCATTATTTGGTTATTTAAACCTTTCAAATGAAGATACCGAGAAATCCTGATGAAGTACGGTGAAAAATACATTGCAGAGAATAAAATTATGTAAATATGTCAAATAGCTATATGATTAATACTATCGTACTATTATCATGATTAATATTATTCTTGTTATTAATCAATCATATTATTTATATACATTCAGCACAATGGAGTTGAATATAGCCGCTTGAATTAAAATGTTTTTATTTTAAAAGTGTTACACAGCAATAATATGAATTCGAACAGTTTCATGAATTAAATAAAAAGGAGAAGCACTAATGCAAAAGCTAAATTTCAATAATTTTAATAAATAGATGGAAAAAATGATCAAATTATTGAAAAGTTGTGCCATGGGGACCAATGCAATAGTTAGATTTCTATAAAAACTACTAAAAAAGAGTTGTCAATAAAATGTTGAAAAAGTGTTGACTATTCTAAACTTTAAAACTTGACATAACGATTAACTTTTTTTAAACGATTTTTAAACTTTGAAAATTCAAAGGAAAAAACAACGATCGAGTTAATATTGTTAAAATATGGTAAAAAACAAGTTGAAATTTCAAAATCAGCTTTTTCCGGCCGTATTTTGCACTGAAAAAACAAAATGATAAATTTACCATTTTCAATGGAGAGTCGAAAAAAGTTTACAAAAGAGTCTAAATTTGTTCATTTATAGTAATAACTCAATCGTTTTCTTCTTTGTATTTTTAGAAGTTTAGAAATCGTTTAAAAAAATATGGCAAACAGTTGACCCTGTGGGCTAATCCCACAACTTCCCGTTGTTTTCGAACTGAGATAGCTCGAAAACGATATTATTGGTAAGCTTTTGAGCTCTTTGAGATTTAAAAACGATTGGACCGATCAAACATATTCTGCTGAAAAAAAGTAATTTTTGTCCAACAATTTCCAATATTTTTGTCCAATATCTTTGGAAAAAATCGACTGATTTGCAGGTGCTCTGCGGCAATCGAAATAGTCTGTTGAAATTCAGATGTGATCAAATTTAGAAATAAATCGGTCAAGCGATTTACGAGTTATGCAACAAAAACATAAAAAAAAAAATTTTTATTTTTATTTTTCGTATAATTTGTGAACTACTCAATCGATAGACTCCAAAATCTAATCAGTTCTAAGTCTCGGTGAGTCCTTTCGATTGCTGCAAATCACGTTCAACTCGATAATTCATTCCCAAGATATCGTCGGACAAGAAAAGGTTACACACACATGCACATACACATTCGGCTGGACGTCCATCCGGAAGTAGTCAGAATAGCATCCTAGGATCTCAAAACGTCGAAATCTGATAAAAAATCGATTTTCGAAAATCGGACCAAAACCAATAACTTTCCTTCTTTTTCAAAATTTACAATTTTCATAGCGGGAAGTTAAAAAGTTCGTCGTTGTGACATATTTTAAAGTTTATAATAGTCAACGCTTTTTCATCCCTTCTTCAACGATTGTTTTTGCACGGAGTTTAATTTAATTTTTCTTCCTAATTTATTTATTAAAATATTTTATTTAAAAAATAAATTCTTCTCCATATATGAACGAGTTGCCCACGCATAAATTTACCCGTTTATAAAAATAATTTATTTAAAAGAACCAATACTTCAATTAATAATTGAATTAAATTGAATTTACAACAACAAAAAACCGCAGCCATAAAATTAACTGATTACACGGAAAAAAAGAAATTTTAAAAATTAGTGTTTGAAATTATAACCCGGAACCTGGGTGTCAATATAGAGAGTTTTAACATTTCAAACAATAAATTTTATAATACGTGCTATAAATTTTTAATGTTTAAGTTACATTTTTTAAAGTTAACTTTAAATTTGAATTCAAATAACAATTTTTCCAGCATAGACAATAAATTTTAATATTTATCCTGTAATTATTTACGTTTTAATTGTAAATTAAAGAATTACTATTTCGAATGATATTATTCACTGATCATTTTATCATTTATCACTATATTACTGTCAATTTATATAGTTCATTTTGTTCCGTGGATTCTTGGTTTAGGAAAAACTTTCCTCCAGTATTAAAAAATAAAAATTCCCTTAATTTTTCAGTATCAGTTCTTTTAATTTTTTTAATCATTTTTAATTGAGATTAGTTAATTTATTATCGATCTTATAATTGAAGTAATCGCCGATTTTAAAAGAACATTTGAATAAAAATTTTTCGCTATTTCAATTATTCCAGGGCAACTTAATTTTCGTGCAATAATTTTACGAGTGTGAATATAGCAGATCAGACAAATTCAAAATTATAAATAAATAGAGTAAATAATTAAAAAAATAATATTTATAAAAAATGCACTTATTAATTAAAAAATTTTTTAAATGCGCATATTTTTGAATTAAATTTGATTAATTATTTACTTGATTTATTAATAATTTTTAATTTGTCTGATGTCTGCTACATTCACACTCAAATAATTTTCATGACCAAAAATTCAAAAATAAAAGCTTACCAAACTCCGACAATTGTTAACAGAAAATGTTGAAAAATGTAATTTTTTCAAAAATTTATAGAGAAGTTTTTTTTACTGAAGATGTCAACCCTGATTAAAAATACTCATTGAAAAGTATGGAAAAATATGAGAATTGAATACTTCCTATACCACAAGGTTTTCATCTGGACATAAAATTAATACTTTTCAATTATATTGAATCCAAAAATAATATAAGAATTTCCAAACTTCCAAAGAATTGAAAAAGATTCGAATCAATTGATATTTTTAATCTTTCTGAATCCTCGTCAATAACAAAATAATTTTACATTTCGGGTCACGTGTGGGATTGAAAAAAATTCAAATGAATTGACAATTTTTAATCTTTCTGAATTTCCCTCAATACTAAAATAGTTTCATATTTTCAATTATGACTTAAATTGAAATAAATTAAAATGAATTCACATTTTCCAATCTTTTTGAATCCCTCTCAATACCAAAATAGTTCCATATTTTGGATCGAGTGTAGGATTGAAAAGAATTGAAAGAAATTGAGAATTTTCAATTTTTCTGAATCCTTCTCAATACTAAAATAGTTCCATATTCGAAGGTATTAAAATGATGAAAAATTGAATTCTTTTCAATACTTTTGAATTCCATTATAAGAATTAGAAAGTATTCAAATGATCGAAATTTAAATTCCATTTAATATTTTTAAAAATCTCCGTATGGATTGAAAAGAATTGAAATAATTTTCAATACTTTTCAATGAATTTTAATCAGGGGACCTGTTCTACCAACAGAGCCGTAAAAAAACAAGTCAAGAATCAAAGTATATCTAACACCAGCCGAAAGATGGCACAGTAATATTTAAAAAGTGGTTTATTGCATGTCTTATACACAGCACAACCACACAGAATACAAAATTGTAGTATATTTGATGAGGTGTATACACACAACGAAAATGGCGACGCTAGATTAAAGAGGTGTCTCGGTGGTGTATTGTCCGCATGTAATGTCAAATAATATAAAATAACAGAAATGTGGCAGGACTTGGATACTCTGACTAGTTCGGCAGTCAATTCTGGGTCTCAACAAGTTGATCAATTCGGCACGACAGGTGAATTTCTTTTTTTTACAACAATACATCATCAATATTTAGTCATACCACTCAACTCCGTAACTGCCTAGTACTGACATAATCATTCCTAATTTACATTTACATTTACCGTATAGTGTTTTAGTTTTACTTAATATTTTTTTTTATTCACGTCATAACGTAAACAAATATACTCTATGCTAGTTGGCGTTTCACCAAAATTTATTGCGATTAAAAAAATAATTATTTTCTTGTTATTTATTTCAGCTTGTATGATGTGTCATAACACAAATAATCATTACATATACAGTTGATTCATATTAGGAGTATAATTTAAATAGATAATGTGTTAATTGTCATTATGATGATGATGATGATGAGCAATCGATTTTTAAAAATATTTATTGTTGTTTTAATTATCGATTAGCTTTGTTTTTTATATTATTTATACTGTAATTTATATATATATTTTTAATTCATATAGAGACCATTTAAACTCGCCGCCGAAATTCTTGAACTGTTACAGTAGACGGAATGTGTAATTTTATCTTTTAAACTGGTAAATTTAAATACAAGTTTTTTTAAATAGTTAAAAGAATAAACGGGTTTACCATATTTGTCGGGCAATTACATAACTTCCTGTAATATAACAATGGAAAAATCTTACGGTACTACGACAGTGCATTTACGACTATAAATAATATACATAATAAATTTTAAATTGTTTTATATAAACTTCAAGTGTTAGCAGATGTTCATCATCAGTTAAATAGTTTACCTGTCAATAATATTTCAAATCTTAGTAATAAATCGTAATGTACTTGTTTGTGTATACTCATAATTCTTACTCATCTCTATTAATTCTTATTTTTTTTTTAGTAATTCATGGAAAACTTTATTAATATTTATAAATTTTTTATTCATTTGTTCTTTGTCATAACACAGAATTAACACCAGAGCAACAAAAAATTCTCATTGACATTCGTCGAAAAAAGACTGAACTACTACTTGAAATTCAGGTATTAATATATTATTTTTTTTTATTTAATTTAAAAATACTTATGATAAAATTTATTAAAATTAATTGTATGAGATTGTCATTAAAAAATAATTAAGTGAAAAATAAAATAAAAAACATAAATCCTCAATTTGTCTCATATACGCGATAGTAAAACGTGATATGAGTAAAGATAACACCATTTCCGTAGCTAATTGATAGAGAAACGTTTACTCATCGCTTTAGTATCGTTTTACTGATTATAGCTGTCAGACATTTATTTGTTTGATGAGACAAAAGGACATTCTGTGGTTAATTATCGTATTTTTGTTTAAATTATTACTGTCTATTAATAATGATATCACGTAATTAGTTTAGTAATTAATATTTTATTACAAATATTTATTAATATAATTATATAATTATAATATTAACAGATATTAATATTTACAGCAATTGAAAGATGAACTTGGAGAAGTTGTCGCCGAGATGGAAGCTATGGAAGGAGGTGGATTCACTGTTGACGAATCAAATAAGCCGTCAAATAAAACAAAACAGACATCAATTGGACGTAAAAAGTTTAATATGGACCCAAAGAAGGGTATCGAGTACCTGATTGAGCATAATTTATTAGCACCTACGCCTGAAGACGTCGCCCAATTTCTTTATAAAGGCGAGGGATTAAATAAAACAGCTATCGGTGATTATTTAGGAGAAAGACATGATTTTAATGAACGCGTATTACGTGCGTTTGTTGAACTACACGATTTTACGGATCTCATACTTGTTCAAGCACTCCGACAATTTTTGTGGTCATTCAGATTACCTGGTGAAGCACAAAAAATAGATCGTATGATGGAGTGTTTTGCTCAGAGATACTGTCAACTTAATCCAAATATTTTTACAAATACTGATACATGTTATGTATTGAGTTTCGCTATTATTATGCTCAATACTTCTTTGCATAATCCAAGTGTCAAAGACAAACCCAGTGTCGAACAATTTATTACGATGAATCGGGGAATCAACAATGGGGGAGATTTACCACGTGAATTACTTGTTGTACGTATTTATTTAAATTATTATTTTATTTTTAAATCAAATGTTAAGGGAGACCACTAGTGTGAAATTTTGAAAAATCAATTCATTTCTTTTTTTCTGCATATTTCGATAGTTTATACCTTCAAAAATAACATACTACAACTTCTAATGCATATCTCGAATAGTTTTTTTGAGTTACAGTCATCTGAAGAGCAGCCGCTTATCGGTTCTCAAAAATACATTTTTCAAAATTGCTGCGTCTATAACTCGAAGACAAATCATCCCATCGATTTGATTCGAATTGCAGCTTCTTTTATATATATTTTTACGTACCATGAACCTACAGTTTTTCGATCAAATTGAAAATTTAATTTTGGCAGGCCAAAAATCATCAAATTTTTGCGCGAAATTTGAATTTTTTTTAAAAACTCCGCCGTTTTAAATTTCAATTTTTTTTTTAGCCCGGGGGTCATGGTACGAAAAATACCTTCTAGTTTAATAAACATTTTGGTTTTTTTGATTTCCGGTACTGCAAAGGTCGTTATCACTACAGCAGTGAGGACTTTTTTTTGAGCGGGAAATTGTGAATAACTCGCTGAATTTTGAATTTTTTGGTCCACAAATTTTATCTTGCATTCACTATATATTCACAAATATATCCTTAAAACATTAAAACATTCCATGCAGTAGTTTTCTTTAAAAAAATTCTCAAAGTCATCGTTTTTTCAGGCGGTCACACTAGAGATCCCCCTTAAGTGAAGTTTTTTTGTTTATTTTAAATTAATTTACAAAAACAAAAATAATGAATTTTTATGTTTTATTACTTGGGAATAAAAATAAACCATAACGATGTGTTGAGACTAATCCTAAGGATTAACGCGAAATTCCTGATACTAGACATAAATAAAAAAATATATATATATAAATAAAATGGATTATAATTTTTTTAGAGTTTGTACGAAAGTATAAAAACGGAGCCATTTAAAATACCCGAAGACGATGGAAATGATTTAATGCACACGTTTTTCAATCCTGATAAAGAAGGCTGGCTTTGGAAACAAGGTAATGTTGAAAATTTAAATAAAATATAAAGACTTATGTCTCTAAGACAAAAAACACAATAAAATTAATATAAATGTCTAGATATTTTAACAAAATAAAAATTTAAAAAAGGGGAGACAGTAGTCTAAACATTCTAAATTTACGATGGCAAGTATTTATAGAATCTTTAAATAAGTTTTTTTTTATTTGCCCTCGTAAACTTATCGAGCATTAAATAAAATAAAGAAAATATGTAAATAATAAAACTATCGATTTTTACCCTGTCCCTCTGCTGGCTTGATGGAGACAGCAGGTAAATAGTCTGCCCCAATAAGCGTGTTCTTAATTTATAGTTTTTATTTAACACGATAATATTGTTGCAGGCGGACGCTACAAGAGTTGGAAGAGAAGATGGTTCATTCTCAACGACAATTGTCTTTATTACTTTGAGTATACTACTGATAAAGAACCGCGTGGGATTATTCCATTGGAAAATATTCAAGTTAGAGAAGTTCAAGATAGACATAAACCTCATTGCTTTGAACTTTATGCTGCAGGGTCCGAGTTTATTAAAGCGTGTAAAACGGACAGCGAAGGAAAAGTTGTAGAAGGTATTTATTGGCTTTTTTTTACTCTGTTAAAGTTTTCCCAGAAATTTCAAGGAAATTACTTGAAGTTATCAACAAGTTCAAATCGAGTCAAAAATATAAAGTATGAATTGACTTATTTATACAGGCAGGAATACCATTTGTGGCTACTGCTCTAGTTTTGGACATTTAATACTTTATTTTAATTAATGAAAAAGTATAAAATAAAATTTCCATTTTAATAGTGGGATAAAAGTATCTTTGAAGAAATTTTAAAAATTAATTGTCATTGCGTCTTTTATGAATTATTTTATTTAAATTTGTCGTATCCAAAACTGGCCCTAAAGTTGCCAAAAACGATCAGATTCGAAAAGAAAAGTTAGTAGTATTTTTTTTTAATTTTTTGAATTTAAATCGAACTTAATATCTTGATTAATTACATAGAAGATATATTTTTAAATAGTCACATTGTGTCTTCATGAAAGATTATGTTGTAATTTTTTCTTTTATTACTTGAATTGAAACTGGCAGTTTCAAGCCGATTTCAGACTAATGCGAATTAGCTGGTAGAATTTAATCAGTCTCTTCTTTGGAACAAATACTTATCAGTTTCTACCCACTAAATTATTTTCTGTCTTAATTACTTCCTCATCAGAATTGAATTTATTTACTGTAAACTTCTAAATGTTTATCTAACTTTAATAACCACCCAAACTGACAGTTGTATTTGGAAAATTAAAAAAATAATGAGAGCTACAATAAAAAAAGTTATGAAATTAATAAAAAGCCTTTGGTTTCTCTGTTAAATTACTTTTCATGATACCAGCATCGAAACTTAAAGTTTCAGTGTCTCTACAGCCAGTCGAAAAAAGCTAATTTCAGTCCAATGCCGCGAATGAATATTAGCAAACGCGTAAATTGTGAATGACTTCAGTCAGCGGGCAGAAATAAACTTGTTTCGTCCCTTGGGAAGAAAAATAATGTATTCTGCCCGCTGATTGAAAGCATTCGCAATTTAAACTCTCATACTTGTCATTTGTTTAATAGTAATTTCAGACCATTACTTTTATTTACGTAAATGAAAGTTCTGACTGTAATGAAGTTTTATAAAAATTAGTGTGAATAGTAAATAGTATTTATAGTTTCTGCTTAATTATAAATTGCAAATGACAATTTACGCTTACGCTAATTGTTGACCACAACAGTGGTTTTAAATTAACTTGTTTCTGACTGGCTGCTGACAATGAAACTTTAAGTTCCAATGCAGGTAATCATGAAAAATATTGTGAGTAACTCAGAATGAAACACGATTTCAGGCTGCGGGTGATGTCAGCCAACTTCATACTATAAATTTGCATATTTAAAATACAGCATTATTTTTTTGCCGCACTATTGGTCAGAAATTAGCCTCTTTCGACTGACTTCAGATATTAAAACTCCCAGTATCAATGCAGATAAATTTAAAAGTATAGTGCGTGACACGGGATAAAACACGATTTTAGACTCGGGGTCAGGTCAGCCCTCGCCTAAAATCGTCTTGTTTCATCCCTTGTCACGCAATATACTATTTAATAGTCACATTGTATTTTCATTAAATATTATACTTTATTCTAATTTATTTTCATTATGTGAACAAATTGATATTTATATAGAATTAATAAATTTCCATAACAATTATCTGTGAAAATCTAAAAAAATTTGACAGTGTAAATACAAATACAGTTATTTAGTTTCTATTGTTGGTTAATTAAAATTTTTTATAATTATTTAGGTAAGCATACTGTGTATAGAATGTCTGCTGCAACAGATGAAGAAAAAGACGAATGGATAAAATGTGTAAGACAAAGTATATCACATAATCCATTTTATGATATGTTGGCTGCGCGAAAGAAAAAAGCCCAAAAAACAAATCTTCACTCCAAGAGTTAAAATAAATTGTAAAATTATAATACTCCAAGAGTATTAACATTAAATAATGTATAGTAAAGTACAATTTACGGTCACACGAATATCCAAGATCAGGTGATTTATGATTACAATCATAAAAAATAATAATAATTTTTCTAATCAAACTTTCTTAGATGTATATAACAATTGTTTGGAATTTGTTTGTTGTCTATAATATGCGTTTATTTTTTTTTCGCAAATAGTGTTGCTTAGTATATATACATATATTATATATATACACACATAAATATATAAATATATATATATATTTATTTTGTAAAAGTCTGAAATGTCTTCTGTATATCTTCGCTTGTGTATGAATATTATTTTTTATCAGAAGAAAAAAAAAACTTACAGTAATAGTTGTGTCGATTTAAAAAAAAAATGTGGGATTTTACGTCGTGTAAACGTAAGTTTATGTGATAGTTTATTTATTAAAGCAGATATATGTTTAGTTAATTAAGAAATCAAGTATTTGTTTGGCCATATGAAAATATAATATCGATTGTTTCGTTATATTAAATAATTAGGCTTGCATCCTCATGTAATAATAATAATAATAATAATATTAATAATTATTACTATAATACAATGTAAGTAGAGCAAAACAGTCAAGCTCATATGATGAACATATAAAATAATGAGGTTTACAAGCAATTTCAGTTAATAACTGATTTATTTTGCTTCAGGGTTATATATATATATACATACCGAGTACTATTCGTTTTAATGTATGACGTAAATGCTCGTTATAAATTATGCTAAAAAAAAACTAAGTACATGACACTAGAATATATATTTTAAATTTAATTATTTGATATTTATATTTTATTAATTAAAAATAAGAGATTATTGTGCGTGTTAAATATTGCACGCAGTACTGGCCAAGTTTATTTATAAAACTCAACGAATTAATTATTAAAAAATATTTATAATAATTGAAACTATCAATTTTTTTTTTTCGTATGTGAAAAAAATTAACACATCGAAGAAGCCTTATTAAATATTTAAATGTTTAAAATTTAAAAAATGCATAAATATTAATTTTTTCCATAGTTAAATTTTAAAATATAAATTAATTTGCGTTGTAATTACGCGTGTAGACATATATTATCGTCGGGTATTATATAATAAAGGAAAAAAATATATGTGTATTATAAATATATATTAAACGATGGAGGAAAATGATCTACGAAACGAATTATCGGTCAGTTCCACAGAAAAAAAAAAAAAAAAAAAAAAAAACTAGTCGAACCGTCCAAGCAGCTCGTTTCTCTTCGTCGGAATAATAATAATGATTTTTTTTTATCCTGTGTAAAAAAAATTCATTCCAAAAAGGTTCATGACAGTGAACTTTCAAAATTGAGACGATTCTGAACTTTAAGTTGAACATTTTTGGAATTTTGAAAAAATTTGCAAGTGAAAATAATTTGATTCGAAAATTTTTTGGGTTTCAAGAATATTAAAAAAAAAAAAAAAAAGGAATCAATTAGGAATTATGAACATTTTCGACTTTTACCAGAATTATTCAGGTATGAGGCAAAAAAAAAAATAAAAATAATTTGAAAATATTTATGAAGATTTCTTAACTTCTATTAGAACTTTTTGGGAAAGTCAGTTTTTTTTTCACTTTTTCATTTATTCAAAAATAGCCCAAAAAATGAGTGATTAAAACTAATTCCGAACTTATTATGAACTCACGAAATGGTCAATTCAAATCAACTTTGCTTAAAAAATTAGAAAAAAAAAACTGCATGAAAAGTCGACTCTACTTGAAAATTTTTCACACGTGTAATTATTTTAAAGTTCCAAAAATGTTCAACTCAAAGATCAAAATTGTCTCAACTTTGAAAGTTTACTGCCAAGAACGTTTTTGGAACATTTTTGTAACGAATTTTTTTTACATGGGATTATACAGTTTATTTGTGTAGTTCTTTTTTGAAAAAATTTAATACGTTAAAAGACAGATAAAAAAATAATAATCATGGTTATTTGAATAAATGCCTTGATATATAAATTATTAAGTTAATTAAGAAAGGAATAATTAGCACACAAAAAATTATCATTTAATAAAATCTTTATAAATATTATATTGTACGTCATTATAAATATAAATTTTAAAAATATGAACAATAAATTAAAAAAAAAATATTTGTTAATATTTCAAAAAAAAAAAAAATAATAATTCATTTAAATAAATAGTATTCACAAATGCATATTCAATAAATCAAAATAGTAATTAATTAATGATGCGTACGATGATAAATTTTTACTTGAATGATAAACGATATATTTAATTTCCTTTCTTTTGTATTGTATATTTAAAATTAATAAATTTATGTAAAAAAAAAATTATAATATTTAATCTTTATATATAGACATTAATATAAAAAACAAAAAAAAAAGCACACTCTGATGCTTCGCACCATGAGTCGTGCAATAACAAAAATAATAAATTTGTATATTTCATTGTATAATATTTTAACTTGCGTTATATTAGTTGTTATGTATACACAATTTAATATGTATAATATTTTTAAATTGTGTATATACGTATGTATATTAATTTAAAACATATTAATAAATAATTTGATTTTGTAAAAATATAATCTTTAATTTTGTTTATCAATACATTTAAATTAAATTTATAATTATAGATTACAAATAAAATTAAATCATTAATAAATTAATCATTTTTTTTTTTTTTATAACTTCAGATCCAGTAAAAAGGTTTAGAAAATTTTAAATAATCGAAAAAATATAATACATTAAAATATCGTTTGAAGAATTTATATAAAAAATTACAATGTGAATTTTTTTAATTTTTTCAAATTTTTTAATTCAATAAATTTATTTTATTGAGCAATAACTTAAAAAGTTTTTAGATCACATGTATTTTTAAAATCGATTATGAAATATTTGAAAGTTATATATTTTAATGAATAACAAGTTTATATTATGAATTTTTAATAGACTATTTACTTATCACTTTTAAATAATTAAATTTTTTTTTGTAAACAAAAAAATTTTAATTTATAAGTGACTTTAAGGGAATAACCACTGTGACAGCTGAAAAAATAAGTGATTTTCGAGATTTTTTTTTGACCGGAATCCTGGACAATTAAGAAATATGGGGATCGCGGTTTTTTATTTTATTAAGTGTATATTCAAGATACTTATTATAAATTTTTATCGAAAAATATTAGATTATAACAAAGTTATCAGCGTTGCTACAGAGCCTTAAAAAAAATTGCCCCTCCACGGTTGCATCGATTTCTCGAAAACCTTATCTGAAAAAAAAAATTTTCATTTATAATTTGTATGAATGTAATTATCGTTATACGTACCCGATTTTTTAATTTTGGTTTTTCACAAAATGGCGACTGATTGAAAATTTTTTTAATTTTTTCGCTTTTTCTTTATTCAAGCAGTCTTATAAAATAGTAAAAATCGAAATAAAAAAAAATCGGCTATGCTTAATCTTAGCTATTGCAAAGACAAAAAAAAACAAAAAAAGCAAGTTGAAAATCGGTTGATAATTGCTCGAGTTATCAATGCAACGAGTTTGAAAAAAGTCGTTTTTAGAAAAACGGATTTGAAGTTTTTATTCCATTTTTCTTACTTTAAAATTATACATCTTCTAAAATTTTTGTAATTATATAAAACTATCGAAACCTGGACCATATGATGGTTCTTTCTCTATCTTTATCTCCAGAATGTACTTGACTTTTTAAATTTTTTTATTAACCCTGAAAGCGTTAGTGTCACAGGTAGCGCAGGTAAAATAGAGTGTCGGTACTCAATAAAATAACTGTAACTCAATTAATTTTCGGAATTTTGACTTTAAATTTTATACACATATTTTCGAAGGTATAAACATTAAATTAAAACAAAAAAAGAATTTTTTTTTATCCATCCCATTGCCTATCCCCCTTAGTGTCAAAGAACTTTTATTTTGTAATTTTTCTCATAGTAAGATAATTTTTTATGATCCTGAAGTTAGCAGACAATTAACAATTTTTTGATTTTTTTTTTTCAACAAATCAATTACAATAAAAAAGAAACTAAAAATATGCACATGTAGAAAATTAAAAAAACTATTGGTGCAATTTTTTGATAATTTTTTTTGGTAATTTATCATTTTAAAAAAAATTCAAAAATTATCACACGTCAGCTAACTTCAGTATCATAATTTTTTTATAAGATAATCAAGAACCCTGACATCTGACAATTCTGATATTTTTAATTACCAAGTTAATTGTCATCAGAAAATTTTTTAAAAATATACACAATAAAACTTTTCAAAATTCTTCACATGCATTTTTTTAAATTTTTGCCTGCCAGTATTTCGTTTATTGAAAATAATAAATTTTTTCAATGACTGCTATTTGTAGCATCATAATTATAAAAGTTGAAACAATTACCCGTATCAAAAAAATATATCGTGTGATTCCAACTTGGCTGTGCAATTGCAAAATCTACTAATAGCTAATTCTTACTTTGTTTTAATTTTATCTAACGAAAAAAAAAAAAACATCTTAAGTTAAAATAGAAAATTGATTATTCTATAAAAGACATTAATAAAAAAAAATATGAGATAATGGGTAAAAAATTTTATAGAGTAGAGTGTCGACTAATAAATAGATGATTCATTTTTTTCTCGTGGTTTTCTGAAGAAATAATGCAATAAAGTATTGATAAATATTGCAATGTTATGTCATATTTATACATAAAAATTCATATGGAATTTAACAAAATCATAAGAAATAGTAGCAAATAAGAACAAAAATTTCTATTAATTCTGGAAAGCTTTTTTATCAGAATTAGTCGAAGATTAATTTCAGAAATTTGGTACTTGTCAAAAGAACATAAAATATTTTTAATAAAATTTATCAAATTATTTTTCATCCATTTATTGGTCAAATTTTCCGGTAATTGTTTGGAATCAGGGTCAACCACATTTTTCAGAATTCCAAGTGCTTACACCTCAAAGATCCAGAATTAAACTTTTTCCACGTGTTCAGCTACACGGCGGATTAAATTTTCTGTATGAGTTTATGTCTCTAACACCAGATATCTATCTGAACCTTGCAATTGAAGTGTGAAAAAATGTAAAAAATAACACAAAATCATGTGAATTTTCAAAAATAAATTTTTCTAATAAATATAAGTAATTTTATATAATACCGTAAGATGGACGGTGGTGATAGAAAAGTCGATCTTAGAGTTACAAATAATTTTTGAACTCTTGTAATAGTGAAAATCAGCATATTTTTGTTATTTCAGTATTTCAATGTGTACAACAGCTCACATAACATTTTGTTGCAAGTAGTTTGGATGGTATCTGCCTTCCCTTGCTAGTATAGTGTCTGGTAGAAACCCACAACACTGTTTTACGCCGGCCCGTACTAGTAAGAGATGTAGTCTAAGGCAAGAGTGCGTTAACATAGCCTTACTGACGAGTCCGTTAACGTACTTAGGACGAAACTACAAACATTATGGCAAAATAGGCATATACCTTAAGTTTTGGTGGTTGACTTAAGAGTCAATACATAGAATGAAAAGAAAAATATGTCAAATAGTGCAGTGTAGCACGGAACTGAAAAATCTCAAAGATAAATTCGAAATTAAGCATAATTTATACCTTAATTATATACCAAGGTTTATCAAAGCTTATATAACATCGATTTAAGCAAAAACAACTTCAATCCGCCGACAAATGCTTGGGATTAAACGTGGTCCCTAAGCCATTTGCCAGGTTATGGATTTTTGCTTATCGAAATACCTGTTGACCCCACTTCCAAACAATTACCAATTTTCCTACATACAAAACAAAAATTAACTATTAAATATTTTACATTTACTAAGTTTTGGAATTGGACAGCGATAACTTCTAACTGAACATTAATTGTAAAATAATTTTCGCATTGTGATGGTACATAATTTTAAATGTTAAAGAAGCTCTAAAAAATAAGTTATTCATCGCAGCATACATTCATACACTAAATTTTATTTTTGAATTTCAAAAGAATTAATCTGTTGTATTAAAACCGTAGCTTCACTCAAAACTGCAAAATATAAATAAATTTACCGCAAAAAAAAATTTAGTTCTCGTTCCCAATGTAATAAATTAATTAAATTTAATTTTACTCATTGCTTATCATTAAGTAGAATAAAAAAACATTCGTCAATATTTTCCAATATTTTATTCTATTTTTTCTTACAAAAGTACAAAAAAAAATCTGGGTGTCGGTTGGCCCTGCGGGCCAGCCCCAAAACTTCCCGCTTTTATCGAGCTCAAGGAGCCACAAATCACTAAAAAACTAAAAAAAAAAAAATTTATTTTTTTCGTGATTCGCAAATATTTTCGAGTCTACATGATCAAATGATCTGAAATTTTCAGAAAAGTTGATAGCCAACAAGCTCTTTCGATTGCCACCTCAACCATCCAAATCGATTTATTAGTTAAAAAGTTACAAAGAGTTTACATACATACACACACTCGGACATCATTCTGAAAATAGTCAGAATAGCTTCCTAGGACCTCAAAACGTCGACATCTGATGAAAACTCGATTTTCGAAAATCGGGGTGAAAACAATAACTTGCCGAATTTTTGAAAATTTACAATTTTCTTAGCGGGAAGTTAAAAATTACAATAATTTATATAATTTATTTATCAATATTTAATAAATATAATTTGTAGTCAGTCAACGCAGGAAAATTGGAACCTGCGTCATATCAGACTTATTTTTAATAAGGCACCATTCCATGGCCACCACGTCAACGTGGTATTAGTTATGGTTAATTTTGTATACGCAACATTATTTGTTACAAAATTTTCATTGCATCATTCTAAAGCCCAATCTGGCTTATTATTAACCACAGGATTTAAATATAATTGTTTATTTACTCCTATAGTCTTGACAGTAATCGTTTGGCAATTAATATCGTTACCGAACCGTAATTTTTCCATCCGAGCATCAATCTACAAAAAAAAAACATTTTAAATTCATAAATATGTTTTATGTCACATTACTAATTTCAAAAGAACTTATACTTTTATACGCCTTTTGGCTTAAGGAAACCTAGAGCCAAAAGGATGTATAATTTTTGTTTCATTGCAAATCGTTTTGGAGACTTATTTTAAAGCTCAAAATTGAAAAAAAAAATTTTTTAAACCAAAAGAGCATATAATTTAAGTCATGTGCCCTTTAGGGTCTCAAAATTTTTTTTTTATCTTTAGCACTAAAATTAGTCTACCAAACGATTGCCAAAGAAAAAAAAATTATATGCTCTTTTGGAATTAGTAACCGGATATATATGGGTCATTCCATGCCCAATCGGACAGTTTAAAAATTTTAACTTTTGATTTCCTTCGTCTGTTTATAACCAATAGTAAAAAAAATAAAGAAATTAACGGCTAATTATTAATTTTGAACACCTGTTTACAGTAGAAAATTGTAAAAAACTACTTAAAAGAATTAGAAAAATAATTGATAGTGACAAAAATTGGCATTCCTAATGATTAATAGAGAAAACAAAGTTTTTCAAATTTTCAAAAATCGAAAAAAATAATAGCCATGAAGATCCCACGATCAGACTGTGCTTAAAAATTGTAGAGTAGATGTAGTTTGTTATAAAAAATTAAAAAAAAATCAAAATATGCATGAACTTTGAAAAAAAAAAAAATTCAAAGTTTAAGACTTGAAAATTACATAGAAAAATATTTTGAAAAACTTGTTCGTATTTTTTTCTAAAAAGTACATGAAAAAATAAAAATAAAAAAAAAGTTTCGATTTGGACTATTATCAAAGAAGCTATGATCAAAAAACCAAAAAGAACGATTTTCGAACGGGTGATCGAAAAAAATCTTAAAGTTTACCAAGAAGAGTATTTTGGTGAGTAATAAAAATTATCGAAAAATAAAGGAAATCAAAAGTTAAAATTTTTCAAACTGTCGAATTGGCATAGATTGCCCTATATATATATATATATATATATATATATATATATACTATTCACATAAAATATTAAAATGTTAAATCTTACTAGTAACAGTAAATCCTGTATTGAATAACGGCAAGCATAATTTTGAAAAACATCGCAGAGTACTTGGATAAAATAAGAACCATATTTTATATTACGATACGACATATGGTTCGGCAAAGTTGAGTGCACAACAAAAATATTCGAAAAATTACGTACTACTTTGTCATTTACTTTCGCATATTTATTATCTAGTTTGTCGATATCTAAATCCATTAAAGGATTATCGATATTTTGATTGTGTTCTCGAGCTCTTTGCTTAATTGGGCCTCTGAAAAATATTACGCCAAATTAATTAACAATCAAAAAAGTGATAGTACATAAATAATTTATTTATTTACCTGCATGCTTGAAAAATAAATAATTTTGGTTTTCCAGCCATACTAGGACATTTTTCAACCGAAAAATAATTAATTACTTCACTGCATGGTATTAGATCATCGGCAAACTCAATCACACTATTATTATTTTCATCATTACTAGATCCACCGTGTCCCGATATTACGACAAATAATGAATCTACTTTGCTAAGTAATGAATGTTTTGAATACTTTTTCAAAAATATTTTTAACTCCTGTAATATAAATTTATTTGATTTATTAATTAATATATTATTAATTAAACAATTAGTTATATATCTCTGGTTAAAAATTTCGATTGTATCTTATTGAGAATTATAGAAACTCGATTATTTTCTGATTGAATCTGATTTTTTTCAATCGGAAAATAATCAAGTTTCTATTACTCACAATCAGAATCTCTAACCAGAACACACACAAACATACCCACGTATCCATTTATACACACATTACTTACATTAACAGTGATATTGGTTTTTTTAATAACTCGAAAACCAAGTTGTTGAAATAATTTAAACGAATTTGTATTATCATATTTAGCAGATCTTCGATTGCGCTTTGGATCATTATAGTCAATCATTGTTATCAACAGTACTAAGCCTCTTGGATTGCTTCTGAGTATATGCTTCGGAATAATGTTTCCTTTCGCTGTTTTTTTGACTTTAACATTCAAAAGTTCTTGAGTATCCCATGGACGATTTTCTAACTCATCATTCCTGTGAAAAAAAAAGTTATGTACGTAAATCAACAAACCCATATATTAATAATAACAATGAGATGAAATCATTATTGTAAAAAAAAAAAAAAAAAAACGAAAAAAAAATACTTAGCCTTTTGACGGTTTATAATATTAAAAAAAAAAAATCAATTCATCGTTTAATTCGTCAGATTTCAATTCTCTTTACTATTCAGTAGGACACAATTAATTATATTTATTATAAATAATTCATAAAATTTATTTTCAAGTATTTCTTTGCCTTTTAAATATTTATAGTTATAGTAATGAGTAGTCTCTGGCTATCAGCCTTTTAATTGTATATATTTATATATATATATTTTATGAATCTTCATAAATTTTTCATATTAATTCTTACTCAGCAAGATTTACTTAATATACTTTTCACGGGTATTCCGTTTCAACTCATTACTCATTACTAATAATTTATAAATTATTTAATGCGCTTCAATGAAATTCAAATTAATCCAATTTATTTCAAAATAATTCTTGGATCTCTTCTCATATTCATTTTCGTTCATAAATTCAAATTATTTTCTGCTCAATACATGTCTAAACTCATAACTGATTTAAACACTTCGTCTTTTAAATTTGAATTTGTTTCATTATAGAGAATAATCTTTTAAATTCGCATTTTTCCATCAAAAGTTTCCTTATTTCCATCGGTCATCAATTAGTAATCGTTTGCAAACTCATAAGATGTTTTTTTTTTTTGACTTACGCATTATAACCGTCGGTCCTACAAACGAGTTGGGCTTTTTCAATCATTCGATAAATTTTATTATCGTCAGTATTCGAAAAACGGTCACAAAAATTTTCGCTAACATGCTTCCCAACTTGGTCTATTTTCATCATTATTTCCCGTTTTTTTTCTAAATTTTCCTCTTGATCCTAACAAAAATTAATGTTACTAAATATGTGGACTATATTTAAAAAATAAAAAAGTTAATTTTTAATTTTTAAAAATATTTCACCTGAGATGCCAGTATATTAACATCATCCTGATTTAAAATATTATTTTTCGACATGGTATTCCATAATATATTTATTATACTAGGCATTGCATCGTTCATGCATTTATCAATTTTTTCTGGGTTAATAGAATCCATGATCAAAATTAATAATTAATTTAAAAATAAAATAATAATTAACCGTTTGCAAAAAATGGTCAACGTGTATGGCGAATATTTAATTCGATAATGGCTAATTGAGGTTATGGTTTTATATTTTATGCCGCGGTGTGAAATATTTTATATCGCCGTGTCAACGATATCTTTTACGCTCGATCAGGTACCGTGTGATGCGATTAGAGAGATGCTATCCGCACAGAGGTCACGAACAAAAAGACCCAAATCGGCTTATCTGTGGCCTTATATAGTCCCCCCCCCCTCCGCGGCCTTCAAAATATTGCAAGTGTTTTGAATTACAACAAAACACGTATTATATTCCGGAGCCGATACACGGCATCCCTATGAGAGAAGCTGTTGTGTATTTGCCTTTAACTGAGGTTAAGGTGCCACCCTTTTTGTGTTTTGTTGTCATCTTTCTCCTAGTGCTGCTAACTTCGATCACCTGGTAGGCGGTTGCGACTGCGTTGTAAGTCATAGCGTTGAGTACTTTCAGCCATATTGTGTCACCTACAATAAGCTAAAAGTAAAATTAACAGGTACTATATAAATATTTGTGCAAGTGCAATAATTCAGAGTTCAATTAACTTAGAAAAAATCAGAGATTATTCTGAAATGAGTAATTCGGGCCAGGACAAGGTCAAAGACCCGGAAAACAGATCCCCGGGAGGCAGTACCCGGCATCGTTCCAGCGAGGGAGAGTCGAGTTCGAAATACAGTAGATCAGGGGGAGTTGGATCGAGGTTCGATAATTTCAGGGCAATCCAACCCTCCACAGAATGTTGCCGAGACAAATTTTCTCACAGTCCCGGCGGAACAGCCTGCACCACTGAATTTAGGTCATCACAAGACAGAGGTTGACGAAAGAAAAGTAATACGAAAAGCATGTCCAGAGAAATTGAAAGCTATATCTGAGCTTCAAAAATTCGGTTCTCCAGATTGGAAGGAAATAAGGTATTCTAGCACCTTAAAAGAATTTTTAGCAACTCTGGGCTTCTCAGAATTGAAGGTAAACGAGGAGTTATGTTATCTTGATAAAGGTAAGGATCAAGCAGTCTCAACAGAAAGAGTCCTAGCAGGCATATCAAACGCCATTCTCGAGCAGAATCAACTGCTGAGAGACACTCTCCAAGGTATTGTAGACTGGACTTTCTCCGACAGAGAAAATGTTAGTCCAGAATCAATTCATCAACTTTACACGTTAAACTTTGGTCCAAATTCGGAAATTTTCAAAAATTCTGAAAAGATGTTGCAGGTTGTATGTGGAAAGAGAGCCTCGTGCATTGAGGCTAGGCGAGAACGCCTAATTGCAGAAGCACCCAACAAGCAGATTCAAGGAGCCTTGAGGAGAATTCCTCCAAACGTAGAATATCTCTTCGAGAAGGAGAGCTTGGGTTCACTTATCGGCTCCTTAGGGGAACCTCAGGCTTGGCTTAAGGCCCCAGATCAGTCGAGTACAAGACAGCCGCGTCAGAGAGGAGAGTCCAGTCAAAACCAGCCATCTCGTCACTTTTTTTCTTCAGCGAGACCTTCACAACGGTTTGGTAATAAAACTGACTCTCGTTTTCAGGATTCCAAGTTTAAAGGTACCAAAAAAGACACCCCTAAATCAAAGGGTCCGCCTTCCTTTCGCAAGAAATTTTCCCAATGACTATATGGAAGCAAAGAAGTTTACAGGCGGCCAACTAGCCTGCTACCAGGAAGAGTGGAAAAAGTTGGGAGCTCCTCAGGTAATCTTAAACATTATTACCGGATTTCGTATCCCGTTTTCAGAAAAGTCGGTCCTCTCAACCAACTGGAAATCGTCACAGTTCGAGACAAAAAGTTCTCAGCAGATGTCGGAACAAATCGATCTCTTGCTAAGCCAAGGGATATTAGAATACCCGAAGTACCCCGGCGCGAGTTTTATCTCAAAGATGTTCTTAGTAAAGAAAAGCGACGGAGGAGTACGCCCAATTTTCGATCTTCAGAATCTGAACAGGTACGTGGAAGTGAAAACATTCCAACTAATTTCACATTCGAAAATTCCAGACTTTCTGCAAAACGGAGACTACATGATTCGAATAGACATGTCTCAAGCGTACTTCCATGTTCCGGTAAAGGAGTCTCAACGCTGCTTCCTAAGACTCATTTACAAAGGAAAACTAATGCAGATGACGAGCTTGCCCTTCAGCTGCTCTGTACGCTTTCGCCGTGGTAACGAACTGGGTCGCAGAGACCCTTCGTTCCAGGGGCATCAGGGTCGCAGTATACCTGGACGACTTTTTAATAGCTGCTCAGGACGAAGAGCAACTGAAAATCCAGACTGCATCGGTTGTTACTCTGTTAGAAACCCTAGGTTGGCAGATAAACCGTCTCAAGAGCATTCTGGTGCCCTGTCAAAGGTTAGACTTCTTGGGGATAACCTGGGACACCCGAAGACAGCAAATCAGTCTTCCAACAAAGAAGACCGAGAACATAAACAAACTGTTACGAGAGATGAAATAGAAGCAAAGTTGCACTCTCAATCAGGTTCAGTCCCTACTAGGGCACCTGAATTTTGCGAGCTTCGCAGTACCCAGAGGTCGGCTTCATTGCCGCCACCTTCAACGATTCCTCACACAATTCAACGAGAATCGCCCGAGGCAAAGACGACAGGTCGGAGCCCAGGTGCTGGAAGAGCTCGATTGGTGGAGCACATCCACTGCTCTGTCCTCTCAGCTTCACAAGACTCCAGTAACGCACTTCTTGACCACAGACGCAGCCGACAGCGGCTGGGGAGCACAACTGGACAATGTCCACATGACGGGAACCTGGACAAAGAGCCAACTGGCTTGGCATTCCAACAAAAAAGAGATGCTGGCTGTCTATCTAGCGATCAAGCAGCAATCTCAACACCTCAAAGGAGCCCACATACTGTTGCAATCGGACTGTCGTGTCCTACATCCAGAAGGAGGGCGGAACGAGGTCGATAGGACTGTGGGATCGGACGTTCTGGATGCCAGACCTCACCAGTCGGAGCCAAGAAATTCCGATGACAATCAGGAACCTGGAACAAGTACTGGTCGACCTATCAACGGGAAGGCCACCACAACAGATAAACGATCTTATTCTCCAGGTGTGGAAAATTGGGTGTGGGGAACAGTGACGGAGAACTGGTTACCACAAGAGAGAGAACTAGTGAAAGAAAGCTGGCGAGCATCGACTCTCCAGACCTACAAAGCACCGATCAAGAGGTGGCTGGCTTGGTGCCAGGAAAATGACGTCGACCCAGGTGCTCCTCGCGGCACGGATTTAGCAAGATTTTTAGCAAATTTATTCATCAAAGACAAACTTGCATACAACACCATACTAGTCCACGAGTCGGCGGTAGCTACATTCTGTTCGGGACATGGAGCGACAGATCTGTCCTCGGATTTCCTGGTCAGGCAAGTTCTTAAATCAATTTCTGTGGCAAAACCTAGGGAAGTGCAGTCTTCAATATGGGACGCTCAAATTCTTTTTAACTGGCTAGCAGCAGAGCTGCCCAAACTATCCTTCTTCGAGGTGTCAAGAAAAGCAGCCACCATATTACTGCTAGCATCGGGTCGCCGGGTACATGACCTGACTCTTTTGAAAATCTCTAAGAACTATCTCTCTAACTTAGGCAACGAGATCATATTATGGCCCAGCTTCGGCTCTAAGACAGACAGGGCTAGCTTCAGACAGTCAGGATGGAGGCTGTCAAGGCATGAGAACATCCGAGTCTGCCCAGTCACCTGGATTAGGGCACTGCTGAAGTTGTTTGAGGAAAGAAGAGCATCACAGGGGCTAGACGACTTATTCATCACGATAACGGGCCCAGTTAAAGCTGCATCCAAGACAATAATTGCAGGTTGGATCCGCTCAGTGCTAAAAGACGCAAAAATTGACGCATCACCAGGCAGTGTGCGGGCAGCGGTGGCTTCCCGTGGCTGGCTAGACGACCTACCAGTTCAAGACATCCTCGACAGAGGCAATTGGAGATGTGCAGAGACGTTCAGAAACCACGATTATAAGCAAGTAGAGGCAACGGTCCAAGGATCTCGGGGTCTTCTATTCAACAATTTCAAGCCAGTATAGAGGAGATCTGTGATAAGTAAGTGTTATCTTTGTGTAACTAGTCGCCTAGAAGCTGATAATCTAAGATAAAAGATTGACAAATCAGATTTAACTATTTAAAAAAAAAAAAAAAAAAAAGAGCATTTTTCTAGTATCTTATTATATTTTGCAATAACCTAAGACTACTTGTAACTATTATAGACACTGTGACATCTTATTAATAAAAGCAATCGTTATGTAGACCTATATAATAGACAAATCATTCTCCAAATGTACATCCTACTCTCTAGACTTTAAGACATTATTTTAATCAGGTTACTTCATATACCATCACATAGCGTTGAGCGATCACCAGCAGATAACAAACAAATCTCTCATAGGGATGCCGTGTATCGGCCATAGGAATCTAATGCAAGTGTTTTGAATTACATCAAAACACGTATTATATTCCGGAGCCGATACACGGCATCCCGGTACATATCTTACTGGATGAGAGATGCTATGACTTACAACGCAGTCGCAACCGCCTACCAGGTGATCGAAGTTGGCAGCACTAGGAGAAAGATGACAACAAAACACAAAAAGGGTGGCACCTTAACCTCAGTTAAAGGCAAGTACACAACAGCTTCTCTTATAGGGATGCCGTGTATCGGCCATAGGAATCTAATAATGCAAGTGTTTTGAATTACAACAAAACACGTATTATGATCCCGAGCCGATACACGGCATCCCTATGAGAGAAGCTGTTGAGAACTCACCTTATATCGCCTATCTTTATGCCCTCTTTACTTCTACTTGCTTCCCCTCGGTGTGAGAGGGGGCTTAAGAGTCACGTGATCACCTGTAAGCGCGGCAACTTGCGCGTCTCTCCTCATAGCGGCTCTCATCCAGTAAGAACTCTACCGGGATGCCGTGTATCGGCTCGGGATCATAATACGTGTTTTGTTGTAATTCAAAACACTTGCATTATGTCCCCTTTGGCCGATACACGGCATCCCTATGAGAGACGTGTTTGCTTTCTACTGGTGATCACTCAACGCTATGTGAGGCTGAAAAAGAAAACTTAATAATCTAGAGAGTATAAGGAACTGGTTCCGCTTAAAAATAAAAGAAAAAGGCCCTTGATCCTTCGTTTGATTAAATTATTTATTAATTGCTTAGAGAAACCTTATAAATTCGTATGCAGTAACAGTCTCTTTGGTACCGAGGATACCTACAGAATTTGGTCTGACTTTGGCTTTGTCGCTAAGTCTAATGTTTCTTATTTATTAAATAGATTATTATTAAATATTATTATATTAAATATTCTTTATTAAATAGATATTAATAACAGATTTATGATCTGTTTATTGCCTTAATTCTTAATAGCTTTAAAATTATTAAAGAGTAAATTCGAGCCTGTGTTTGCTTTGG
This sequence comes from Microplitis deprimator, assembly GCA_964016945.1. Lineage (NCBI taxonomy): Eukaryota > Metazoa > Arthropoda > Insecta > Hymenoptera > Braconidae > Microplitis > Microplitis deprimator. The sequence goes on along the minus strand of OZ024709.1, from coordinate 6,742,373 downwards.
AGCTCACCTGCCTGCAGTAGTGGTTCCAGAATGTCTCAGAGCATCTCCAGTTACCTCGTTCGAGGATGTCTTGCAGCGGGAGGTTGTCCACCCATCCTCGGGAGGCCACTGCCGAACGGATACTTCCAGGCGAGGCTTCGATGCCTGCCTCCTTCAGAGCAGACCTGATCCAGCCTGCTATTGATGATCTCGAAGCCGCTTTGACAGGACCAGTCAAAGAGATGAAGAGTTCATCCAGGTTTGTTCCGGCCCTTCTGGCCTCTGATTTCTTTAGTAGAGCTCTAACCCAAGTTACAGGGCAGACACGAATATTTGGGTGTTTAGAAAGTTTCCAGCCTGATTGTCGGTGAGACGTTCTGTCTGTCTTAGAACCGAATGCAGGCCATAAGATGATTTCGTCGCCGAGATTTTCCAGGTGGTTCCTGGAGAATTTCAACAGGGTTAGGTCATGGATCCTCCGACCCGAGGCTAGGAGCAGTAGTGCCGCCGTCCTTCTTGAAACTTCAAAAAAGGTCAGTTCAGTTGGGCAGGTTAGAAGCCAGTCGAAAAGCAGCTGGGCGTCCCATACTGGTGCATGGGCCTTTTCGGGTTTTGTGACTGAAATGCCCTTCAGTACTTGTCTGACCAAGAAATTCGAGGAAAGGCTCTCGGAGTCTCTTCCTGAACAAAAGGTGGATACAGCAGATTTATGAACTAGAATCGTACTGTGAGCTAGACCCTCCTTGATGTGTAGACTAGCAATGAATTGAGCAAGTTCGTGGCCCTTGGGAGAACCAGGATCGACTCCGTTCTGCTGACACCAGTTGAGCCATCTGCGAATAGGAGCTCTGTAAGTCTCTAGAGTTGACTGGCGCCAGCTGTCCTTTATTATGTCTTTCTCCTCCTGGGACCAGTTCTCTACCAGGTGTCCCCACACCCAATCCTCCACACTTGCAGTGTAAGCTTTTCGACTTCCGGTGGTGTCTGACCTGTTGCCAGGTCCAGAAGAACTGATTCCAGGTTCTCTATCGTCCATGGCTGACCCTGGCTTCGGTTGACCAGATCCGACATCCAAAATGTCCCCTCCCACTTGGGAGCCACTAGCAGAAACTTCCCCTGGCACTTGTTGAAGTGGGCCAGTACTCGGGGAATGAGGTTTGGAGGGGGAAACAACCAAGCTAGCTTGTATACCCATGAGCGGCTGAATGCGTCGACAAAGCAGGCTGATTGATCTTTGCAATCTAGAGATGCATAAGTCTCTACCACTCTCGAGCTGGCCGAAGCAAAGAGATCTATTACGGGTTTGCCCCACCTGCTGAAGATTTCGTCTGTAGCTGAGGGAAGTAAATGCCATTCTGGAAGCCTTCTTCTTCTTGACAGTCTGTCGGCGATTCCATTGTACCTGCCGGGCAGGTAAAATGCAGACAGGGTTATTCTGTGCCTGTCGACCAGGGCAAGCAGCTGATATGTGAGGTCCAGCATCTCCATAGACTTCGTGCCGCCCTCCTTCCGAATGTACGCAACTACTGTGCGGTTGTCTGACTGTACCAGAATGTGCGATCCCTGTAACTGATCGCTCTGTGTTTGGATGGCCTGCAGAACCGCAAACAACTCTTTCTTGTTTGAGTGCCAAGACTGTTGGGTTCTCGACCAGGTGCCGGACATGAATGTCCCGTCCAGCTGTGCCCCCCAACCGGCATCCGCTGCATCGGTCGTTAGGAAGTTTGAGACCGGTTTCTTGTGCAGAGGAGCTGACAAGGCTGCTGCTTCCTCCCACCAATTCAGTTCTGCTATGATCGATTGGTTGATCATAAGTCTCTCTCGTGGACGGTCTTGGTTGAATTGTGAGCTCAACCTCTGGAGTTGCCGGCAGTGCAGTCTTCCCCTGAAGGTAACGAACGTTGCGAAATTCAGGAGTCCTAGCAACTGCTGCGTCTGGAGCAGTGTGCAACTGCCTCGTTGTTTTATTTCCCTTGATAGAGTTCGGATCTTCTCTACTTTTTTCTCTGGTAGGCTCATGCTGTTCAGCTTGGTGTCCCAAACCATCCCCAGGAACTCCACCTTCTGGCAGGGAACTAGGACGCTCTTCTGGTAGTTTAATAGCCAGCCCAGAGACTCCAGTAGTGTCACCGTATCCCTGATCTGTGTTAACAATAGATTCCTGTCTTGTGATGCGAGCAGGAAGTCGTCCAAGTAGACAACCACTCTTATACCTCGTGAGCGAAGGATTTCCGCAATCCAGTTCGTTATTTTCACGAAGGTGTAAGGGGCAGATGAGAGGCCGAATGGGAGACTCGTCATCTGTAATAGCTCCTTGCCGTAAATGAGGCGAAGGAAGCATCGATGTGACTCTGTCATCGGGATATGAAAATATGCCTGAGACATGTCGATTCTTACTGTCCAGTCTCCTGCTTGGAGAAAGTCTGGAACGTGCCAATGGGAGATTAAGCTGAACTCCAGTTTCTTTACGTGTCTGTTTAGATACCGTAGGTCGAAAATCGGTCTCCAGGAACCGTCGGATTTCTTTACTATGAACATTCGAGATATAAAGCTGGGTCCCGGATGGCTTGGGTGTTCCAGTATACCCTGAGCCTTGAGAGAGTCGATCTGTTCCGACATATCCTTTGATACAGCAGTTTTGAGATTGGAAACTCGCCAGTCGGTAAGTAGTTTCGGTTTGCTTTTGAAGGGAATGTGGCAACCTGAAATTATCTTTAGAATTACCTGCGGGGCCTTCAGTTCCTGCCACTTTCCCAGGAATTTTGCTAGCTGGCCCCCCGAGAAGACTGCTGGGGCCATATAGTCATTTCTCAGCTCTCTTGCGAAAGGAATCCGAGCTTCTGGGCTTTGAGAAGTCCTTCTTTGGCTTTGATCTAAAACTGATATTCGATTGACGGTTTTCTGTGTTACCTTTAGTTTGTTGACTTGGTCTAGCCGTGTTCTGGGGGATCCTCTTGGGTGTGTTGAGCTGAAAGGAATCCCTCCTCTGTGTCGATCCTCTGCGAGCAACATAGGCTGGTGTGTTAAGCCAGGATTGAGTCCCTCCTAGCGACTTAATAAGAGCTGTTAAGCTCTCTTGCTCGAACAAGTATTCAGCGCTAGGGGGAATCTTTCTCAGGGCGATCTGGACGTTCCTGTTCGAAATCTCCGCCAGGATACGGTCACGACGAGCCTCGATGCACTCGGCCCTCTTGCCACAGATTACCTGCAAAGCTTGTTCAGAAGATTTAAAAACGGGTGTACCTTGTCCAAATAAAGCTTCTATTACCTCGGAAATGCCCTCCCTGGGAATAGAATCAGTATTTTCCGTGACCCAGTCGACTAGAGTGTTTAAAGACGACTTAATAGTTTCTCTTTGTTCGAGAATAACGTTTGTTAGCCCTGCCATTACTCGCTCTGTGGATGTTAGTGGGTCCTTACCTTTTTCTAAGTAGCAGAGCTCATTGTTGACCTTAAGCTCTACGAAGCCTGGTGAAGCCACAATTTCCTTGAGGGTCGGGTTGTATCTAACCTCTTTCCAGTCACTTGAGCCGAATCTCTGTAGATCTCTCAGCTGAGCTAATCTCTGCTCGCATGCCGGTCGTGTAATTTTCTTGTCGTCGATGGACGTCTGAAACTCGCCTAGGTCCAACTCGGGGTTAGGGTTGACTGCCTCGGTTGCAGCGAGCTGAGTGGCCTGGAAAGTCTGAGGTAAAAGCTGTGTCAATAGATTTACCTTTGTCTTTAAAATTTCCAATTCCAGATCACGTTCGGTCAAAGTCCTCTTTTCTGGGATTTGAGGTTCGATCTTGTCATCATTTGAACGTTTTAAATTGTTGGCATCGTGGCCAGGACTATTGTTTTCTCCGCTCATCTTGAGGGCTGGACACTGCAAAAGTTCTTGGTAGGTCGAATTTGATCTATGCTCGCGGATTTTTCCGCAATTTTAACTTAAGTTTAGAAAATAAAGTTTTTGCGTGTTTACACTATGGCGAAAACTCAACGCTATGAGGAGAGACGCGCAAGTTGCCGCGCTTACAGGTGATCACGTGACTCTTAAGCCCCCTCTCACACCGAGGGGAAGCAAGTAGAAGTAAAGAGGGCATAAAGATAGGCGATATAAGGTGAGTTCTCAACAGCTTCTCTCATAGGGATGCCGTGTATCGGCCAAAGGGGACATAATAAAGTAGAGAAAGTTTTTAAAGAATAACGACATTCTTTTTAAGACTGCCATTGGCTTAAGCGCTAGCGGCAAACTTATATGTGTGCAAAAGGTGTGCTTTTAATGAATAGTGTAGGTGTAGATCTAATGGACCTAAAAAAATTATCGATTTTTTGTCAATCTCAATAGAATTCGATCGTAATTCGTAACAAAGAAAATTTTTAGTAAAAATTACCAAAAGTATGATACTGTGAGAACATGAGGTAAATATCTAAATTTTTCCCATGCACATTGTAAAATACAGTACTCGATAGCATGTATAGTAGTCCCAACGACAACGTCGCCCTAAAATGTATAGTGGGGGTATAGGAAATACGTGTTAAGTTATGGTAGTGGGGCGACGACTTTTTGGTAGGGACGACTATAAATTAAGTACAATTTCTACTAACAACATAGTAAAAAAATTTAGTTACTGCCCGTACGGAAAAAGAATATATTCGGGCAAAATTTAATATATGTCTCGTATATGCGACATATATTCAGATTTGCCCGGATATATACAGATATATACTTTTTTCGTACAGGTGGCTAGATGTCCTTACAGTACCAAACTTTATGGGTAATTTTTACTCAAAAATTCTCTCCCTGCCTAAAAAATCCGATAGATTCTTATAGCTGTATGTATAAGGCCATATATTAAACTATAGCACTTCTCATAGAACTCATTCATTCTTATAAAATCTTTATGGGAATTTATGAGAATTTATTGGATTCTATGAGATTTTCTAAACAGGGCTCCGTGTAAAAATGTAAATGTGAAAAAAAAAGACAGAAAGACATCCCTGATTAAGAAAAATTATTTAAAAAGATTCAAAACAATTTGAAATGATTTAAAACAATTTGAATCGAGTAATATATACACTTAGCATGGAGTAAATTATTTTTCTTAATTAGGGATATGGACAATAAATTTTAAGAAAAAATCTCAGAAAATTTATCGATTTTTAGTGTCATCTTTGAAATAGGAAAGAGTTGGTTGCTAATATTCAATAGGGTTCATCCCAAGAATTAATGACAACTTCCACACTAAGAATTAGGTTGATTCATTGTTCGTGACGGCTTAAATCCAGGCGACTCACCGACATATACATCCTAAAGGACGTCCCATAATATTATTATAGTGACTTCCTTTAAGAAAAATAATTTTAAATGATTCAAAACAATTTGAAATGATTTAAAACAATTTGAATTGGGTGATATATAAATATACACTTAGCATGGATCAAATCATTTTTCTTAATCAGGAAAACTTTTTTACTGAATTTTTCCTTAATTATAAACAAATATATTTTATTAAAAAATCTGACCATAGCATTAATCAGACTTAAAATTTTCCAAAAATAAAAATAAATAAGCACACAATCAACTAATCATTTGAGTTTTTGAAATGAATTTATGCGAGCTTTTTGCAAAACAGTGACTATTCGACAGTAAACCCTATCCAAAAATTCCCATAGAAACCACTCAACTGCGACAAAAACCGCATAGAAACCAATACAGTCTATAGGATTCTATGCGGTATTTGTTGCAGTTAAGTGGATTCTATGGGAATTTTTGGATAGGGAAGTTCATCTGTATTGTTATTCCAACCAAAAAATCGTCCCACTACTATATTACTTAGCACGTATATCTTATACCCCCACAATCCATTTTAGGACTTTTTCAATATAAAAATATTGATAAATTTCGCTGTTGAAATTATGTCAAAATTAAAAAATTTTTAAGTTTGGGTTTGGGTACTGAGCAAACAAAATGAGAACCACTGACGTTTAAATCAGTGAACTGCAGCGAACACGTGTGACGCAAGCAAATTAAGTAAATTTGAAATTATTTAAAATAATTAACACAATAAAATAAATATCGACACGTGCTACTACAAGTATTTTATTTAAAAACATAATGACGGAAGAAAGTGATGATATTTTTAAAGAATTAGCCGAAATACCAGCAGATCCACCTGAAATGCGAGATCAATGTTCACAATGCAGGTAATATATAAATAATTATAATTAAAATTAAATAAATTTGTTTAAAAAATAATGATAATTTACAGAAGACCAATTACTGTTTGTTGGTGTCCAGGATTACCTAAAACTCGTTTGTGTCCTCAATCACGACTAATTATTCTCCAACATCCTGCAGAGGTTAAGCGGTGTCTTCGCACTGCTCCAATGCTTTCATTGTCTTTGGAACAAAATAAATGCCTTGTATTTCGTGGTAAAAAATTTTCATCAAAACACGAAGATCTTATGGAAATTTTAAAGGACAAAAATACAATACTGCTTTATCCATCAGCTGATGCTGTTGACATAAACGAGCTTCCTAAAGTCGGTATCGATGGACAAAGACCTTACAATCTTGTCCTACTGGATGGCACTTGGCCTCAAGCTAAAGTATTATTATTTTATCAGCACTAGTTATTATAATAAAATTATTTATTTAAAATTTTCATATATTTTAGGCCATTTATCATTCTACTCCATATTTATCACAACTAAGAGCTTGTAAGTTAGTACAAAGTACTGCAAGTAGTTATGTTATAAGGACACAACCAACTGAAGGATGCTTATCTACACTTGAAAGCGGTGCTTTTTCACTGGCTATTCTAGAAAACCAACCGTGGTACAAAGATGCAATGCTTGGTCCACTGCATTATCTTTGCAAGTATGTTTAATTTATTTACACTGTTAGATATTTTACTTTAACCCTAGTGGCAATATTGATCAACTCTAGAGCAAATCTTGAGCAAGTCAAGGAGAATACAGCGAAATATTATATCTATATATACTGTGATTTCATGTGCCTGAAGATCGGGGCGTTTTTCGCGCAACGAAACAAAAAAAAATTATGTAATTTGACTGCCTAGATAACAAAATGACGTCTTGATGAGTTCTGAATGAGTTCCTATTTATGATTTGGACGTCTCATCAACATCTTAAAGAAGTCTTTAAGAAGTTCTCAAGATGTCGAATGAGTCACCTAGCGCACTCAGTAAGATGTCTTTAAAAAGAGTTCTTTTTTCTGACTTCGTAAATAAGACTTCAGTATGAATTTACCATGACGTCTTAAGGAGCTCCTAATCTTGACTTTATAAAGAAGTTAAATAAAGAATACATTTAGACGTCAAAAAACTGACATCTTATTTATGGAGTCTTCAAGAACTCTTAATTAAGAGTTCTTAAAAATGACACCTTTAAGAAGTCATTATAAGACTTCTTGAGGACACCTTAAAAAAAAAGACGTCGTAAAGCAGTCATTCCGACTTGAATGCTGTCTGGGTGCTTAAAGGTGACTTAAAGGATAATTGAGGGGTGGCTATAATTTTTGGTTGACATGCGAAACATTTCAGAAATCTAGATCTAGTAGATTTTTTTTTTTTTTTTTTTTTTTCATTTCGTTTTTGGATTTTCGCTCCGCGAAAAACATTGCGATCTTCAGGTACATGTGATTTCAAGATTTTGACTAAGATAGCTTAGGGAAGAAGGGTTTATAATAATTTTTGTCCAAGCTTTTCTCAAACAAATCCTCTAAATGTAAAATTAAGACTGAGGCTCGATGCTTTACTCTATAATCTGGCAATCTATGTTTTCATTTTTGAAAAATGGTTATTTGTTTAAGAGAAAATCGTGGAAAAAGTTTCTACTTACTCCGCAAGTGCAGGAAGGGGAGTAACGTCTGTCGACTTGAGTGTGATAGAGAAAAAAGTTCAGATCCCTCTTAAAATTAAAAAAATGGCAGGAGTTGAGTACTTGGACAAAAACTCATCAGATATTAAATTTTCAAATTTGAAGTTTAATATCTGATCATTTTTGGTCCAAGTACCCAATATTCCTGTCATTCTTATAATTATCATGGGCAATAACATTCATAATTTAAAATTAAAGCAAATTACTTGCAGTTATTAAATATTAAATCAATCAGAAATGTAAAATTTAAATATGATTATAATTTAGCTTATTTATATACTTTATTTTTAAAGATTATCATATATATTTTTTATAATCAGTTTTTAAATACGAGAAAGTTCATAGCAAGGCAAACAAACTCACAATTATCAAAAACTAATCGAGGTTTTTAAAAAAAAGTTAGTACTGTATTTTTAAAATTTTTTCTATTTCAATCAAACTCTATATCTAAATTGGACCCATAGAGCATAAATTTTTAGATAATTATATTTAATTGTATCTTCATTAAAAATTATGTTTTTATTTTTCAAATTATATGAACAAATCGATATTCATGTAAAATTAATACATTTTATTAAATTTCCACGGTAATTATTCTTGGAAATCAAAAAAATTTTAATTGTATATTATTAATTCCATGGATATATTTCTTAATAAATAATTTTTTTTTTTTAAGATTTCAGTTGGAGAATGGAGCAGTGACGCATCAGAGTAAAGAGTTTTTAATCAAACAAAAAACGTATCCTAAATTAGTGGGTAAACGACTGGCTAGACAATTAAAAATAAATTCGAATGAATTGCATAATTAAATACTTAGATAATTTATTAAAATATAAAACTTATAAATTGATAATTACAAAAGTATATAATTAATTTAATTTTTATAAAATTTTATTAATATGTATAATATATTTTATTATAATGTGTATATAATAAAACAATTTTTTTTTAATTAATTAGTTAATGTTTAACAGTCATTGCAATTTAATGCAGGATCTAAAGTCAAAATATTGGTAATCTTGATTATGATACTTGAAAAACCATGTAACTGAGTGTTGTTTGGTGACACTTTGGATTTTTCTCAAGAGATGAACACCTTGCCGGTTATTCATGTCCCAGGTTATTTTTTTACCAGCAATTATTGGCTTTGATGGTCCTGTTGATACCATCAGTTCAGAATCTAGGTACCAATCTACCCACAAAGCTATTCCATTACATGATCCTTCTCTAAAAAATTATACAATAAAAATATTAATACCACAAATAATTAGTTTACAACTTGACTTGAAAATATTTTTATCTTATGATGCGAAATAATCTCGTATTTTTTGTCAAGAATTTAATTTTCTACAAAATTGTTCCTATGATTTTTTCCTCTAATCTGCATATTTCATGAGATATTAAAAAAAACCGCGATTGTACCGAAAAATGAACTTTGATCGTCCTGAGGCACGTGTTCTTTTTACTTAAAAAGAAAAAACCAAATTCCCCTCGTATTTTTTCACTAAAAATAAGCTTTCTATGGGGCGCCTGAGAAAATTTTTAACGACCACCCTAATATACTTACTCAAGTATAGGCACTTGTCCAGAGAATTCTTTTCTACTTTCACTATCAAAGTTTTGGTCAAAGCTAAAAGACGCAACATCAAACGGTGCTGATAATGCACGTCCAGTATATTCCCATAGTGGATGAACCTCAACTGGATGATCACTTATTTCACTAGATGACTGTAATAAAAATATAATAATTACAAATTCAACAAAAAAAGACTGAAAAAAAAAACAAAAAAAAAAAAAAAAATAAGATAATTACTTACTACTATTAGCTTATCAAATATTGTCAAATCAAATCCTTCACAAACTCCAAGTGGAGCACGAATGTGATGTAGGTCTTTAAATTCAACAATAACTCCACGAATAGACGCTGACATGGGTACAGACTTAATTCCATTACCGTAAGTTGATGCTAAATACCAAAATCTTAAATTATCCCATGGGAAAATAGAATTAGCATAATAAGGTTCACCGATAATTAAATAATTCAATTTATCATCATCATTATCACAAGTAAATTGTTCGATCGAATCAATTATTTTAATTTTATTATTTAAATCATTAGCTTCTATAAAGCATTCAATGGATCTCCGTGATAAATAATTTGGTTCAAACAAAATAACTTTTTTAGCGCCAAGATTAGCAGCAGCGATTCCAATTAATGAACCATCTGATATACAAAGACACGTAGTGTCCGAAGTAATGTGTTTCTTTAACGCATTTATATACTTGTCATTTCTTTCACTGTCATTTAGTTGACCTAGTCGGGTTCTAGAGTAAGCGATATGTAATGAACAATCACAGACAGGACTTTTAGTAAATTTTAATTTAGAATAATTTGATTTAGGTAAATTAAACCAAAATGAATATCCATCATGATAACTAACGAGAGTTATTTGTTCGTTTATTTTTATTGAAATTTCCTCTGGAAGATAATAAATAGCTTGCATCCAGTGATCCCTCCATGGAAGTTTATCAGTCATTTCCTCTAGAGATAATCCTTTATAAATATCTAATTTAGTATCAGGGTGTTCCCATACTGGAGCACAACTCAATAAAATTTCTTTATCTTCATCCATATTTAAATCCCACCACATAAATACAGCATGTGCAGTACCGGATGCAATAGCATTACATTGCAAAGTATTTATTTCATTGAATATCAAAGGAATTTTTCCTGACCAATCAAATTTAAAAATTGGCTGAGGTGCTAATAATGGTATGAAAGATTCTCTTGGTAATTGACTCAACTGAATATCATGTACTGCTGAAGAGCCAGCACATTCATTTACTGAATTAGGAGGCTTCATTAGTAACTTTCCAGTCTTTGGATCTTTTATTTCATTCACGCGATTCCATTTACGAACAGTTAAACTGTCGACTACTTGAACCCAAACGGTTCCACTGTCGGGCACTACAATGCAATCTTTCTAAAAAAATATAACAATTCTTATTTGTACCATCAAATTAATTAATAAATATTATTAGGTATTTAAGGGGGTTCCTTCATGCGAGGGTTTATTTTTTAAGCGTTTTTTTTTTTAATTTTTTTTTTGACCACCAATGAAAAGATAGAACTTGGAGTTTTTTTTATCATTCATTTATCATCCGAAAATTCTGAGCATTTCTATTTTTTTCGTAACGAAAAAATAAAAAAAAATCACGAAATTTGAAAATTTTTTTTCAGAAGTGCTAAAAATACAATTTTGAATATTAGCAAATGACTCTAGTTCACTCGATGCATTTAAGCTTACAAATTGAAACGCCGTTTTTATTTATTTATTCATTTTTTTTTTGAAAGGTAAGCCGATGAGCCGGAATCGTGGAGGAAGTGAGCGTACGTTTTTTTCGAAGCGGGTGTCTTCAGAGCGATACAACTTACGTGGTAATGAACATTTTTATTTGAAATTTGTTTTACATACTCTTAAAATATTTATAAATAAATGATGAAAAACTCACTTCCTCACTTATCTGAAAAAAAAAAAAAAAAAAAAAAAAAAAATAAATAAATAAATAAATAAATAAAAACGGCGTTTCAATCTGTAAGCCAAAATGCATCGAGTGAACTAGAATCATTTGCTAATATTAAAAATTGAATTTTTAGCAGACTTCTGAAAAAAAAGTTCCAAATTTCGTGATTTTTTTTTATTTTTCCGTTACGAAAAAAAATAGAAATACTCAGAATTTTCGGATGATAAATAAATAAAAAACTCAAAGTTTTATCTTTTCATTGGTCATCAAAAAAAAAAATGCTTGAAAGACAAACCCTCACATGGAGGAACCTCCTTAAAACAATAGATTTTTTACCTCTAGAAGATGTTCATGGGCATGTTTAAATGTTGGCAGTGCACCTTCACCGATTAACTCGGTATCAAATACTTCAGTAACTAGAATATTTGCTCGTTGCTTCATATCTCCTGTCTCACCGACACTTATTTCAGTTGATTTTTTTTTAATTAATTTTATTTGCGACTCAAACCCGTTGTTTTTTATTATTTTTTCAGCACATTCAGCCATTGGTCTAAAAGCCTTTGAATAAAAAAAAAATATATATATTTTGTATTTATTCATGACATTAAATATTTTTTTTACTTTTATTTATAAATTATCAGAATTACCTCACATGCAACAATTGTATCAGCACCACATCTAGCTGCCATCATTGATAACAAACCTGTGCCGGTACCAATATCTAGAACGTTAGCTTTCAAACCTTGCTTATGTTTTTTGGCGATTGCTTTTTGCAAAGCAAGATAATATTTTTCATTCTAAAATAATAAAAATAAAATAATTTATGTTAATAATAAATAAAAATATAATTTATTAGTTGGTAATAAATATGAAAAATATACCCTTTCATGATCGTGTAGCATGTCAGCAAAAGCTGAACGCGCAACTTCTTGATGATAATCATAATCAGGATTTTTTTCCTCCCAAACAGAACATCCAGTAATGGGATCATAATTTTGGGTAAAAATACTCATTTTTGATAATTTAATATATCTTGAATAATTTAAAAATATTTTAGATAACATACAAATCAATTTATTTGTGAGGTTAAGTTATTGTTGTTGTGAAAATTATTTTTAAAGGTTAAGTCAATCAATGGATTTAAATACCACGTGCTTGATTATAGAATTTTGTGCTCTCTCTACTGCTCTCTAGCGGCTGAATTTTTTTTAAATCATTTTTTTTCTTGAAAATTCTGAGTATGGAGGGTAGAGGTAAATTCTGAGTAGTCTCTCGGTCAAAGAGGAATTTTTTTTATTTATTTCCCATATTAAAAGAAAGGATTTAAAACGATTAGAAAAAAAAAAAAAATTTTAATACTTTTAATGCTTCTGAACACTTTGAATACATTTCGAATCGCTTTTCTTATGAGCATTTAACATTGAAAATCATCTCGAATCGATTCTTTTAATCAAGGTTATTAACTTATTTACAAATAATTACTAGAATACAAATTTCTGATTAACAAGTGTAAATACGTATGAATAATATTGAGTCTAGGAGTATACATTGGGGTGGGCCGAAAATACGCTTTTTTTGAATTTTCATTATTAATACCAAAAATATTTTTCTTTGAAGAAAAAAAAAATTTTTCGGAAAACAAAAAAAATTTTAGGTTGATATCTTAGGCTCGCTAAATCCCGCTAAAGTTAGAAGTTGTTAAAAATTTTTTTTCCAACTTATTTTGATCGGAAATTTAATTCTCTACAAGAAAGGTCCTATAATATAAAATTACGTAAAGTTGATAGTTACTAAAATAATTGCAATTTCGCTCTAAAAAATGGAATTTTTCAAGATATTATCAATTTTTCAGAGTAAAAAATGAATTTTATCATAAAAATTTCATAGAAAATTCAACTTTCTACAAAATAGATGTTATATCCGGCTTGCCGTATATATTAAAGGGGCCTCTTTGCCGCACTCGCTGTAAAGTGCAGCGTTAACAATTTTAGGGACAGCAACTTCGGCCAACACCTCTTTCACGTCGTCAAGGTTTCCTCCAATCAGGGAATTACACTTGACTGTATTCTAAATTCATCCAATTATATATTCTAAATTATTCCATCCAAAACCGCAAACCGAGGTAATAAAAACAACGAACACCAAGGTGCGGCAGCCTATGACGCTTGAGAAGTTAATGTATCTTCCTTGCTGGCCCGCGTGAGTTCTAAACCGTGTTACGTTTAGGCAACCCTATTTTTCTAGTTTCTATTTCTTTTAAACCGATTTGTTCAGTTTTCATTAATAAAATCTAAGCAGTCAAGTATACTATAAAATCCCACTAGTCCTTCGGCTGAAGAGGAGAGCCCGTATACAGTTTGTTGGCACTGGGTACGCTCAACGGTTTCTTGCGTATTTTGAGCCGAGGATCACGAAAATCGGGTCCGTTTTGTTCAAAAAAGATGCAAACAATTGTTAATAACAATTTAATTGTTTAAATCGGAATAACTGCCGAACGGCTGGTTTGTTAGGGCAGTGTAAAAGAAACAAAATGTTCAGAAAAAAAAAATACACAAAAAAGGTATCATAGTGGTTTTTCATATCTCAGATATTTTGCGAGATATGACCAAAAAACGAGCGACGCGCTCAGACCTCTCACTCTCGCACAAGCGGCTGCCTATGCGCGAGCTCTCTCTCGCGCCAAATCGCGTCAGATGCTTGATAGGCCGAAATTTTTTTATACTAAAAATGAGAAAAAAAAAAACAAAAATCGATAAAATGTCGATACCACCAATCGACTATATTTTTCCTGAAACGAATTTCTGTCGTATCGTCCGGAGACGTTTTTTTTTTTTTTTTGTTAACAAATGTTATAAACAAATGAATTTTTCCAAAGTACAGATTGAAGAAAAACGTCTCCGGACGATACGATAGAAATTCGTTTCAGGAAAAATGCAGTCGATTGGTGGTATCGACATTTTATTGATTTTTTAAATTTTTTCTCTCATTTTTAGTGTAAAAAACTTAATAAAATTTCGGCCTATCAAGCATCTGACGCGAGAGAGAGCTCGCGCATAGGCAGCCGCTTGTGCGAGAGTGAAAGGTCCGAGCGCGTCGCTCGTTTTTTGGTCATATCTCGCAAAATATCTGAGATACGAAAAACCACTTTGATACCTTTTTTGTGTATTTGTTCATTCAGAACATTTTGTTTCCTTTACACTGCCCCAACAAACCAGCCATTCGGGAGTTATTCCGATTTAAACAAATAAATTGTTATTAACAATTGTTTGCACCTTATTTGAACAAAACGGACCCGATTTTCGTGATCCTTGGCTCAAAATACGTAAGAAACCATTGAGTGTACCCTGTACCAACAAAATGTATACGAGCTCTCCTCTTCAGCCAAAGGACTATATTATACATAATTTTATTTTCAGAGATTTTGTTTTCCCAATGCTATACTATCCAACAAGATCTAATGGCCAATATTATATATATATATATATATATATATATATATATATATATATATATATATATATATATATATTTATATTTATATTAAATTATTTATTTATTTAGACCGACTTAAATATTAAAAAAGTTTCACTTCTATTGTGACCTTGTCTGTGAAACTCAATCGTTTTTTTTTTTTTTTGTTCTCTTTCATTTTTGCGTTGGTTACTCAGTAAATGTAAGGGAAAGAGAAAAAAAAAAAAAAAACGAAAAATTTCCAAAAAGTGTAGAAAAAAAAAAATTGACCACAAAATACAAGTTTCAATTTTTTTGTTTTCTTTGACTTTTTTTGACATTTTTTTGAAATTTTTGCGTTTAGGGTTATCGGTCTCTCAGGTGGACAACTATATATCTCGTAGGAGTGATCATAAGTGGAAAAAAAATTTCATGTAGAAAAAACCACTTGAACATTAAGTATATGATAGTAGACTTATAACTAAAGGTGACGAGTAGGAAAAGGGAAAAGGAATGAGTCAAGGTGTTTTTATTGGTTTTAATCAGTCTGTCTGATTCTTTTTAAACTTTTCTTATTCTTATCCGACTGAATATGGTGGTCAACGCGTTGATAGCAGCAAAGACTCAGGATTGAGTCGACTTAGGTTCAAGCCCAGCAGCCGTCGGATTTTATTATTTTTTTAATTGTTTGACATAATATCCAACAGTTACTGGTTGACTATCGTTGTGAATGATTAAAAAAGAGCATTTTCTATAGTCTGTAATATCTACGAAACTTACGGTCAATCTCACTGCACATTACGGTCGAAACTTGCTCTTCGATCCTTACAGTGATTTTGACGTCCAAATACAGCTGTAGATTTACGGCAAGTTGAACATCAGTTTGTGTGTCAACTTGCAGTCAGAGTGGCTATCAGCCCAGGGAACCAGAATTTCAGTTCAAAAATTGAAATAAAACTTTTGACATCTCGATGACGTACAGTATATGTAATAAATTTCAGTTCAATTTTTGACTCTCTTATTCATAAAATGACATAAATTTGACGACAAATTAAAGCTGCTATTTTTCATCAAGTTTATATGTAATTTTACGTCTGGAAGAGCGCAAAAAATTGAAATGAAATTTTTTATGTGTACTAGTCATTGAGATGTTAAATGTTTTATCTCAATTTTTGAGTGAAAATGTTGATCATCTAGAGAGAAGGAAGATTATTTGCTCCTATGGTAATAGTAGAGTTTTTTTTTGAGAGTAGTCGATAATGACTTTAGTGAAATGTGCCCTACCCTGATAGCCACCCAACCATAAGTTAACTACAAGCTACTGCCGTATTTTAAAAGTAACTTAAAGGTAAGTGTAAGAGAGCAAGCAGTTACCTTTAAGTTGACAGTAAATTGTCTGCAACTTTCTATTTAATTTGACTACAAGTATTAACGTCAGACAATGACGTTAAGATGATTGAAAGTTTCACTTCAAATTGACGACAAGTTTTTCCGGCAAGTTATATTCAAGCTACTGCCGTATTCTGAAGCCAACTTAAAGGAAAGGATTATCCAGCCAAGGTTTGCCAGAAACTTTCTCGTTAAGTTAGCCGAAAGTGTTGCTCTACAACACTTGTAGAGTAATGTCTGGCTATCAGGGTAATATCAAGACTTCCTGATTAGCAAAAAGATGTCAATTAGATGCGATCAAGTTGGCGGTAACTTGTAGCCAAAAGTTGCAAAAGCTAAAATTGTCGACAACTTGTCGTCAAGTTGGTCGAAAACTAATGAATGACCAACTTTTTCACGATCAACTCGTGCTATCAGGGGATATCCATCAATATTTACTAAACCCTGCGTGAATATTTATTCTACACCTTCCCCTATATTATGACAATATAATAAAATATGAAAAAAAAAAAAAAAAAAAATGTATTTTCTTTTGCGATGGATTTTTGACCAATTAATTTTTCAAACGACTATACTTTTAAAAAAATAATTTTGTAAGTAAGAAATAATAGCTGCTTTTTATCAGAACTGAATTCTGATTATTTGGAATGGTCAACTAATTTTTTTAGGTAAATTACATTATAAGAAAAGTGGAATAAAACAAAAAAGGTTACTATAGAACTCGTTAGGCAAATGTATATTGCACGACTCTTTACTTCTTGTTTTTCATCGGATGCAGTCGAAGGTAAAAAATACTACATTATGGAAAATAATTTATTTTTTATTAAAATGATGATTTCTTTAATTTTATTCAATATATATATATATATATATATACATATAAAACTTTCTTATTTGATCTAAATGAATCTAGACCAAATATAAATTTATCCAGATCTAAAAGATCAGATCAAATTCGATCATAAATTGGATCCAAACTTTATTTCCATCAGAATTATAAATAAATTTTGAATAAAAATAAAAATGGGAATTTTTTCTAATAAAAAAGTATTTAGATAAACGACCTTTTGTTGAAAAGTTTCTACTTAAACGTATATTCTAAAAACTATGAAAGATCAACTAATAATTGATGAATGAATGAAAAAAAATAACATATTTTAAAAGTTCTAAAAATTTTTTATTATATTATTATTCACATGAGTTATATGTTAACAAACACGATATATAAAGTTAATATCACAATATTACTAATTTTTACCATTATTTTATTATTACAAAATATATATTCGGTGTTACTTATAAATACTCAATAATTTAGGATAACTTATCAATAGTGTGTAATTTACGACACTAAATTAACATTGCAATCTCAATAACTTAAATACATCAGGAATGCTTAACACATTCGCCTTACAGATAATTTTAAATCCTAATAATTTAGAAACATATTTACAACCGTAGCGACATAACAAATCAAAATTCTTATAATATTTGTGGCAAATATTTGGTATTTTCTCTTCTAACACTATAAGTTTTCAGATTCAATAATAATCAATTTAACTAGAACACAATTTCAATAGAATAGAAAAATATGAATACACTAAAGCCAAGTGTGTTATGAACGTATATTATTCTAACACACGTTAAATGTGTTCGACTTTTTAGGCCATTAGTAAAACTATAGTTTTTGATTGTTTATGGCTTTAAATAGTATTTGGCAAGTGTGCTAATATTGACTTCACGCTTGGCTTTAGAGTGTATAATTGATATAAAGTATTCATAATTTAATTGGCAGGTTGAATTAAATATCTACCCAATACGTGACATCACTTACAAAAAAATCAGTCACGCAACAACTTTACATCTGTTTTATCACAGAGTAAAATCATCACACAACGAAAGAGACTTTACAGCATTGCATAATTCAATGAGATCGCTTGCAGTAAATAATGGTCTAGTAGTGATTTCAGTAGTAGTATGGTGTGAATAATAACCATAATTATTTTGGTGATTATTCATTCCACTGATGGTAGGGTAACAATTATTATTATTGTATCCGTTGGTGTTGTTTCCATCACTAAAGCTCTCGGTGTAGCTCATATTTCTGGTTTGTTGACTCCCGCTGCATGACGTATGATAGTTGACGGCATTTGGAAAATAACTGTCATATATTTCGGTGTTCATCTTGGAGTTTTGCGGTAGATGATGAACTGTTGAACTAAATCCAGCCGATGTATTCATTCTTTTAAACTTTGTATCTTCTTCGGCGATAAACTGATTTCTTCTCTCTTTTACGTCGTTATTCACGGATAATGGACTGCTTGTTACGTTCTTGGCGCCTTTATCTTTCTTATCTAAATTCTTCTGTTTAATGCGGCGATTTTGAAACCAAGCTTTTACCTGTAAAATAATTATGAAATTAATAATTTTGAAATATCTCATCGATCTATGGTTTTAGAATAATTTATAGTCATCATTTTGTTACGAATTACGGATTTCCGGACATGTATTCTACATTTGGCATAAAGAATCACGTAAAAACTTAAATTTTTTTTATTTAGCAAATTCTTGACTCAATGAATTTTTTATTCATTCATTTATTTATTTATCAAATCAAAAATTCTATATTTTAAATTTTAAATTAGCTATTGTACAGAGAAATTATTCTCGTTTGAAATGCTGTGGTGTTATAGTAAAGCCAGACCATGTTGGCCACATGACGAAAATTTAAATAGACACATGAAATGAAATTAGTACGACTATAGTAAAATTTTTAATGGTTACAGTAATTTGTGATATAATCGCTGTCTATTTTACTATAGCCATAGAAATTTTAGCACGTGCACTGATAGAAATTTTATATTGACTCAAGAAGTATTTTCTTGAGCCAAGAATTTATTTCTGAAGAAAACCAATTGTCTTGCTTCAAGAAATTCTTGTCTTGATTCATATTTTCTTGGCTCTAAAGATTTTGTGTCTTTGATAAAATTCTCAAACGAAGAATTTTTTTTCTTTATCCGAGAATTTCAATTTTTTGGTTCAAAGACTTATTTCTTGAATTAAAACAATTACAAATTTTAAAACAAGAACCACATATTGAATAAAAAATTTTTCTTTAATCAAGATACTTTTTCTATCAGTGTGTTTATTTAAATTTCCGCCACGTGGTCAACCTTAACTATTATAAATGATACCATAGTATTTTAAACGAGAATAATTTCTTCGAGTGATAATTTTATCAATATTTACAAGGATCCTGAAGTTAGCTGACAATTAAAAATTTTTTTATTTTATTAAATAAATCAATTCTTTTTTTACCTGTGGTTCTTGGAGTCCTAATTTAGTTGCGGTAATTATTCTTTTTGGACGACATAAATTTTTGTTCGCGGCGAATAATCGCTCCAGATAATTAAGTTGTTCTTCAGAAAATGTAGTCCGTATCCTTTTTTTTTTGTAACTACCTATAAAAAAAATAAGGATATTGTAATATTTACTCAATTAACACTAAATATTTATAAAGTTATTTTTATTAGTTGCAACGAAAGAACAAAAAAAAACATAAAAAATATTTACTACAAGGCTTTTATACTCTTTTTTTTTTTTTTTTATAAAATACTAAAAATAACACTTGAACTATATTAAATAAAGTGAAAAAAAATTTTAACAGCTAGCGTGATTATCAGTAATTGAAAAAATAAATTTAAAGAAAAGTCTAAAAAATAATTTGCATTTATAAATGTTTCATTACCTTGTGTTTCGACTTTATCTTTCTCCACGTTTACAATATTTCCAAGTGGATTTCCAGAACACGGGGCTTCATTAGAACTCGAAGATGGAGAAGAACTTGATTCTTCTGAGACAGATGATCGTATACTTTGTGGTACCGATGCGTAGGTTTGAAACTCCAAGAACGGGTTACTTTCGTTCAACATAAACTCAAAATCAAGATAAGCCATTTTCAATTGTTTATTAAATTGTTAAATTTAAATAAATATCAAAAGTTTCAACAGTAATAAGTTGGGACGTAGGTTGTGATGCTAACTAATGGAAGTCACAGAGCTAACTGATTTCTGAAGCCTTCATGAAGTACCTGCAGGTACGCAATTTTGTAGGAAAACCTGGCTTGTACGTGACCGAACTTCTGCATTCTAATTTGTCGGTTCAAAATCGTCAATTTGCCCCCACTTTGCCTTGAATATCTTGTCGCCCCCTATGTGAAATTTTCACACTTACAGTAACTTGCAGAGAATGTATATATATCTATATATATATATATTAATCTCTTTATTTACTTAGAACGCCTTAATTACTAAAAAAGTTTCACTTCTATTTTGACCTTATGTTTGTGAGGCTCACTCTTTTTTTTCCATATATTTATTATCGTCAAATTAAAAAAAAAATTTAATATACGAATTCATTTTTCGGCTGATTCTCTATCTAATCAGCTTTAAATCTCAATAAAAAAAAAGTTTTTAAATTTTGATAATATGGTTGTGTAGAATTTTCAATTTTCTGGGCGAGTATTTTTTTGAAAAGATTAAAAAATAATAAACTCTATATAATTTGAAATTAAATTTTAAGATTACTAATTTTTTATTTAAGAATTTTTTATAATCCTCATTACTTTTTGATTTTTTCTGAACGCGTATTTTTTTTGAAAGATCAGATATACTCGAATTGTGATTGTAAATAAAAATTCATAAATTTATAATTGATTCGAAGTTACTTCATTTTTTAAATTTATAGTCGGAGGCTCCCGTATTTATGACTATACGAGTGGGGGGCAGAGCCATTGTCCAAAAGACATTCGTTCAATGCAAAATATTCGATAGGCGATAAGTTGTCGAGTAGACAATTTTATCGAAAAAAAAATATCGATGACTAAAGTAAAAGTATAAAACTTTAAGTTTGTAACAGAAAAAATTTACGAAACAAAATATTATTGAAAAAAATTTGAAATTGTCAAACACATCGAAGTACCATTTATAAAAGATAATTAGTTACAGAATAGTAAAATACATGAACTGAAATAAATGAAAAGCATGATTGTGTTCGAAAGATATAGTAGTTCTATACATAGTAAGGTCGGCCAAAAAAAAAAAGAAAACTGATTTTATTTTCTTCAGTTATCATAAAAATATCGATCAAGATGATGAAAGAAACATTCTGGTAAAATTTGAACTCTTAATATTAATATTAGGAAGTGCTAGTTCGTGATTTTTGATTTCCCATTCAAATAACATGGGAAAAAAATTTTTTGTTTTGAATTTTATACCTCGGCAATGGCTCATTGAACAGATAAGATCAAGATAAATTTTTGTAAGGAATTAAACGATCTGCAAAAAAAGTCTCTCGTAATTTTTTGATGTTCATCCGTTGAAAAGTTATCGGAGCTTAAGCTAAAAAATTTATAGTAAATTTCGAGATCTTTTTACTTTTTTAGCAAAACTATGTCAGACTTATCACAATATTGGCTCTAGCCCCCACTCAAATACGAGAGCCTCTAACTATAAATTTTGAAAACGAATCAGCTTTTAATTAATTATAAATTAATGAATTTTTATTTAAAATAACACCTTGAATATTTTTGATCTTTCAAAAAAAATACAAGTTTAGAAAATTTAAAAATCTACACGAGTATTGTTTCGAAATTCAAATATTCTTTTTTTTTTTTTTTCAAATTACAAGACATTTTTCTTAAAATAGCGGGTAACGGTGAGTTTTCGGATTAAAATCGGATTGTAAAATTTTTTTAATAAAAAGTAAATACCTTAAAATTTAATTTTAAATTATGCCTCGAGTTTTTATTTTTTAATCTTTTTGAAAAAATACTCGTCTAGAAAATTGAAAAATCTACACGAGTATTTTTTTTAAATTTGAAAAAATTTTTTTTCTTCAAGTTATAAGATTTTTTATTTTTAAAATGGCAAGTGTCGGCTAATTTCAGAGTCTTTTTTTTAAATACTAACTGACATGAAATTGTCCAAAATTTCATTAATTTTCTTGAATTTTTATAAAAGATTATTTCACGAAAATTGAAATTTTCACATTTACAGTAAATCTACAAACAGTATGTACGTCTATACCTGGATCCTAAGGCTTCGGGGATATTATAGCTGGCGCCAATGGCCAGATAATAAGTTCAATAGATATGTATAAAGACTTTACACTTTTAAATCGTACACATGAGTAAAGCGTCTTTGTAAAAGAAGTTTAAGATTTAAGTTTACAGTATAAACTGTTGTTATATGAGATAATTTATGACCCAAGAGTTAGATGCATACTAATGACTTAAGCTGTGAAAAGCCCCCCCTAAGCCAGTTATTACTTTTTGTAGCCTTTAACCATTAAATTACTCTACTTTTGTCCTATTCCGAATAAATTCCTGGGCATTTTTCTGAAACTTTAAAGAACAAAACTTTTCTGGGGCAAAAAGGCTCCACTCCAAAAAAAATAATGAATTTTTTTTTTTGTTTTTTTAAATTGCTTTTATCTTTAAAAATGTGTTTCTTTTTCTTGACAATTATTTTTACTTCTATATCAGTTAAAAAATTTTTGTCAAAGTGTAATGCATCGTTTCTTCATGATGAGATTAACTACTAATAGATATTTAATAAAAAAAAAAATTCCATATTTTTTATTTGTCATTATTTTTAACCCAAAAAACGTGTTTTTTAATTTTTGAGCAGCATAGATTATAGATAATTTTTCTTTATTTGAAATATTTATCAATCGAAAATCTCATTATTTTTGAATATTCTCAGTAGCTAAATTTCCCCCGAGCATAGAGAATCAGGCGAAAAATTAATAAGTATATTCAATTTTTCATAATTTGACATTAGAAATATGAAAAAATAATTTTTTCATATTTTTTGGCTTGCCCATTTTGCACCAAGTAGCATTCGTAGAGCTAAAAATGCGCAAATATATCGGATTTCCAGTAATTAGACAAAAGAAAATTTTTTTCGATCAAATTTTCATTAAAATGAAAATAACTCGAAAAAAATGCAGAATTTGTAAAAACTATCAGAGATAATTTGTAGGAAATGAAATGTCTACAAAAATAGTTCCTATGGCATTTTGTGATAAGTCTGATAATTTCGCCGGAAAAGTAAAAACATCTCGTAATTTATTATAAATTTGCCATCAAGCTTAAGTAACTTGAACAAATGGACTTATCAAGACATCATAAGAGACATTTTTATAAAGCGTAAAATTTCCTACAAAAATGTACTCTAGGCTTGTTTGTACAATACGTCATTACGGAGATATAAAATTCCAAACTTAAAATTTTTCCTTTCCCATGTTATTTAAATAGAAAATAGAAAATTGCAATCAGGGAGTACTTCATGCTAATATTAAAGTCTT
>OZ024709.1:6344343-6718575 GCA_964016945.1 Microplitis deprimator | reverse complement strand
AACAATTGTTAATAACAATTTATTTGTTTAAATCGGAATAACTCCCGAATGGCTGGTTTGTTGGGGCAGTGTAAAGGAAACAAAATGTTCTGAATGAACAAATACACAAAAAAGGTATCAAAGTGGTTTTTCGTATCTCAGATATTTTGTTTCCTTTACACTGCCCCAACAAACCAGCCGTTCGGGAGTTATTTCGATTTAAACAATTAAATTGTTATTAACAATTGTTTGCACCACTTTTCAACAAAACGGACCCGATTTTCGTGATCCTCGGCTTAAATATGTAAGAAACCGTCGGGCGTACCCGGTACCAACAAACTGTATACGGGCTCTCCTCTTCAGTCCAAGGACTATATTACAATATCGCATGATTGTCATCGAAAGATATAGTAGTTCTATACATAGTAAGGTCGGCCAAAAAAAAAAAGAAAACTGATTTTATTTTCTTCAGTTATCATAAAAATATCGATCAAGATGATGAAAGAAACATTCTGGTAAAATTTGAACTCTTAATATTAATATTAGGAAGTGCTAGTTCGTGATTTTTGATTTCCCATTCAAATAACATGGAAAAAAAATATTTTGTTTTGAATTTTATACCTCGGCAATGGCTCATTGAACAGATAAGACCAAGATATATTTTTGTAAAGAATTAAACGATCTACAAAAAAAGACTCTCGTAATTTTTTGATGTTCATCCGTTGAAAAGTTATTGGAGCTTAAGCTCAAAAATTTATAGTAAATTTCGAGATCTTTTTACTTTTTCAGCAAAACTATGTCAGACTTATCACAATATAGGCTCTGGCCCCCACTCAAATACGGGAGCCTCTGACTATAAATTTTGAAAACGAATCAGCTTTGAATTAATTATAAATTAATGAATTTTTATTTAAAATAATACCTTGAATAATTTTGATCTTTCAAAAAAAATACAAGTTTAGAAAATTTAAAAATCTACACGAGTATTGTTTCGAAATTCAAATATTCTTTTTTTTTTTTCAAATTACTAGACATTTTTCTTAAAATAGCGGGTAACGGTTAGTTTTCAGATTAAAATCGGAAAAGTGGAAAAGAAAAAAAATGCTCGTCTAGATTTCGAAAAATCGTATACAAAAATCAAAAAGTAATAAGGATTGTAAAAATTTTTAAATAAAAAGTAAGTTATCTTAAAATTTAATTTCAAATTATGTCTCGAGTTTTTATTTTTTAATTTTTTTGAAAAAATACTCGTCTAGAAAATTGAAAAATCTACACGAGCATTTTTTTTAAATTTGATAAATTTGATAAATTTTTTTTCTTCTAGTTATAAGATTTTTTATTTTTAAAATGGCGAGTGTCGGCTAATTTCAGAGTCTTTTTTTTAAATAGTAACTGACTGTATAGGCTTATGAAATTGTCCACAATTTCATTAATTTTCTTGAATTTTTATAAAAGATTATTTTACGAAAAGTGAAATTTTCACACTTACAGTAATGTGCAGATAGTACACACATGTATATCTAAAGATCTAAAACCTGACGTCAATATATTTTTCCCAAAAAATTTTTCTCTTATAATACTCGTACTCATGTACATGACTTTCCCCACTCCTGTCGCTGCCACCACTATCAACCTGTAACGTCACAGTTTAATTAAATTATGCATTGTAATTATAATTTTAATTTATTAGCATTAAATCTGAATAGTTCGCTAAATAAATCATTGCACTCGATAGAAAAAAAAGGGGATCGAGCAATTTAATGACAGCGATAAATATTAAAATTAAAATTTATTTATTGAGCTATTCACAAAAGTTAGTTTCGTATTTTTAATTGTTGATAATTGATTAAATATTTATTTTCTGACTGGAGCAATTATGGATTCAAAAGAGCATTTAAAGAACAATTTTTTGGAATATTAATTATTAAAAAATATATCGAAATTCCGATGATACTCAAGTTAGCTGACGTTTAATAATTTTTGGATATTGTTCAAAACGATAAATAATAAAAGAAAAATATTCGAAAAAATTGCACTCATAGTTTTTAAAATTTTCTACCGGTGCATTTTTTTAATTTTCTTTTTTCTATCATTAATTTATTAAAAAAAAAATCCGAAAATTTTAAATTGTCTGCTACCTTCAGCAGCATCATAAAATTTCAATGTTCACTGCTGTCGATAATAAAAATTCCATTTTCAAAGAGAAGCAGAATTAAATAAAGTATATACATAAAATGGCTCATCTCAGTGTATAGTTTATAGTATATCATAAAGATCGTAAATAAAACCAATGGCAAATAATAATAACAAAAATATTATTCTATTATTTTACCATAAAAATAATATATGTAAATAATAAAAAAAGTATATAAAAATGGATAATTTAATAAATAATTTACCGTCAAATTCAACATCAATTAATATTAAATTAAGTGATACGTCATCAGTGTCATACAATGACATTGCTACTAAATTATTAAGTGAAAAATTATTATTAACAGCATTAGAATTACATGCTGAATTATGTGAATCTGGTAAAGAATTACCAATATTGCGCGATTATTTTTCAAATTCAAATAATTTTGATAATTCAACAAAAAATGAATCTTTTGTATCAATTGCTAGATCATCAAGTCAAGCAACATTAGATTCACTTGATATGACACGTTATTCCGAAGACGATGGAGGTGTTGATGAAAGAGTTGCTGTCCTTGAATTTGAATTGAGAAAAGCCCGTGAAAATATATCAGCACTTCGTGCTAATCTTACTGTTGTCACTGAATCAGCGAGCACGTCACCAGATAAAAAAAATAATAAACAATTTAGTGATAAATGTTTATCAATAAAACCACATGAGCAACGTGCACTTAATTATTTAGTTTATGAATATTTATTATCACAATCTTACAAATTAACATCAATTACATTCAGTGATGAAAATGAAAATCAAGATTTTGAAGATTGGGATGACGTTGGTCTGAATATTCCAAAACCACCAAATTTACTGCAAATTTATCGTGAATTTCTTAGCAAAACTGGTTACGATAAATCACCATCTACTGATGCTTCAACACAAACGGATTTTGTTGATGAACAAATTCCACTAAATGATGATAACCCAACTGATGAAATAAATGAACAAAAAGAACAATTAAATGCATCATCTGATGAATTTGAATTTATCAAACAACAATGTTTGGATGATAAAAAAAATGATTCCGTTGAATTTACAAAAGATAATATTGACGAATGTAATGATCAAAGTAACGAGTGCAATGAACAAAATAATGATGATAATAAAATAATAGTAAATAGTGTTGCTTCTACATCAACGACACCCGAAAAACTAGACCCTCTTGATTCAGTACATCAAGAAACTCTTAGCGGAAGTCAAGAACCTGATGAAGATGACAGTATCAGTATATCAGCTGTAATGAGCCTCGAGGACACTGATCCAGGTGACAAAGATTGGACTAAAGTTCAACTTTCACGTCTAGATATTCCTGTTGAATCTTCATCATCATCAGTATTCATAAATCTACCATCGAGATTTTTACCAGAACGATTTAAAGAACACATATTATCATACTCATCAGTAAATACGTCCAGCACCGGAGTGCAAATGGTTGATGATTTAATAAAAACAAATTCATCAGAATCATTAATAAATTTACTTGCTAAAAGTCTATTAATAGTTTCACCAAATATTATATCAACAAAACGGGAGGAAGTTATTCCATTATTAATAAAAACAATTCGCGTACTACCAAAAAATAATGATCGTGATAAATTATTACAGTTGTTGTTTAATTTAAAAAAAAAACCACATCAAGAGGAACGACGAGTTTTATTGAAAGCTTTAATTACTGCTATAAAAATGGATGGAGTACCACCAGAACCAGAGGAATTAATAACACTTTGTTGGGAACAAAGTCAGCATAAATATCCAGAAAGACGGCTGTTGGCTGTCGAATGCTGCTCAGTACTTGCGCCATACACTTCAAATGCTGTACGTAATTCACTGATAATATCAATGCTGCAGCAAATTTTACTTGATGATAAAGAGACAGTTGTACGTGTTGCTGTTATTCGCAGCTTAGCTTTACTTGTTGCGCTGACAGATGATCCTGATAAATATTTCCAATTTGAAGAATTAACGCTCACGGCATTAGATGACGAATCAACTCAAGTATTTCAAATTGCTTCTAATTTATTACTACCAACTTTGGCTCAATGGGCGTTGTCTTTAAAACGTTTGTTGTCACATTTAATGTCACGTATATTGTCAAGATTGAAAAATAATTTTGCCAAAGCTGATAAATTAAGTAGCAAATATTCTCAGAGCAAAGACAGTAGGAATGATGATAAAATAATACGATTAATTGATACATTAAAAATATTGTTACCTCATATGATTGTTTTTATGGCTGATAATGAGACCGTAAAAAATTTAATAACTGAAGACACACCATCAGAAGTACCGAAAAAAATTTTAAATTTATGTCCGTCAAGTATTATGGAGCCGGTCGCATTTTCAGAAAATCCCGACACCATTGGTAAGATATTGAATATCTTTTTAACAAATAATTGGGAAGAAATGTGGCCAGAATTTGAATGGTTGACTAAAAAACTGATACCTGATATCGTTGAAATGTTTAAATTAATTGATTTAACTCAAGAAAATGTTTTAAATAATTTATTGATGTACATACAGTCAATGTGTAATGGCTTTGGTATTAATATCGTACAGCATAAAATTAAAAAATTATTTGAAGATGAAGTTATGGAGTGCGAACAAAAATTAATGGCTTTATCTGATAATTCATCGATAAGTATGGCTTTTATACCAGCATATTTATTGATTTTATCGACGTTGGATCCACAGGAATTGTCTAAAATACTTAAACATTTTATTATCATGTTCTCAATAAACGGATTGGACATTAATAGTTTGATAATAACTATTAAAATATTGTGTAAGCAGCCTGATATCGTTGAAGAAGTTGTTAGTGCGCTTTGGGAAGGTGTCGTTCATCAGCGTGCTGTTGTAAGATGCACGACAGGTAAATTGATTGGTAATATTATCGGTAACATTGATGATAAATTGGTTATATCAAGAGTTGCACCGGCAATAGTAACTCTGGCAAGTGATGGAGATATAACTGTTAAAGCAGCAGCTGTTACGGCACTTGGTAAACTTATTACTGATTGTACGGCAAGTCAAGTAAGAGACAAAGGCAGATTGACTTTGGAGTCTATTGTTAAAGATCCCCAAGGAGTTTCTCAAGCTTTAACAATACCTTTGATAACAACATTCACTTGTATTGCACCAAATTGTTCTCAGCATTATATTGAAGATGTTATTGCACCTCATTTGGCTGGAATAACAGTATCAGCGTCGCAACAAACTCAAAAAGTTGAATTGACTACGGCATTACTTGATGCATACTCTGTTCTAGTATATAGTGCTCTTAGTGATCGTTGTATCACTGGTGTTTTATTACCAGGTTTAAAGTACTTAGAAACTTTAACTAATCAATTGTTACCACATCAAAGAGATAGCGTTAAATCACTCATTAGAGAAGCTGAATCACGACATAATACATCGAAAAATAATGAAAAGTATGTATTATTTATTTATTGAATACTACAATCAGCAAAAAAAATTGTAAAATAGGGTAGTAGCATTTGTAGCCACTGCTCCATTTTTGGACATTTGATACTTTATTTTAAGGGGGAAAGGGGTCTGAGATACAAAAAAAGAGCATATTTTTGTGATTTGTATTCTGCTAAATTTTCATAAAAAAATAAGCCAGTGGTCGTGAGGAGAGCCGAGTCACCTCAAAAAAAAAGTCTCCATGCCGTAGGCAAGATAACTCATAACTGCTTCATCTGAAATCAAAAAACCAAAAAGATTTTTTTAGTACATAAGTTTATATTACATCTGAAGGAAGGATTTTTTTTTCAATATCTACTTATTTTTTAATTAAACAAAAGGAACAATTTTTAGCAAAAATCAGAGTTTTTTTTATTGCACCTTTACCAAAAATTCAAAAATGAATATTTTGTTTATTCCTTCGTTCAAATCCAAGATAAACATATGTACTAAAGAAATATTTTTGGTTTTTTTATTTCTGATGAGACAGTCATGAATTATCCTGCCTACGACATAGAGACTTTTTTTTTTAGGTGACTCGGCTCTCCCCACTACCACTGGTTTATTTTTCAATATTTTTTTATGAAAATTTAGCAGAATATTCTTGAAATGATGCTCAATAATATCAAAAATTTAAAAAAATTTATTAAAGAAGTTACTCTGAAAAAAAAAATCACAAAAATATCCTCTTTTTTTTTGTATCTCAGACCCCTTTCCTCCTTCAACATAATTAATTAATGTTTATTTGTTATTATTATTTATGTTTTCAGAACGACATTTACAAGTTCACCATTATCATTACCACTTACATCCACAAATGTAGGACAAGGCGTTGAAGATATGCGACAGAGGATGACTAAAATGTTTAGCCCGAAACCTACATCACCGGGTATCACAAACATATTTCGTAAGAAATAAAATTGATAATCATGTATATAAAATTATATGACGGTGCCTTTTCGAAATGTTATTAGAAATGAACAAAAGGATTTAAAATTTTAGAAAGCAGTTATTAAATTTATTTCAAATTGACTAAAAATCGCACAATTATTTTTCGACTATTTTTTATAATTCGGCTTGTAAAATTTATAATTTTATTTCATTTATATATTTATATATACGATTTCATAAATATATGTATATATCAGATTATTTATTTATGTATATATAAATTTTTATACTTATTACAACAGATTAAAAGACGGCTATTATTGATTTTTTAAAAATATATTTTAAATAAAATACTATTTGTTTAACGATCTCTCTAAAAAAAAAAAAAAAAAAATAGATTTAATTGAGTAATGAATTTATTTTTATTCAAGTAATTTGAGGTTTAAATCGATAGTAAATAATTCGGTATATCTAGAGTTGAAAAAATTCCTAGTAGAAAAAAATAAAAACTATTTAATTTATCGATATGACAATTATTTAAATCTTATGACATGACATTACATTGAGTTATATATTTTAAATTCTCAAAACAATGTGATGTAATTTTTTTTATACATATTTTATTTTTTATTATTGATAATAAAGTTTTATTTAGCTTGTAATCGATAATCAAAATATCCGAATAATTTTTTTTACTATTTGGTATTTAAAAAAATATAAATAATTTTATAGGTGCCAAAATAAATCACATTTTTGACGTCTTCAATTAAATTTTACTGATTTTTTAAATTCATTTTTTTTTTATATTTTTTACTTTACTTTTATTTTTGTTTATAACGAATAGACCTTATTGGTAATAAATTATGTGTAATAAATTTTTCAATACATGACGTCATTGTGAATAAAAAATTTTTAATTGTTTCAATAACTCAGAAAAAAAAATTTTTTGACGTAAGAAATTTTTTCTCATCCCAAAAATTTTTTTCTCTTCTCAAGAAAATTTTTTCTCGCTCCAAATTTTCAAGTTTTAATTCATAATGCAAAAAATTTCTTAAAGTAAAAACTTTCTTGAGGTGAGTAAAAATTTTTTGCACCAAGAAATATTTTTTTATGTGTACAAAATTATAAATATCCATAAGCTATAATTTTATTAACTAAAACTGAATTGATAAATTTAAAAATTCAATTTTCTTAAAAAAATTCAAATCTTTATTGAAAAATTCAAACCTTTATTCAAAAATTATTTTTAGAAATTTACCAAACATCAATACGATGTAAAAAAAAAAATTTTAATTAAATGAATTACCAGCTTATGTATTTAAATTTTATCCAAATAATTAAAAAAAAACTCTCTCCTAATTTTGATCTGAGAATTGTTAGTAAAAATTATAAAATTATTAATTGTTATAATAATTTATAAATTAATTATAAAAAATAATAAATGACTAATAAATAAAAACTTTAAAAAATGTAAGAATAATATTTTTATTTAAATTCTATATATACATTTACATAACTAGGTGTATATATTATTAATATATTCAAGTATACAAATAAATTTTTATACTTATATACGCGCAGGGAGCATTACAGATGATACGACATGTCGCGATATAATAATTAAATTGTCTATTTAATTAATTAATTAATTAGATTAACGATCTAATACTAACGATCTCTGAATAAAAAGTTTTATAATAAATAAATAACAACAACATTAAATGAATTATTGAGCAATAGATGAATTTTGAATAACATTTTACTTCAAATGCATCTATATAAATATTTATCTATATCTTACTAAAATTTGAATAACAAAAAAAAAGAACAATAAATAATTTAACGTATTGCTATTAAATTTGTCGATGTTATCAAGCGTATATTATGTGATCACTAACCCTGAGTAATCTACTTAAATAAATCTAATATTTGCATGATAAAATAATCTACTCTAATATTTAATAAGTTAATAATGCTGAAAATTATCTGATTCGTTCTACGGATATTCAGTTGGTATTCGCTATTTACATGACTTAATAATTACGAGCGACGTAAATTTATTAATTAGGAAGAACTTATTTATTTAGAACCCTAAAATTTATTTAAATAAATTGTTTATTTTTTTTTTTTGTTTCATTTAATTTTTCTTTATTATTTATACGGAATTAGAGCATACGCCCATGAGAAGCGGCTTGTCTGAGTCCCGACTTTTTCTAATTCTTTGAGGACTTGGCGACGAGCCGAAGAGACATTCTCAAATGGTTTTTTTCCTTCTAACTTCATTGTCATCTGCAAAGATATGTGTAAATTCTGTCCTCGTGCCCAATACTGTTATTACATCCTCTGAAAAAAATAAACATAATTATTTAATTATATTGAATATATAATTTAACTTTTATTAATTATTTTATTTAATAAATTTAATTTAAACTTGATAAAAAATATTTTTGATTTTATATGTAATGTAGACACGATATTTAATTAAATAATGATATGATAATATTTTGAATCGATTCATAAGATCTTTAACTTTGAGTCTAAAAAAAATATAAAATTGGAAAATCCAAAAGTCCACACCTCGAACACTCACGTTGATATAAAAATGTAGTTTGATTATTATTTTATTTTGGTGTTACTTTCATATAGTCAAATGATATCCCTGATTAAACAACTGAATTCGACCGAATTACAAATTTTAATTCTGTTATATTCTGTCGAATTCTACAAAACAGAATTCACCTGAATTGAAAATTTGAATTTGAATTAAACAGAATAAAACCGATTTAAAAATTTCGAATTCGTTTTAATTCAGTTTAATTCGGAGTCCGAACCAGAAATTGGAGAATTATTTTCGAATTAGTCAGAATTAAACCGTATAGAATTATTCAAATTTGTTTTAATTTGGACAAATTCTGGTTTTCCTGCCGAATTAGACAGAATTCATTTTTAAGTTAGATACCGAATTAACAGAATTTATCTGAATTAAATAGAATGAAAAATTTAATTCTGTTTAATTCGATCGAATTCAGTTGTTTAATCAGGGATAATATTCTTCAATTATTACTTTAGTGAAAAAAATGGATTTTTTAACCCCAATCGGTTGAACATGGGTCGTTTGTGTCGAAATATTCTACTGTCTTGAAATTGTCTTGTTTCGACTGGCAAAGTAGTCATCGAAACTCACAGTTTTAATGCAGGTGATATGAAAATTAGTATATTACACATTTAGAGAAGAAAGTAGGACATTCTAACCCGAGTAATTGCCTACCCGAGTTGAAGGCAAGAGTCGCGAACGTGCGGGTTAGAACGTTTTATCTTTCCTCGGTGATGTGTATACTATTTTTCGACAAACCTGTACCGGAAAGTTTTAATTTTTTGAATGGCGCATGTACTGATTTTTATAATTTGTTTTCTCATAATAGAAAAGAACAACTTTCTTTCCTCTAAACAGGGCAAAAATTTAAACTTGCGATACAGGTATGGTTAAAAAATATTAAATTATTAAAAAAATGAATTTTTTACCAAAAGCTACGGCATCAGATCCACTGACTTCTCGAGTTGCTTGTGAAAATATTCTGTCACTTTCTTCTGGTTCCAATTGTAGAGAAAGTTTCAAGGCCTTTCGTAATTTTTTAGCGTCGAGGCACTTGGTACCATTGGCGTCACAGACATTAAATGCAATATCTACAAGATCAAGGACGGAATTCGCGTTTGCGATAGCGAGTACTGTAAATATATACTCTTCAATGTCTATTGTCCCTTTATTAGCACGATCATGAATCCTGAACAGTTGTTGAACTGAAGGATCTTTGGCATCTAATCTAAGTATTCTGGCAAATTCATTAAAATTTATTGTTTCTTCAATATTAACCAGTCTTTTTTGTACTAATTCTTCTTCTACTTTAACTTTTTGTAGGCCAAGTTTACAGCGTAGCTTATGGGCTTCTACAATCACAGCTGCATGGGGCAAATGTAGCATATGTGCTTTGTTTATTATACGACAGTCATCGTATGTATAATCGGAGACGGGAATTTCAAGAGCTCTAAAATATTAATATAAATATTTAATATTAAATATTAAACAGGTCCACAAAAAAAAGTGTTGTGTGCTGGGTGTCGGATTATGATTATCTAGCGTATTTTTTCCTGCTGAACACGAATCTGAAGTCAGAATTGGAGGTCAAACTGCAAATATTCGAGAAAAACTCAAAAAATCGATAAAAATCACGATATAGTAGTTTTTTCTGTATGACGATAATTTTCTTATAGATTTCCATGGTGGCCACAGATTTGTGGAATTGAATTTCCCTGACTTTTTCAGGTATTCCAGTCAAATAATTCAAAAATTCCCCGACTATATGTAGTAATATAAAATCATTGGAAATATTTATTTAATTTAAAATAAAATGGTACAAGTCAGTTTAATCAATAATCAATCATTGTCGTTAAATGAAATTTTCACTAGAATAAATTTCAGAAATAAGAACATTTTATAGAATATTAATAGTATTAATGAAGTACGCCAATAATAAATATAGTGAAACTTATTAGTTCATTACTTATGTATTCATTTTATTTTTTTGGTTTTTTAGCTTGTCAATATGCATGTTAATAGTTTGAAGATTCTGACGATTGGTTTATACTAAGACTTTTTTTTTCTAACAGCCTTTATAATTTTACTGCTTCGTTTTTTCGCTATTGGAATCAATTTCTACTAATTTTTTTTCAAGAAGGTATTACAATCGCATTCGCACCGCGCCACTTTGAACAGTTTTGATAGAAAAAAAAATTTGTCGAATTTTTTCAGTTAAAAGAAAGAAAGTGAAAATTTTTCCAGCTTTCTGACGAAATTCCCCGACATTTCCCTAACTCTACCAGTATATTTATTAGGGTGGCCCAAAATAACCGACTATTTTTTTTTTTTTTCGATCTCGCATGAAAATTTGTTGGTTTACGATGTTTTAAGAAGCCTCTCCAAAAATCAGCTCGATAAAAAATTTTCAAGAGGTCGCTTACGAATTTTGAAAATATCAAAAATGATCGAAATTCGACTTTTTTATTTCAAATTTTTTTATTTTTCGTGGCAGTAATAGTTTTATATTTGTGAAATCATGACTACGCTGAAAATTTAAACCCAAAATTTAAATATTTAAACCTCGCTCAAGAATTTTGAATGTTTCCGAGTGCTGTCTTTTGGACGTTTTCGAGTGACCCTTGAATATTAATAATAAAGCTTCTCGATTTTTTCACCATCAATTTGCATGACAATGAATAAAAATATAACCCGAGAAATAGAAATAATAAGTTATTTACATACTTTTTTATTGTTTAATTCAATTTATAGGTTTTTTCGCTTATTCAAAACTTACCAAATTTTATTGTTTAAGACTGTCTTGTATATTTTTGGTTATGCAAAAGTTATATTTTACTGAAATGACAATAATTGAGTTATAAAAAAATACAAAAACTAATTCAAACTATTAGTTACATATTATCAGTTAATATTCAAAATTCTTGATCGCCGTTTACATATTTGAATTGTGGGCTGAAATTTTCAGCATAGTCATGATTTTACAAATATAAACTATTGCTGCCACGAGAAAGAAAAAATTTAGAAAGAAAAATTCCGAATTTCAATCATTTTTGATATTTTCAAAATTCGTGAGCGACCTTTGACTTTTGTCTTCAAATGACCTATACAGTGAATTTCTGCTGCACTTTTTTCCTCTCTTTTAAGTTTCC
The DNA here is from genome assembly GCA_964016945.1 of Microplitis deprimator. NCBI lineage: Eukaryota > Metazoa > Arthropoda > Insecta > Hymenoptera > Braconidae > Microplitis > Microplitis deprimator. The sequence goes on along the minus strand of OZ024709.1, from coordinate 6,706,307 downwards.
CGTTGTAACATTCAACAGTAATCTGCGAACATGTTTACTCCCCACTGTCCTGAAATCGCCGTTCAAATTCCTTTAGATCTTGGTAAAATCTTTCTCCTTGTTCTTCACTAAAGTCTCCGTTAGTCTCCGGAAATTAGCCGAGATGAGAATCAAGAAAATGCATCTTCAAATTCATTAGGAAACCGGAACTCTGAAAGTATTTTATCATAGTTGCCACAATGATTAGCGAATTTCATTCTACACATCCCATTAAAAGGAAGTTGTCATCGTAGTCCGAACATTCCGTGGTAGCAGGTTTCTACCGGTAAATGTACCGATTTTATATTTTTTCTTAAAGACAAAAAATAAAAAATCTATTTAATCTGTGTGAGACCTAAATGAGAAACAATAGACAATGAATCTATGCAATTACAAATTACGGTTGGATACAACAGAGAGAAATAAGCAAAAACCGCGGCATAATATCATGCAAAAAATGACTAAATCGTGATTTTTATCAGTTTTTTGGGTTTTTCTCGAATATTTGCAATATATATCGAATATAATCATAGGCTGACACCCAACACACACCACTTTTTTTTTTTTGTGGACCTGTATAATTAAAATACAAGTTTTTTTTTATTTTTACACTTACTCAGCCATTAAACGGCGTACATTATTTGCATATAATTTGGGATCAGTTTTTTCAGCTTCGCTTGGCCTGTATACTGGTAAAAATTCAATTTCACAGCTGCTATTTAATTGCGTCAATGTAAGCCACAGTAATTTCAGTCTAAAAAATATATATACATTTATATTGTTTTTTTAATTATAGCACATGATTGATAACAATAATCTTACAAGTTGATTTGATAAGTGTTTTTAAATTTTTTTATAGCTTATCTTTGAAACATTAAAAAAGTATAGTCTTTATTGATAAGAGCATATTTTTTAAGCAATTAAATTTTAATAGATTTATAGAATTAAAAAATTCCGTAAAATATTTAACGATTATTTCGAAGCCAACTATTGTATTTATATTAAAAATTTATAAATAAAAGTATAGTTTAACGGTCGTAACTTTGAAACTATTGATTATATGTTACTTTTGTTTAATAGAAAGTTTTAACGCTATAGCTTAAATATTTTCTAATATTTATAGTTTGTATATAAAATATTTGAGTGGAAAGCATTCATAATAAAACAATTTTATGTAAATAATTAAATAAAACTTACGCTCCAGGACCTTCCCATGTCCATGTAACAGTATCTAATTTATTTGGATAACGAATACAAACAGGCTGTACTGGTACACCAGGATAAAATGCTCCGCATTTGAAAGTTATTAGACACGAACGATTGGTACAAGTACCTTCCGGAAAAATCATTATCTAGAATAAAATAAATATTTGTACATATTGTTTGAAATTTTTATTTGAATTTAGAGCAAATTACTTGAAGTCATCAACTAATTAGTCAGTCAAAAATATAAAATATAGGACGTGTTTAAAACAACAATCTAGAGATGAATGAATATTTATCCAGGTGGTTAGTAAGTGGAAAGTCACCTGGTTTAATTTAAACCAGAGAACGAAAGAATACCTGGGGCTTGTTCCCAAATTAACTCTGGAAGAGAAAGACGCAAGTTTTGCGGTCACAAATATTATCTGATTAAACCAGAGAAATAATTCGACACTACCGTAATGCGTTTATAAATTTTGCGGAGAAGGTAAATGTGGTATCAGGTACTCGTTCGCTTCCTCGGTTTTAATTAAACCACGTAATTTTACACTTACTAACCAGCTAGATAAATATTTATCAATCTCCAGAGTGTTTTTCTGAACATGCCCGTGCAAAAAAAAATTGTTACAAAAATGTTCCTGATAGTCAACTTCAAAAATTGAGACAATTCTGAACTTAAAGTCGAACATTTTTGGAATTTTAAAATAATTAGAAGTGTGAAAAATTTTTAACTAGTATGGGCTGTTCTTGCGGAGTTTTTTTTTTGAAATTTTTTAAGCAAAAATGATTTGAATTGACAATTTTGGGAATTCATAATTAGTTCCAATCACTCAATTTTTGAACAAGTCAAAAAGTTCTAATAAAAATCGATAAATGATCATAAATATTTTCAAATCATTTTTATTTTTTTTGTCTCATGCCTGAATAATTCTAGTAAGAGTCGTAAATGTTTATAATTCCTAATTAATTCCTTATCTTTTAATGCTTTTCAAACCCAAAAAAATTATCAAATCAAATTATTTTTGCTCAAAAAAAAAAAAATGCGCAGGAAAAGCCTTTACCAGTTAAAAATTGTTCACTCTAATTTTTTCAAAGTTCCAAAAAAGTTCAATTTTAAAAGTTCACTGTCATGAACGTTTTTGGAACGATTTTTTTTTACACGGATGCTCCTGATACTGCATTTACTTTCTCCGCAGAGTAATAAACGCATTATGGTAGTGTCCGATTGCCCCTCTGATTCAACCAGATAATATTTATGAGCGCAGAAGTTGCATCTTTCTCTTCCATAAAGAGTTTCTGAACATGCGCATAAATTAACTTATTTATATACTTAGTTTTTAAATAAGAAAAATTTCATAGCAAGACTAATAAACTCTCAATTATCAAAAAATAATTAAGATTTTAAAATACAACCTAGTGTATTTTTTTAATTTGAATCCAACTCAATATCTTGATTGATCACAGAAAATATATTTTTGAATGGTCTTATTGTATTTTCATTAAAGATTATGCTTTAATTTTTTTTTAATTACGTAACAAACCGATATTCATGTAGGATTAATGAATGTTATGAAATTTCCTTCACAATTATCTTTAAAAATCGAACAAAATTTTTTAAAGTATTCATAATAAAGTTCAAAAATTAATGAAAAAATTTTGGACTGTAAAATAAAATTTTAGTAATTTTTAATTGAAAGCTTAAAAATATATAACTTGAAAATTTTTTAAATAAATAAATATAAAACAATTCCTATAATAAGTAACAATATTTTTTTCGTGATCATTAATTTTTCTACATATTATTAAATAGTTTATTTATGATTCTAAAGTTAACCGACAGTTCACAATTGTTAATTTTTTTTTTCAACAGTTTAATTTAAAAACTAAAAATATGCACATGAAGAAAATTTAAAAAACTACAAGTGCAATTTTTTAAAATATTTTTTTTTTTATAATTTATCGTTTTTTAAAAATCCAAACATTAATAAACGTCGACTAATTTCAGTATCATGTTTTATAACATGAGAAAGATGCATACAATTTATATTACTAAAGATGATGCTTTCATTTTTTAAATTATGTAAAAAAATCGATATTCATGTAAAATTAATAAATTAAATTAAATTTCCATGAAAATTTTCCTTAAAAATTGAAAAAAAATTTTATCAGTGTATGTCGCGTGTCCTATAGTAAATTCAAATAAAATAAAAGATTTTCTTATCTTACCTGAGGCCAATCTTCCTTCGAAGTCGCGCGTTCAATTATTTCTTTTATCGTATTCTGCCTCGAGTTCGGGTCATCTCTCCACACATAAACTGGCTGCGTATAGTTTATCAATTCTATAAATTAATATAGAAAAAGAAAATTATAAAACAAAAAAAACAAAAAAAAAAATAAATAAATAAAAACAAATAAAATAACAAACAATAAAAATTACAGATGATAAATGGTATTGTTAATAATTGTTAGTAGGAAAAAAATGAAACATTACAATTATTACAAATAATGGGAGTTAAATTTGTTAAGTATTATACGGTGGATGGAATCGGTAAGCCAAGAAGATTAATATATAATTAAATATATTTTAAAAATATATATTATTTTATTATGTAGCTTTCAGTAAAATATTATCGTATAAAGAAAACATACTTCCGGTAAATGGGTTAAGACCCGATTCTCTCCTGACGATAGTAGATGGAAATCCCAAGATGTAGACAATACCACCGTCAATGAAAGTTGAATGAGGTGCAACCACTAATATCGGAGCTTCTGATCTTGATGCTTGTCTTCCACGTACTACTATTTTCATTCCTGCTGCTGTATATGTTAAACGGCCAAGAAAACATAGCCATGGCACTATTTTTCTGTAGTAGTATTATTATATTTTTTATAATTTTATATATCAATATACATTTTATACATATACATTTCATAATATTGTAATATTTTTTTTTATATCACCTATTTGTTTATTAATTTTAATTTTCCATCGCTCATTTACGCAAGAGTAAGATTCAGTAGATTTTTATTATATATATAATATTTTTACCATATACCATCCACCATATATTTACATTATTAAAATATAAATCTATATGATTTTTTATCAATATATTGTATTGAATAAATACATTATTATAATTGTTTTATGTTTATATATACAGAGAAAAGAAGAATTTTTTGGCGTTAGAAATATTTTGCATTATTAATTAAAGACAAAAATTTTCTTAGGATATCCTGTTTATATATAATTATATAAGAACTTTTTCTCGGGTTTATATAAAATCACATCAATTTTAATAAAACTATATAAATTCTTATAAGAATTTTATAAGATCATATAAGCTTTTATGTAATCATATATGATTTTTATATATTTCTTATATGATCATATATAAATTGTATATGAATATATATGTTTATATATGATCATATGACAACTTTTTTTCCCGGGATTAGAAACAATTTCCCGGCTTAAGAAAATTTTTGTTTTCAGTTTATAATGCAATAAATTTATTAGGACAATTAAATATTTTCTGAATGTGATAAAAAAATTTCTTGCATCGGGAAATATTTTTTTTTCTGTGTAAATATAATTTTTATTTTTCTTTTAAATATTACGATTTGTTTAAATAAGAAAGTAAAAAGAGAATTTAAAAAATATACATTAAAACATAACTCTAATATTTATTGGACGTGAAAAAAATAGAAAGTCAAACGTTGAAACAATTAAGAAAATATTATGTACATATTTAAATAATTAGCTTTTATAATTATAAGGATTTGCAAAGTTTAAAGAACGGTACTGCTGTTATTATTGTATCGTAAAAATTTTTTTTTCATATTATTAACTCATTCCGAAACATTCAACAAAGTATACTATAGTATTAAAAGATAATAATAATAATAAATTTAACCGTCATTCAAAATAATAAGCGACGATGATCGAAAAAAAAAGTGACGAACACTAACGTTACGAAACTGCAAAAAATGACCGTAATAAATATAACAGTTTCATATTTTTTATCAGAATACAATAAAATGCGATAAGTCGAACGAAATTAATTTGATGATTTATAAAAATGTAAAGAATTAAAAAAAAAAGTCTAAACAAGAAATAGAAAAGATACGAAATAAATTTAAAAAGATAATAAAAATAAATTTTTTATTGTTCTGATTAGTGATGTGATGCAGAAAAATTGTCGTTAACGGAACAGCGATAAATTTACCAACGATAATTTTTTTAATTTAATGGCAGTTCTCGCGCCGAATTTATTTGGCCCAGAAAATTATTTCATGAAAAATTGACAAAAATTTTTTGCGGTCATTTCGTATCTGAATAGAAGTAAAGAAAAATTTTCACAAATTTTTTTGAATAAACAAATCCGACTATATGTTAAGTGATACGACTTGAAGTTTTTTTCACAATTACAAGCGCTTGTACATTAATAGAGGTGCATGGGGTCGTCCCGGTCAGTGGGTCGCCCCGGTCACCCAAATTTTGAAAAGTCTATCATATTATAAATTTTAAATTAAATTTTATTTATACTCTCATTCAATTAGAAGTAATTAATGAGCCCTAACGTTAAAAATGAATTACTTATTATTATTAATAATAATTAGTAAAAAAAAATTGATCGACAATTGATCTAAAAATCAAGGACTTATCATAAGGTTTTTCATATATTTTACAAGAACAGAGTTTATAATTGATATGTATATAATCTACAAATATTTCTTAATCCATTTTAATTTTTATATCAGCATAATTATCAATCCTTTTTTTTTAAATTCAGTTTATTTTCTCAAAACTTAGTTGGGGTCGTACCGGTCAAAGCTATGGGGTCATAATGGTCAATTCATTCACTTGTTTTTTGACTGACAATTCGTGTGTTTGTTTAATAAAAATATTAACCAATATCTTATTTAATAAGTAATTAATTAATTAAGATAAAATTTTTTTTTTCATCATGGGCATTTTTTTCTATAACATCGTAACATTTTTGTTACAATATTAATGAACAAATAAATAAATTATAGATGCCTAGTTAATTATTAGTTTTACAATTTTTTTTCTTACTTCTTAAGTTTCAGTTGACAAAATAAAATTTTAATTCATGGAATTTCAGCAATACGACTTTGGATTCTTAATTTTTGATTTAAAATTGATAGTGACCGGGATAACCCACCGCCCTGGTCAAACTTACAATTTTTTTAATTCATCAAATATTTCTATCTATTTTTATACTTTCATTTTTAAATATATGCCTTTGGTTCGCTAGATTCCATAGAATAAGATAATATCCGTTTTATGATCTAATAAAGATAATTAAAAAAATTTTGAAGGTTTCTTTCTGAGGTGACCGAGGTGACCCCACGCTCCCCTATAGTCAAGGAAATTATTTTATAAAAAATTGACCGAAGAATTTTTTACGAGAATTTCTAGTCAATTTCTCGTGATCTGACTGATGATAAAAATGATGGCCATTTTGCATCACTAATTCTGATGCAAAAATAAATTTTTATCAATAATAATATTAAATCTAATAGATAAAATTTTCAAAAATTAATAATTAAATCTATGAGATTAATTATTACTGTCCAATAATAAAATAATTTTATTTGTATTAATAATCATTATAATTAAATGTTAAAATATCATTTTAATAAATGGGTTATTTATATAATCTCAAGTTGTTAGAACGTTGAAAAATTATGTACATTAGAAAATAAAACCAGCATGTACTACATGATAAATTAGCTAAATGTCTTAGAAAGCGTCAAGAAAGAAATTATAAGTTAAATTAGTTTTTATTCTTAGAATCTTGTAAATGTTATTTTTCTTATAAATATACGGCAAATAAAAAATTAATATCCTTCACTAAATCATTTTGAATTATTAATAAAATTTTTATTAATAATTAATTAGTACCAGTAACATTTATAAAAAATAAATTAATTCCTATCTGATACAACTTATTTACTTTTATTATTAAAATATATTCTTTGATATCAGGGTATAATTTTGTCGATAACTTAAGTATGAGAAATAAAAAAATAAGTTCATACCTTGACATTATAAAAATTTTTTAAAGTTATAAAACGAATATGTATGATCGGGAAAACTACATTATTAAACTAAACCATTAATCAATGACACATTTGTAATTTAAATAATGATCATATTAAAAATATTAATAACAGTCTTAAATAAAAAAAAGTGTTATATATTTCATATAATTAATTAGCACCACATCAAAAAAATCCATGCGGAAATCCCGCTTAGATTACTACATGGCGTTTTCGGATGGATTTTCATATGGTTTCCTATAAGAATCCAGTATAGATTCTTATGTAGTTTTCCATGGGAATCCAAACCATGCAAAAGTCCATATGGGAACCTAGTTCAGATTCCTATATAAGCTTAGCATGTATATAAAATTTTTACATAGAAATCCGGGTACCCAGGTTCCTACTATGGATTTCCCACATGGTAATCCAGGTATCCATATGGATTTCCTATATAAATCTGTACTTTTTGATGTCAACACCCATGGATGTTTATGTAAATCCATATATGGAAAAAGAGTAGTTGAAAAATTACAGTTTTTACAGTGAAAACCGGCCTTCGGGGCAAAAATCTTTAAACATTAAAGCTTAAACTGTAATTTTAGAAATTTGTTATAGTAATAAAATTAATACAATTTTAAGCAGCAAAATTTACAGTTCAAAATGTAATTTTAGTTAAATAAATATTTAAAGCATTATTTACTTTTTATTTTGAATTCTTGCTTTATTTAAAAATTAATAGCTGATAGGTGGAACTGTAAAAATTATGATTTTTTGGTTATGTATTTTTTGCTTTCTGAAATAATACCTCTTATTTATTCATAATATAAAAATTACACTGTGAGTTATCAATTGTCGAGAATGATGAATGATCTGAGAAAAATCACAGCCCACACTGTAATTTTTAAATTCTATATCTTAAGAAGAACACTACTATACAGAATAGTAATATTAACGATCGAAAATGTTATTTTAACTAATTTTAGAATAAAATTTAAAATTATAAAATCTGTTTACTATAGAGCTGGACAATATCGAGTTTGAAACTGTAATATTTGTTATGCCTGGGATAAAAATGTAATTTTTACAGTTTCAGAGTCGCACCGCTTTACTACTGTACGAAACTGTAATAAATACAGATATGAGTTCAATTTTTCAACTGCTCTTTTTTCCGTGTAATTTCTGATATGGATTTCTATGGTTTCTCTTATAGGAATTCAGCGTATATTCGTATATAAATTCTTACGTGATTTCCCATGGGAATCCAAATCATGAAAAAATCTAAATAATAACCTTGTCCAGATTCCTATGTAAGCTTAGCAGGCATATAAAAATTTTAAATAGATATCGAGATATCCACAGTTTCCTATGTGGATTTCCTATATGAGAATCCAGGTACCCATACTTTCCTACACGAATTCCTATATAAATCCATACTTTCCCATGTTGATCCCCATGAATTCTTATATAAATCCATAGTTTCCGATATGTTTTTCTATGGATTCCTATATAATTCTACATGGATTTTTTTGATAGGGTAAGGATGATTTTAAAATAGTAAAACAAAGATAATGATGCTGATTGATGATTTATAGTAAAAAAAAATAATTTTGATCTACGTAAGTAGATATAAGAAAGAAGACCTACTTCCGAAAAAAGGAATTCTTCCAGTTTCAGCTTTAGCGACGATACTTGGTCCACCGAGGTAAACTACCGGCAACGCATCAAAGAAACTTGAATGCGGAGCAAGCGCCAGTACAGGTGCATCTTTTGTCGTTGCTTTTTGGCCCTTCACCTTCAAATGATGGAATCCCCCACAGACGAACATCGCTCTCATCACCCAGCACACCAACACCCTCATGTCACTATTTTATCATTTTATGTAACGCTTTTATTATTATTCAACTGTCATATTTACATATTTTTAATACTATATGTATAAGATAAAATGATAATAATTAAAAATTAATTTTAAATACCCAAAGAAAAAAGAAAGAAGAAAGAAGGAAAATTTATGAGTTAAAAGATTAACATAAATTTTAAATTATTTAGTTAAGGTTGTGTACTGTATATGGTCAAGGACTTAAAACTAATTCTACGTAATAACATACTAAACTTAATTACAAATACGTGTATGTAAAAAATAAGCAACATAGAAATTAAAAAAGATAAAGAAATGGCAGGTAACAATATTTAGCGTACAGATAATTAAAATTATGTGTGCGAATGATAACAGTTTTAAATGCAATAACTTTTTTTTTAACTACACTAGCGATGGAAAATAAAATTTAATGCGCATTAGTTACAAATTCATAATTTTAAATTGAATTATTTTCTACATTAAAATTAAAAAATAAATTTAATGGGATAATAAATAATAAATGATAACACAAATATTTAAAAAAAAAACTGTGAATCATTAGAGGTTTTCTTACCGTCTCCAACCGGTGAGAGGGGCACGACGTAGATCATCTTCTGACAATCCATGGAGTCCTAAACAAGCTAGCAGCCATCCGATAATCACTAATGCAGTGATTGCTGCCAGTCGTAAAGGTAGTAGAGCTACCGTTAGAAAAGCTGTCTGAAAACATAAATTGATATTTAAATATATTTTTGTTATTAATTTATATAAAATAAAATAACAGACGTTTTTTATGTTCACACTAACCGCGAAAATTACTTATTATATTCACATTAAACTCATAGCATAAAATTGTTTATGTTTTTGAAATGAGTTTAGTAAATACTTCATTTTCAATAACATATTTCTTTTAGTTTACAAAATTATTTAAATTCAAACTTTGTTTTTGCGCCTTTAATATAAATGCTATTGTGATTTATTTATATTAAACCTTAATATGCTTATCGACTAATAATGCATGACGGCAACCTCTAACGTCTTTTGCATTAAAAGAAGCCATGTTATACATGTTCCATTAATTTGCCTAAAGGGGGACCACTAGTGTAAAATTTTGAAAAATCAATTCATTTTTTTTGCATTTTTTGGTAGTCTATACCTTCAAAAATAACATACTACAATTTCTGATGCATATCACGAATGGTTTTTTTGAGTTACAGCCACCTGATGAGCAGCCGCTTATCGGTTCTCGAACATTTTTCAAAATTGCTGCATCTATAACTCGAAGACAAATCATCCGATCGATTTGATTTGAATTGCAGTTTCTTTTCTATACACTTGTGATTTTTATGACATTTACGATTTGGAAATTAAAAGTAATGTAAAAATAACATATGTGAATAAACTAATTTATATAATTCAATTTTTGACTAATTATAACTTGCTAGTAACTTCAAGTAATTTGTTTTAAATTTCAAGTCAACTTTTTTACAGTGTGAGGAGCCGTTTTTACAACGAGTTTTTTTTTTTTTTACAAATTTAGGTGAGTCGGAGCTCGAATTCTTCAGAAAACTAATCTTTAGACACAAATTTTCGATTTTAAGTATTTTCTGGCAAACTAAGGGCCTAAGAAAAACATTATAATTCACCAGTTCATTTTATACTGATTTTCCCACAAAATTGAAAGCTGACTGTATGAAAAAAAAATTTTTAATAATTTTTTAAGGATTCGTTTGATTTAATTAAAATAAATTAAGTAATTAATAAAAACGGAAAAGGTACAAAAAAGATTCGCAAAAAAGATTCGCAAAGTTTTTTACTTGGAAAAAGACGAGCATATATCCAGATATAAACTTAAATTATACTGAACTCTGCGATTAGGAAAATCTATTGTCTCTGGAGGATAGGAGAATATATCTGGTTCCTGATTAATTGCTGGTATAATCAAAGGCATGCCTACTGTCCAGATATTTAACACAGATCCCTGCACTAGTGTCGTCACAAAACAATAGATCGAAAAATGTTTTTTATTCGTCTTTTCCTCGATCAAACTTTGCGCAATCTTCTCCACTGTATAAGTTGTTAACTATTTGCAATAATATTAATAAGCATGCTACGCATTAAATTGACTTCTTATGTTCTAGTTCTCCGATAACAGCCAATATTATGGCACGTACTATATATTTTGTGTTATATATTTTTTTGTATATCTTATGGTCCTATCATTGGCTTACGCTATTGGTCCTTCTTAAATAAATAAATAAATAAATATGTAGCACTAAAAAATTTCATTGTCGTATAACGACACCAGCGTGAGTTTTATTGCTATATGTATTTACAAATAATATAAAATACTTAAATATATACCGGCAACATCGATTTTGTGATAAGCGCAAGCGCTTTCTGGAATAACTTGAATTCCTCACGTGTCTGACACGTCAATAAAACACGTGGTTTGTCATGAATTCTTGTACAGACTTTCTTTTTTCGTTTATGTAGTATAATAATAACTTATAGTTTAATAAATGGTGTAATTTTTTATTTAACCTTCGCTACAACTTGTAATTTACTGGTGAGTTGTTAATTTTTTTTGCAACAATGCAGTTATTTATATATTATTTTAAAAGTTGGAAGTTAATTTTACTAAACATTTTATTTACTTCACGGTTCCGACTGTCCCACTCTTGATTTATCGAATACATTCTATTCGAATGTTGACCTACATCTTCTACAGGTGAACACGACCGCTACTTTCATCTCAATTATGACCAACGGGTTAACATACAATTTTTATTTCATTTTTTTTTTTTTAAATTATTTAATAACATTGTTTGTAGAAATAGTCATACTTTTATTTATACATTTTTTTTAATTACATAAGAAATAAAAAGTTTTTAAATATAATAGATTGAATAATCGGAATAAATTTAAAATTCTCACGATTTTTATTGCGCATAAATAAATAATAATTATGATTTTATTTTTTAACTATAATAAAAAATTTAAGTGTAACATTGCACGATAAATAATTTATTATTTATTGAGGAGTAAAATTTTTTCACCAAACTTTCTTAAAAAAATTTTTACCGTTTTTAACTGTAAGAAAGATTAAGAATGTAATTTTATTAACTGATCGTTACTTCTGCTTGAGGGAACTTGCAAAAAAAATTTTAAATTGGTTTACTTAAAATATTATTTTGATAAAAGTACTATTTGAAAAAAAAATTCCACGGAGAGAAAAGTATAGTAATGATTACTATTCTATATAGTAACCAGACTAATTTTTTGTAAAATGGTAAATAATGCCATGTAGAATAGGATTCATTACCATTTTTCTGGTAATGATTACTATTTTTTTTTTTTTTTAATTTTAATTGTTGCAATCTTAACTGTATAACTTCCGTTTTCAATAGTTTCTATTCTCTTTACATATTTTACATTACATAGTCTTTAGGTTACGTTACAAGCAATTTAAGTACCTATTTTCTTGGATAAATATTTTCCATATATTTCTAACAAACTACTGTAAACTTTTTCGGACTATGTTTCTTGGCCATCTTTTTTCTTTTTCTATTCCATATACCTTATTATTAACTATCTCCATTTTTTTTCTATATTTTTTTGGCAATCACTGAGTGTTTTTAGTGGACAAGATTGCAGACAGGTTGCAGTCTGGCGGCTACATGGAACGAATCCCACAGGTCAATCCATTATATCAACTTGTGGAAAATAATTCATTTGCTCTCTGTGGGATTCGAACCTGAGCCTGGCCAGTACTTGAGTACGAAGACAAGAGTGTTATCCACTCGACCACAAGTACTGGTTTAATGATTACTATGTTACATTGAAACAAGTAAAATGGTAAAAATCGCTATCTAGCGTGGGGATCAGGGCTATGTAGAATGCTACTGTCCCATGCTTGAATAGCTGTCATTACAGTTTAATAAATATATATAAGACAACGAAGTAAACAAACGAAGTAAATAAATTGTTTATTACTAAATATTATAGTTATTTAAATTATTCTTTGTCTTTTATCATAAAATAATACTACATTATGAGCAATATTTGAATTATTTCAATAGATTTATTCAATTTCTACATATATTTAAAGTAACTTGAGTTGTTTATTTTGTCATATCTTTATTTACTAAATATAAAATAAATAAAGGATCGTAAATGTTGCTAGGTAACATTGTAGTCATGTCCATTTACATGAGTGTGAATGTAGCAGATATCAGACAAATTTTAAATTAGAAATAAATAGAGAAAATAATTTTTCAAAAAATATTTATAAAAAATGCACTTATTAATTTTTAAATTTTTAAAATGCGCATTGTTAAAAAATTTTATTTTATTAATTATTTACTCTATTTATTTATAATTTTAAATTTGTCTGATGTCTGCTACATTCACACTCGTCCATTTACATAGTTCTTTCGTCAATGTAGAATGGTAATCATTCTTATGCTAGCATAGCCAACGTTACCATGTAGAATAGAGGGGATTACTCTGTCCCGTGACTCTCGACGCTAAAAAATCCTCATTACTATCTAACATAGTAATGGTTACCATTCTATATAGGAATTAGAACTATTCTTTTCTTTCCGTGTATCATTCTGAAGTTAGAAGACAATTAAAAATTTTTGGGATTTTTTTTTTAAACTCAAAATATGCATATGTAGAAAATTTAAAAAGCTACAGGTGGAATTTTTTGAAATATTTTTTTTTGTAATTTATCGTTTTTAAAAAAAATTCCAAAAATTATTAGACGTCGGCTAACTTGAGTATCATAAAAATTTTAATTTACAATGTATAGATTCTTTGTATAAATTATTTATATACACAAGTACTAAAGTATATATCATTTCTCCTCATAGCCTACATTTTTGTCCCACATTTTACGCCGGTTATATTCTTTATGTTATTCATAATAGTATGCAAAAAATTGACGTTTCTAATTACAATTTTTCGGTACAAAGTAATATATCTTATTAGAGTAATAAACTGACTTATATAAATAAAAGTATTCAATTTTCTAATATAAATTTTTGAATTATTTGTAATAAATTTTAAATTTGAAAATGAGCAGTAGAAATTTCGGTGTTGTGTCAGACTAAAATAAAAAAAAGAAACCGGCATTTCTCGGGTTAACTCGTTATAACTCGGTGCAGAGTTTTAAAACCCGTTATCCGATTATCGTGTACGTCCGTCCGTGAGAATTTACCAGGCCAATGTCTTTAATAAAAAATGTTTAAAATTTATTATCAATCCACTTTCTTTTTCTATTCTACACCAGCTAAATAAGTATTTCTAAACAAATATTATTTATCTAAACAAATAAACATTTAAAAACATAAATATTAAACGTCCGCAACACGCGTGTGTCATTGACTCCAACTCTTGCATCGCGCATTGCGTAATCACGAGTTTATTTTCTTTTTTAAATCCTGTTATTTGTTTTTACATTTAATCCAATAAATTATTAAATCTAATTTATGTTTAAAATTTAAAAAAATCGTTTATAAAAAAAACTTACCTTCAATTTTTCGTAAGTTGTATCGAGTTCTAGACGATGAACAAATGGATTAAGGATATCGGTGTCAATAGAAGGTGATTTTAATTCACTTGTATTATCTCTCATGACGCTGTTTATTCTTTCCATATGCCTCAATTAATAATAATCTGTATTATAAAAATAATATGTGTTATATTTTATGTAAAATACAACTGTCATATAATTTGAATCGCCACCAATAAAATAAATATAATTTAAAAAAAATTTTTTTTTTTTTTCACGTATACACAAACTTTGTCCAAATCAATAGTCAAGAGTAAACTGGTGCCGACGACGTTTGTCACTTGGCCTCGGGAAAATCCGTGGAAAATCCGAGGACGAGTTAAGTGTTTAGCGGCGGCGCATCACGAGGGTGTATTACACCACTTATATTAAATATACTCGTTTATATAAATAATAAATATGTAAAAAAAATAATTTATAAATTTAATTATCACTTCATATTTAAAACACTGTCCTAATTTCTAAAAAAAAAAAAAACTAATTTTTTAAATGTACTTGCAGTGAAAAAATAAAAAAACTGTTAAAAAAAAATGAAACACTTTTTAAAAATGAATATTGCTCGACAATAATGTAAAGTAATTGTGTATTGTTGTATGTTAAGTTTATTTATTTAATAATTTATGAATATTAATTAGTAGAAATTACAAGTAAACACGCGAGTTTTTAAAATGATCCGATGCGCAACTCTGCGCAACGCTGTCTGACGCAAAATACTTTTAGCTTTCAGTGTGTACTTAAATTGCAGCACCAGTAATAAGTACTAAGTAGATAGTATCAACTGTATGTATGTATAATGTATGTACTGGTATTATTATATCTGGCATGTACTGACAGAAAATAACTGAAGAAAAGGAAACAGAACTTACTCATATAAACTCAAACCAACGACTTGTTACCTTTCATTTCATTATTTTGTTCGTAACTCGTAACTCCTATACCGTTGTTTCGATGCGCCACCAACATTATCAAGAATTTATATACTTCCACCTCTTCTTCACGCTAATATGAATCTTCATTACTTCCGTAATACCATTTATTTATAACTATATAATATTTTATTTTATATTTATTATTTTAACAAAAGACATTATTCATTATTTATAATTTACAATCATTTAGTACACAATAAAATGTGTATTCAATGATGATAACAAGTAACTGTTCAAGTATATTTTATATTTATATACCACGAGTTTGAAAGTATAGACATCAGACAAATTTAAAATTATAAATAATTTAAAAAATAATGTTTATAAAAAATGCACTTAATAATTTTTTAATTTTTTAAATGCGCATTTTTTTAAATTTAAAATTTGTCTGACGTCTGCTACATTCGCACTCATTTACATACCTCATATTTATTTTTAAATTTGAATTTATATATTTAAACTTTTTTATTTATTGGCATTAATATATTATTGATTAATTATTGTTATATAATTTATATATTTAAATAACACATATATTTAATATTTTATCTGTTTTATCTTATGAGCCACGTGGTCTTGCATGCGCGTATTTTGAGAGAGAAAAAAATAGATTATTGTGGTGATGTCAAAGTAAAACAGAAGAAAATTTAAATTAAATTACAACACACGTGACTTATTTTATCTGATATAATTGAATAATTAGAGTTAATAAAAATGGATAAAGACTATCACAAGGCTATTGTTAATTATTATTCAGCATTAGAAAAATTATATTATTATTTTAACAATGAAATTTCTAAGGTTATAACTGGGCCATTGACTTCACTTAAAAATCAAATGGAACAACTTCACCACGTGTCCAGGTAAATAATTAATTATTTTTTTAATTTTTTAATTTAAAAAAATTATTGAGGTATATAAATATATATAGTACTTTTTATTTATAATTTCTGTGTTAGTGATGTTGATAATAAATTTTATTTACTGTCAATATCAACTAGTGTCATCTATATCACTTTATTTTCAGTCCTAGTGTCGATAATGCGGAGATCTGTAAAGTGGAAAGAGCCCGGGAAAACTTAAGTTTCAAAATAAGTGTAGGAATTGAAGATGAAATTAAACTTATCGCTGATGTTATCAATATTGTAAATAATTACTACCAGGTATTTATTTATATTTTATTGTCATATCTTTTATAATTATTATTCGTAAGGAGGTGGACAGTAAATTAAAATTTATAATTTAACTTGGACCATAAATTTGATATTGATGATTTTTAATTGCTGAAGGTCTCAATAAATGGACGAAATGTCCAATTTGTTAAAAATTAAAATATAAATTTTAAATTACTGTCCACCTTTCTATGAATTTATCGTTTCTGGACATGATTTTAAATTAAATTTATTGTCATTATTTTTAGGAATTAAAAGATAAATTTATTCGTTTGAAACAAGTTCGCAAAAAAATAAATATAAATGATCCAGCGATAATTAATCTTGTTAATGGTAGTAGTGAAAGACCTCGACTTGATGAATTAATGAATTGGTCATTTGAAAGTTTTGAATACTATGAAAATTTATACAATGAAATAAAAAATCATTATAAATTTCTGGATATAACTGATGAAAAAAGTATTGAACAGTTGATAAATTCCTTTAACAAAACGAGCAATGTTGAAATCAAAAAAATTTTAGCATTTACGCAGTTTTTAAATAACAAACTGCGTTAAAATTTTAAAAAATTTTAATGCACTGAAATATTTTATGTACGTTTTGTAAAATAATTTTTATAATAAAAGTAATATGACATAGAAAATTTGAAATATTTTTTTTTTAACCAACTGGTAAAATTAATTTTAAACTTATGTAGATCTTTCTTATCATATTGGAATCTAAATGAACACATGTAGAAGCGCCGGCGCTTACTATTGATTCAGTCGTCATCATACACAAAACCAAGGATTCCCCAACGTTGAAGTTATTATAATTTTCCTAAAGGGCGCGACACTAACGAATAAGTTTGGATTCTCACCCTTCAAGTGCCCGAAAACATCCCAAAAGGAGTCGCTCGCTCATATCTTCACCTTGCTATCAGGTCAGTTTTATTCTGTTTATTTTACTAGTTTATAATAAAAATCAAATGCATTTAGTTTATAAGCATTCATATTTTGTTTATTTTTAATTAAATTTACTTAATAATTATTATTATCAAAGATAGTTTATCATATCCTGTTGCTCAAAAATTTGCATTTCGAAAAATTTCGATTTATCACTTTTTTTATTCAATAATTATTTTTTTTCTCATTAATTATTTTATAAATTTTACTTTAGTAATTGAAAATTTTTTTTAAAACACATTTACATTAGAGTTTCAATTGTCCTAGATTTAATGTTGGAATAAATAGTCCTACCAACTTCTTTCATTTTAGTTTTCCTCATTTTCACTACAATAGTAGACCTACTTTATTTGTACAATATACTTTGAATAATAAAAATAAATCTAAAATATGTAAATAATAAATTAGTCCTTAGTATATTTTTATATACTTTTTATAGGAAGAACTATTTCTTAATATGATGACGTCACTGGAAACACTACATACTAAACGTACACATTGTAAAGGTTTTTGTATTTTAATTTCGCGCTTCGTAAATACTTTGTATATAGTAATTGACATTTCAAATAAATCTTTATTCTAAGACTTTCACATTTAAAAAAAATCATTTTTACGCTTTAGAAATTTTTTAGATAAATATTTTTACAAACATTGGCGGTATTGAATTATATAAAAAAAAACTCTGTTTAAAAATGTGAATGTCACACTATTAAAAAAATATATATATATATATATATATATATATTTAAATATATATTTTTTTACAATACAAATAATAATGGAAATATATATAATAAATCTAAAAATATAAAAATTACGTAATGATCGTTTATATATAGATCTGTTGGTATATATACATATCTGTTGGTATATATATATATATATATATATATATATATATATATATATATATATATATATATTGAAACTCGTCTTACATTTACACGAGTGTCAAGTAGTAGGCATTGAAATTAGTCAGGCGCTCAATAAAAAAAAATCAATTTTTAACTTTTAAATAGAATTAAAAAAAGATATTATATAAGAATTAAATACTAATAATAAATATAAATATTAATTAACTTTCAGGATGAATATAAAAAATTATTTATAAAGTATTTGTCAACAACGATATGCTTAATAGTATTTTAATAATTGGAACTAAAAAAATTCATTCAAGATAATAAACGAAGAAATTTAAAAAAAAAATATAAATAATAATAATAATGGCAAACACCGCTCATTTAGTACGCAGACAAAGTTCACGTGATTTAAAACCACAAAAAAGTGTTGATCGACTTGAAATGAAAGAAATGCGTGGCAGACTGGTGGTCGATAGTCGTAAAAATCCAACAACTAATTATGGAACCGCAAACCCAGGATTCGATGACTCAAGTCCTAATACCAAGGTCGTATGATAATTAAAACAATTTAGTTTATTTTATGGATGAGTTAGTTGAAGATTTCTTGTCGTAAATGGAACGATAATAATAATAATAATAATAATTATCATTATTATTATTATTATTATTATTATGATTATTATTATAATAATTGTAATTATTATAATTACAGGCTAAAAAACCCAATGTAAGTGGGAATGTTAATTTGAATGTAAGTAGCAGTATAGTTGAAAGTGGAGCAGCTAAAATGCCGACTGGTAGTAGTGAAGGTAAAGGAATATTTCGTCCTGAAGCGGGCGAGGATGAGCGAGAAAATTGGGATAGTAAATTAACATTCTTATTGGCAACTGTTGGGTATGCTGTTGGATTGGGAAATGTTTGGAGATTTCCATATCTTGCACAAAAAAACGGCGGTGGGGCATTTTTAATACCTTATTTTGTCATGCTGGCAATCGAGGGTATACCGATTTTTTATTTGGAACTTGCTATTGGACAGCGATTAAGAAAAGGAGCTATCGGGGTTTGGAATCAGGTTAGACAAATAATTTATTACTTAAATTTATGATCTTTTACTTTTTTTTTTAGTTGAAAATTAAAAATTTTCATTTTTCAATAGGTATCGCCGTATCTTGGAGGTATAGGAATAAGTAGTGCTGTTGTATCTTTTAATGTCGCACTCTATTACAACACAATAATTGCCTGGTGCCTTTTCTATTTTGTTCAAGTAAATATTTTTTTAATTCAATTCAAAATTTTTATCAATTAAATAATAATTTAAAAAAAAAAAATACTAAATGTAAATTTATATTTTACAGAGTTTTCAGTCGGAATTACCGTGGTCAGAATGCCCGAATAAATATTTTCAAAATGGATCATACGCTCCGGAACCTGAATGTCAGGTATTTAGTTAGGGTAGAAGTACAATTTGTGGCCCTTGCTCCATTTTGGATATTCAATACTTTATTGTAATTACCCTAGTGGATCGGAATTACAATAAATTAATGTATTTTACCGCAAAATACCGTAATTTACTGCAAATTTGTCGTATTTTACGATAATTCTTGTGAATGCCGTAAATTACGGCAAATTTGTGGTAAAATACCGCAAATTTGCCGCCAATTTTACGATGAATTGCCGCAATATTACAGTAAATTTTCCGTATATTCCCGTAATTTGCGACAATTTACGGCGAATTGCGGCAATTATTCCGAATGCTGTAAATTGCGGTAATTTACGGTAAACCGCGGTAATTTACCGTAATTCGGAGATGCTAGGGTAATGAAAAGTATGAAATAAAATTTTCATTGTAAAAGTGCGATGAAAATATTTTAAAATAAATTTGAAAAACTAGTAAAATTTAGTAAATATAGATATACAAACACATTAGTAATCGTCTACTAGTTCCCTGATCGGGTACTGGGTCTTTTTTTATAATTCTCCTGTTATAGGGCTAGCCGGAGTATTAAAAATTTACTCTATCCTATGGTTTCACCACTTAAAACTTTTTTTTGCATAGAAAAGTGCGAGAAAATAAGTATATTTACGAATGTTTGAACGGTAAATGCTAGGATATCGATATCAATAATCAAAACAAAATAAAGAGTCATCTAATATCACGAAATACCCAGCGAAGCGGGCGGGTAACAGCTAGTACATAATAAATTCCTAAAATTAATGAGAAAATTTTGTACTGTAAAATAAAATTTTGGCAATTTTTAACAATCTTTAAAAGAAAGCTTAAAAATATATCACTTGAAAACTTTAAAAATAAATAATTATAAAATAATTCCTATAATAAATAATAATACTCTCTTTGTGATAATTAATTTCCGTAATATATTATTAAATAGTTGTTTTTACATGGAAAAAATGAACAAAGTTTATATTACTAAAGATGATGCTTTAATTTTTAAAATTATGTGAAAAAATTGATATTCATACACGGAAAAAAAATGAACACGGCAAGTAATATAATGATAAAGTGATCAGTAAAAACTATCATTCTAAATAGTAATTTTTTTCATTTATGATTAAAACGTCAATAATTACCGCATAAGTATGAAAATTTATTGTCTGTGCAAGAAAAATTACTATTTGAACTTTAAAAATCGTGACTGATACTTAGAAAATTGACGACACGTATTATAAAATTTTGAATTTTGAATGTTAAAATTCTCCATATTGACACCTGGGTTCCGGGTTATAATTTCAAACAGTAATTTTTAAAGTTTATTTGTTCCGTGTATTAAATTTCATTAAATTTACATGACAATTATCCTCGAAAATCATCTAAAATTTTTAACACTGCTATTGTAATTAATACAATAAATAAATGTTTTTTTTTTTTTTTCTAATAATTGTACAGGAAAGCAGTCCTACGCAATATTTTTGGTATCGTACAACACTGATGATTTCAAAGGACATAAATACTCCGGAAGTATTCAATTGGAAAATAGCTCTGGCACTTGTTATTGCTTGGATTTTAGTTTACATGTGTATGATAAAAGGAATAGCATCATCTGGAAAAGTATTATTTTTATTTTTATAAATTTAATAATTATTAAAAAATATATTATTTGTTAATTACTAATTGAAATTAAATTTCCGTAGGTTGTTTACGTAACAGCAACTTTTCCATATCTTGTATTGATTATATTCTTTTTCCGTGGTGTAACATTACCAGGAATGTCGGATGGTCTCCGTCACCTGTTTACACCAAAGTGGTATACATTAACAGATCCGGTTGTGTGGCTCGAAGCAGGAACACAAATATTTTTTTCTCTTGGTTTAGCTTTTGGTGGACTAATAGCATTCTCTTCTTACAATCCTGTTAATAATAATTGCTATCGTGATGCAATAATGGTCAGCTTGACAAATTGTTTTACTTCAATGTTCGCTGGGATCGTGGTGTTTTCAATTATCGGTAATTATAATTATTTTTATAAAATAATATAAATATTAATTTTTTGTTTATTATTTTTTAAATTTTAAATATAGGCTTCAAAGCAACGATGGTTTATGAAAAATGTCTAGCTGATAGAAATTTAACTTTAATAAATATATTCGGACATCCGGAAAAAATTCCCATTGAAATTCCACCAGCTGGTACATTATTAAATTTTACAAACGGTAATAATAGTGTTGATAATATTATTATGCCTGAAATTGCTGAGTGTGATTTACAAAAAGAATTAGATAACGTAAGTATCAAAATAAATAGTTTTTATTTCTGTTTTAAAGTTCAAAATATTTAAAATTAATTATTAATAAATAAATTTTAATTGAAACAAACAATTAACTTTTTTTTTGTCAAGTTTACACTTAAAACTTTATAATAATAATTAATTTTACATTATTATTTTTGAATTAAATTGTTATAATTGATTGCAATTAATTAAAATTATAATTATTTAAATAGTCTGCATCAGGAACAGGTTTAGCATTTATTATTTTTACGGAGGCAATCAATCAATTTCCCGGTGCTCAATTCTGGTCAGTATTATTCTTTCTGATGCTTTTTACACTCGGTATTGATTCGCAATTCGGGACATTGGAGGGTGTTGTAACGAGTATAGTTGATATGAAACTTTTTCCGAACTTACGCAAAGAAATTTTAACTGGTGAGTAAAAAAAATTTAATGATTAAAAATTTTCATTATTATTATTTTGAAATGCTACGGTGTCATAATAAAACCGGACCATGATAGCCATCTAACAGAAATGGAAATAAACACATGGACAAATTACTATGACCATCCCGTGTAAACAAAATTAGTTTTTAAAAAGATTCCAAAAAAGTTCAACATGTGGAGCTTTATTAGTTAGATTTTTTATTGATTCACCTTGCGGTTATTACAATTTTTCTTATCATTAAATAAATACATAAATATTGAATTAGATTGTTTATAAAATAAAAATATATAAATAATCTCAAAGATTCTTTTATCATACTCTAATCATCATATTTCTAAACTATCGTTTCTACTATTTTGCACTTTTTCTTATTGCTGGTTAAGTTGTTCGTTATTTGCACTTTTGGACCACCACTCTTCATTTCTTGCTTCTTACCTGCTTCTAACAATACATTTTCTATTTTTATGTATATCTTACACATTTCTTCGTTTAACTTGCCTTTCAGCACAACATGTGAAACTTCTAAATTTGAGATAAATTAGAACATCGAATGATACTTTTTTTGAACTTTTGTAATTTTGATAGCAAAAAAAATAAGTTTATCTAAAACTTTATATGAGCGAATTTAGAGTAAAAAAATAACATTTTTAAAATACATTTTTACTGCATGTTACCCTGGTTTTGATAAGTTCTCATTAGAAACTAATAGCCTTATAAGAATCAAAAAACGTTCATAAAAAATCCCAAATTAGAGTTTTTTGTATGTCGGTCTAATTCATGCCTCCATAAGACTAAGTTGGTTCAATTCAAGCCTTTGTAAGTCTAAGTAGGTCCATTTCAAGCTTTTACAATGATTATGTCCTAAAAAGTCTAATGTAAGTTTTCAATGCTTATTTAGGATCAAAGTATGCCTTAGATTTCGACGCTGTAAGTCCTAAATAAACTTTTTTTTTAAATCTATAAAAATTAAAAAAGTTCCACTTGAAATTCTAATCTGTCTTAAGTTTAGAAGTTCCACAGATCGAACTTTTTTGAAATATTTTTGGAACCATTTTTTTTTTTTTACATGCGATAGTAAAATTTACAATGGCCATAATTTTTTCATGTGTTTATTTCGCTTTCTTCAGGTAGCCAACATGATCCGGCTTTACTATGACACCATAGCATTTCAAATAAAAATAAATTCTCCCTGTATTATTATTATTATTATTATTATTATTATTATTATTATTATTATTATTATTATTATTATTATTATTATTATTATTATTATTATTATTATTATTATTATTATTATTATTATTATTATTATTATTATTATTAATATATATATTTTTATTTTTAAAGGTGTAATATGTTTAGTATGTTGTATGATTTCAATGGCCTTTGCTCACGGAGCTGGAAGTTATGTATTTGTCTTATTTGACAATTTTAGTGGTAATTTTCCATTATTGATAATAGCCTTTTTTGAATGTATCGGAGTATCTTATGTCTATGGATTAAGACGATTTGCTGATGATATTGAACTAATGACGGGAAATAGACCAGGATTGTATTGGTTAATTTGCTGGAAATATTTAAGCCCATTGGCAATGTTAACTATTTTAGTAGCTTCATTTGTTGAAATAATATGTGAAGGTAGTGGTTATCAAACGTGGGTTCCTAATAAAGGAGCAACTGAAAGACAAGAATGGCCTACTTGGGCATTAGTACTTATATTTATTTTAATATTAGCATCTGTACTTTGGATACCGGCCGTTGCAATATTCCGATACTTCGGAATTCATATTATTGATGACAATGAAAAAGCATGGTTCCCTGCTGAAGATCTCAAAGAATTTCATGGTATTGTACCCCATGAAGTCACTGCAGCAGAGACATTACTATTTTGTATCAGAGCTGATGGCTCTGAAGGCCTATGCTGCCCTACAGGAGGTCTTAATGATGATGACGATGATATAAATAATGGTAATCTTACCTAGAACGTTATTTAACGATATAAAAATCACATCAACATTCCATTAAATGACAATACAAATACTTTTAAATCAAGGTAACATAATTATAATAAAATTCGCTACTCTCGTTATTCGAATCAAACATTTCATATATCATGTTTATATTTTATTATTAATATACATTTTATCTTATTTATTTATTTATCTATTATTTTATTTTTCGGTTTGATAAACGATCGTAAAGTTAACCGTGTCAATTATGCTAATATATCTAGAGATATAGTACAGTTGCATATTCTCTTGTTAGCTAGAGTTAAGTTTATAATATTTAATGCTAATAGCTATTATTAAATATAATATTTATTATATTGACGCAGATAATATCGAATAATATATCAAATTTTAAAATTTTCATATCGAAGCTCTCGAGTAATATAAATCTTATGCATCTTTCTCATGGAAAAAAACTATTTAATAATATTTTACAGAAATTGAAAAAAGAATCCTAAAATTGTGAACTGTCGGCTAAGTTCAAAATTATAAACAAACTATTTAATAATATATACAGAAATTAATTATCACAAAGAAAATATTGTTACTTATTAAAGAACTTGTTTTATATTTATTTATTTTTAAAATTTTCAAGTGATATATTTTTAAGCTTTCAATTAAAAATTAATAAAATTTTATTTTACAGTCCAAAATTTTTTCATTAATTTTTAAAATTTATTATGTAAAAAACTGTTAAAAATTTTGTTCGATTTTTAAAGATAATTGTCATAGAAATTTGGTAAAATTAATTAATTTTACAAGAATATCAATTTTTTACGTAATTAAAAAAAAAATAAAAGCATAATCTCTAATAAAAATACAATGAGACTATTCATAAATATATTTTCTGTGAATAATCAAGATATCAAGCTGGATTTAAATTAAAAAATAACAGTACTAACTTTTTTTTTAAAACCTTAATTATAGTTTTTGATAATTGTGAATTTGTAATAGTCTTGCTATAAAAAATTTTTCGTATTTAAAAACTAATTTAATTAATTAAGATTTATTTATACATAAAAAAAAGAATTTTTAATTAAAATTTAGGTTTTTCAAATAACTATCAGCTTTCAATTTAATAGTCTTATGGACAATAAAAAAACGAATCTTGAAGTGAAATAAAATAAATTATGATTAAAATTTTTATGACATCCATGTAAAAAAACTCTTTCAAAAAATGTTTCAAAAACGTTAATGACAGTAAACTTTCAAAATTGAGACAATTCTGAACTTTAATTTGAACATTTTTGGAACTTTAAAAAAATTAAAAAATGAACAATTTTCAATTGGTGTCGGCTTTTTCTTTGCGTTTTTTTTTTCTTTGAGCAAAAATAATTTGATTTGAGAATTCTTTGGGTTTAATGAATGTTAAAAGAAAAAGGAATCAAGTAGGAACTATGAACATTTTCGACTCTTACCAGAATTTTCAAAATGATTTGAAAATATTTATGAACATTTTTTAACTTTTATTAGAACTTTTTGGGAAGATTAGTTTTTTTTTTCACTTTTTGACTTGTTCAAAAATAGCCCAAAAAACTAAATAGAACTAATTATAAACTTATTATGAACTCATAAAATTGTCAATTCGAATCATTTCTGCTTAAAAATTTTCAAAAAAAAACCGGCAAGATAAGTCCACACTAGTTAAAAATTCTTCACACTTCTCATTACTTGAAAGTTCCAAAAATGATCAACTCAGTCACTCAAAAAAGTTCAAATTAGTCTTAATTTTGAAATTCACTGTCAGTAACGTTTTTGGAACGAATTTTATTTACGCAGGCATTTATGATTTGAAAATAAAAGTAATATAAAAATAAAATATATAAATAAGTTAATTTATAATGATATTTATATTTTATATTTTCGACTGATTTAAACTTTTTTGTAACTTCAAGGAATTTTCATTAAATTTCGAGGAAAATTTTTAACAGTGTAATTTTGATTATTACAAAATATTTTTATCGTAATTGTGATATTTTAATTCTATTCTTTAAATTTTAATCAGTAGGTTTTTTTCATGAGAAAAGATTTATATCCGATATAACAAAAGTACCTAATGGAGAAAAAAAAAATATGATAAAAATAACAAAAATAAAAAAAAATATTAAGTAACTGTACTGAAATTAGTATAGGAACCGTCCATTGGGCATGATATATAGTCTCAATTTATTCAAATGTTTTAATAATATAAAAAAAAAGTTTATGGTTTCAAACAAAAGGTAATAACTTTTCAAATAAGTGTTGCTTATATTCACATAAACTACTAACGAACGACAATAAAACGTCCACATTTACCATATCATTGATGGAAAAATGGACAAGTATTTATATAATTGACAATAATTTTACTAAAATACAATGTTACCGCCATAGTTATAATAATGAAAAAAAAAAGAAAAAAAAAATTAACGATTGTTCAATAATTAAAAATAATCAAAGTGATAATAATTAAAACCTGGAAATATTAACTATATTTCTTTATTTATTAATAATGCACTTTTAATATATATTTTTTCATGAGACCAGCATCGAAATTTAAAGTTTTAGTGTCTCTACAGCTAGTCGAAACAAGCTAATTTTAGTCCAATGCCACGAATAAATATAAGCAAATGCGTAAATTGTGAATGACTTCATAGTAACCGGGCAGAAAAAAATTTGTTTCGTCCCTTGGGAAGAAACAAATCGGGGAGGAAGGGGCAAAGTGGACTCCTCAAAATTTTCTATACGTCAATGTTCGGATGGAGAATAAGCTTATCGAAATTTCTTATGTAATGAGGGCTAAAATAGACCACCAAAACTGTTCATTAAATATAATTTATTAAGAAAGTTAAAGATAATAAAATTACGTTTTAAAGTTATATCGCAGCAGACAATTAAAATGATTTTTTATATTATTAAAATACAATTGTTTTATAGTTATTTGCAAATATCACACGTGTAAAGAATAAAAAATATCAAATCCGTAATTTTTTGGAGCGTCCACTTTGCCCCTAATTTTCAATTTTTCAATTTTAAGGGACGCAGCATACTGAAGTGAAAATAAGTATCAAGGGTCTAAAGCGAAGTAAACGCGTTAAAAAAATTAATGATATTATTATTATTTTTCTTAAGAGGCCCACTTTGCCCCCCTCTCCCCTAATGTTTCAGCCCACTGACTAAAAGTATTTGCAATTAAAACTCTGATACTTGTCATCTTTTTAATAGTAATTTTAGACCATTACTTTTATTTACGTAAATGACAGTTCTGACTTTGTAATTAAGTTTTATAAAAATTGGCGTGAATAATAAATATTATTATTAGTTTTTGCTTAATTATAAATTACAAATTACAATTCATGCTTACGCTAATAGTTGATTACACCATTGGTCTTAAATTAACTTATTTCTGATTAGCTGCTGACAATGAAACCTTAAGTTCCGATGAAGGTAATCATGAAAAATATTGTGTGTAACTCAGAATGAAACACGATTTCAGACTGCGGGTCAACTTCACCTTGGTCTAAAATCGGTTTGTTTTATCCCTTGTCACACAATATACTATTTTTTATGCTTCCATTAACTATATCCATTAAAACATATCGACGTTAGTCTTTTTTAGTAAAATAATTTTTTCGCAATCTCATGCCTTCTACTTTAATGTATGTAAATTCACTTCAATTGTTCTATCTACATATATATGTACACATATCCTAACGATTAAGTATCACCTATACCATATCGAAAGATTTAGATGTGTGTAGAATTGTGTTATGCAAGGAAGATATAAAAAAATAATGTTGCCATAAAATCTACTGGGCGATAATACTTTGAATGGAAAAATAAATAATTATTAATTGAAATACGTTAATATTAATAATAAAATATTAAAATTATAATAGTCATAAGTTAATAAAGAAATGAAGAAAAAAGAAATTTTTTGTTGAAACGTTATTGCTTAAATTTAAAACAAAAGTTTATGACTGATCACCAATATATCGAAGAAATAAATAAAATCGATAAAAATATAAAGAAGGTGTAAGAAAAAAAATATATATTAATCGCTATATAGTCATTTAATTTAGTTTTATGATAAGTTTAGTAGAAAATATAAAAAAAATATATATATAAAGTTGTAAATAGTGATAAAATTCATGCGCACAGAAAAATGATTAATGGAATTAAATTTTAAATTTAATAAAAGAAAAAGAAAGAGTAAAACAGATTTAAATAGTAGATACATAAAAATGCTTATTAGCGTAACGATTAATAAAAACTGAATAAAAATACCAGTTGACAATAAGATCATTTGATCATTTGACAATAAATAATACGGTATTTTGATATTATAATTTTAGTCGTATGCTCAGAAAAAAAGTAAGCAAAAATTACTATGCGGAAAGTAACCCAAAACCACTAATAGGATTCGATAGCTTTGACTTTTCTCAAAAGCAAAAATTTACTATTCAGTAAGTGACATTTACTATCATGAATTTAAAATTACTGAGCGTTTGTATTTTTTATTTATGGAAAAGTAGTTTTTCAGTTATGCTAAAAGTAAAAGCTATCGGATTTACTAATAATGGTTTCGGATTACTTTCCAAATAGTAATTGTAGTTAAATTTTAAGATCCGTTTTTTTTCCGTCTGTGAGTACTCATTTGACAATAAAATGTGCTTTACTTCTTTTATTAAAATAATATATATATTTTATTTAATTATTTTATTACTGTTATATTATGTACGATACAAAGATGGACATTATATGTTTTGCTTCCATTGTCGTAGTATGTTATTTATTTTTATTATAAACATTAGTCAACGGAAAAAAGATAACAACAAACATTACAATTTCACGTAGCAATAAATGCGACACTTCGAATAGAAAACCGAAATCTAAAAAAAAATTCTGTGAAAATTACAGTTTTGAATAATAATAGCATCAGGATGTTGTAAAAATTTGATTAAAAGTACAGCTAAAATAGTGAAATTTGCTACTGAGAATTCAATTTAATAAAATTATGATAGAAACTGTGATTTTTACAAAATTTTTTCAAATGTTTCTAGTTTTCGATTCGAAGAGTGGCATTATTATACAAAATTGTAATTTGTGTTGTTTTTCTTGTTTCTATGTAATTATTCTAAATTAATAATCATAATGTTATTATAAAAAAAAAACTAAGATATGATTGTACATATAGGGGAGGGAGGGGCAAAAGGGGGTACCTATGGAAATACTAAGTTTTCGATGACTAAAATACGCCAAATCTTTTTGTTTTTAATGATATCCAAGATAAATAGACAAAATTTTTAGCTGCCGTTAAGAAATAAAATTTCTACTTTTGGCGGGCAAAATGGGGTACTCTTTAAAAAAGTTGAAAAAAAAAATTTCTGACAGTTGATCAAATTTCATTAAATTAAATTTTTTTTAATGTAAAATACATACAGAAAAATTACATTTCACATCATTGGTGGATACGAAGGGAGAAAAAATTTTTTTTGTGGGGCAGAGAGGCCCCCATCCAAAAAATAATTTTTTTTTTTTTTTTAATTGAATTCTTATCAATTAAAAAATAAAATATTATTTTCGAATATTTTTAGTGGCCAAATTTGCCGCAACTACAGAAAATCAGCCGAAAAATGAATTAACATTTTAATTTTTTTTTAATTTGACGATAAAAATATGATAGAATCATTTTTTCGATTTTTGGGCTGGTCCATTTTGCCCCAGGTATCATGCGTAGGGCTGAAAATGCTCAAAAATATCGGATATACAGTAATTAAACGAAAAAAAAAAGTTTTTTTTCACCAAATTTTGGGGGTACCCCGTTTTGCCTACCCTACCCCCTTTTGCCCCCCCCCTTCCCCTAATACAAATATATCTTAGATTTTTAGTGATTGTTACAGTAAAATATTTATTGATGATTTTCGATGAAAATATACGATATTTAAGTAAGTGAAGTAAGTAATATTCTATAATAAATATATCAAAAATTAATTATATATAAAATATACATGTATACTTGCAATGTATACTTCAAAGTTGTATATACATTGTTGTCAGTTGATGTTAAATAAACGACATAAAAAAATTCTCCCAAATATTTATTTTTTATTTACTTATTTTTTTAGTTACAGTGTTTTATAGTAGATTTCATAGAAATCTAACTATTGTATTTGTCCTCATGATGGAATTTTCAAAAAATTTTGCTACATTTCAACTCAGCTCGGCGAGCTGAGTCAGAAAATATATTTGGTTCAAAAGTTTATATATGTATTTATATATATATATATATATATATAATGTAACGCGCCGTTCTCCAACGATAACGTCCACAATTCTACACCGATCTTAATGAAACTTAGTATACTTATTTTATGGACGATTACCTTGGATGAGTTCGAAGATGAGCCAATTCGACCAATAAGTTTAGAAGTTATGGTTAATTAAAATTTTGTAAAATTTTCAAAAAAAAAAATCATTTGCCGCTTCAACTGGATGTAACTTTTAAACGGAAAGAGATAGCTCATTTTCGTTAGTTCTATCTAAAAGCTCGTTCGATTGCCTTTAATTATCACTTTAAAAATTTTATCGTTTTAAAAATTTACAAAATATCATAAAAACTCATTTTATGCAGGTTGTCACTTTGATTAACACTACAATTTTATACCGATCGCTTTGAAACTTGATAGACGTATTCTGTGGGTGACTACCTTGCTCTAGTTGGAAAATGAGCTCAATCGGCCGATTAGTTTAGAAGTTATAGCATTCCAAAATTAAAAAAATGTCAAAAATTCATATTTTTACTTATTCTTTCTTCGATATTTTTTGAATTTTATAACTTACCGACTTTTTATAAAATTCATCCAAAAGCTTTTCAAATAAGCTTTAATTTTCATGCCTATATATGTGTCTAAACCAATGAAATTTCTTATCTTACCACTCTAAAATGAAATTTTGCTATTGCATTGGTTCTCCTACTTTTAATAGATTCCATAGAATCCTAACTACTGTATTCATTGATAAATTTATGAAGCCAATTGAATCCATATTATTGCTGTGTAACACTCATAAAATCTAAATATCTTAATTCAAGTGTGTAAATTAAATTTTGTTTTATTAACAGTAATAATGAATGATTTCAAGTATGACTTCAGACCTATCATAATTGAAATTTCAACTAAAATTATTTTATTTAATTTTGTATTAACTATCGATTCCATGGTAAAAGACACAGACTTCTTTTTGGTAGATAATTTGATTTTTTTCAACTTCAATTTTCGTTATTCAACTTACCATTACGATAATTATTTCAATTTTCTGATCTCAATTCTTAAATTTTTTGCATTTAACTTTGAATTTCTCGGGATTTTTTTATGTTCCATAACCTTGAGAATTTTTGAGAATGTCAAAAAAAAATTTATTTTGTTATTAATGTTTATTTAAAAGGTTGAAATAATCAAATAATGAGAAATCTACTTCCATTTCGGCTGCCGAATGGCCTTTTTTTTTTGTTTTAGGTCGCTTCGATACGGAAGTCATTATACATATTTAGATCTTATTCATTAAATTTTGTTAAACACATTTGTATACTATAATTTTGAGAAATACTTTGACTCTATTGAAATTAATAATGTCATTTAAATAATCACGAAGGAAATCTGGTATTCCTATTGCTTTAGGTTGATGGTCTATTGCTGTACATTTTAGCATCCAATGGTGTCAACTTCATGTGTAATATAAGACATCTATCTTTACCTCATGGTTGTAATTTACAGAGTAAAACTAACATACAATAAAGACGCCTTAAGATGAATTTATAGAGAATAATATGATTAAATAATTATGATATTGCGCTCAAGTTTTTCAATTCGACGGCAAATGGTAGAGAAACTTCTTCGCGATATCATAAACTACTGATTCATTAGCAAGTACCAAACGTTACGGATTTTATACAAAGTTCTTAGTACATTCAATATCTACTTTTAAAGACGTTAAATGTAAAATTTTTAGCTGAATATCAACGACAATATATATTTTTACTTTTCACTCGTCTTCTCCTTATTGTCACTGTATCCACTAGTTCCTCCTCTCATATACCATTATATCCTCGTGCGCTATGCCCGCGTCAATGCCTACTCGCATAACGTTGCGGGATTCTAACTCTCGTCAGAATTTCTCCCACCTTCCTGAACCCTGTTTAAAAAATCTCGTAATAGAGCCCTGATGAAAAATACTCATTGAAAAGTATAGAA
The DNA here is from genome assembly GCA_964016945.1 of Microplitis deprimator. Lineage (NCBI taxonomy): Eukaryota > Metazoa > Arthropoda > Insecta > Hymenoptera > Braconidae > Microplitis > Microplitis deprimator. The sequence continues at coordinate 6,673,260 of OZ024709.1, read as the reverse complement.
AATTATTTCAATTCTTTTCAATCCTTACGGAGATTGTGAAAAATATTAAATGAAATTGAAATTTCGATCATTTGAATACTTTCTAATTTTTATAATGGAATTCAAAAGTATTGAAAAGAATTCAATCTTTCATCATTTCAATGTCTTCTAATTCCAAACTATTTTGCTATTGAAAAAGATTCAGAAAGATTCGAAATCGTGAATTCATTTTAATTTATTTCAATTCAAGTCATAACTCGAAATATGGAACTATTTTAGTATTGAGAAAGATTCAGAAAAATTGAAAATTCTCAATTTCTTTCGATTCTTTTCAATCGTACACTCGATTCAAAATATGGCTTATCAGTAATTTGTTCAATAATTCCATACTGTCCTCATGTTCCTATGATATAGTAATTTTTCTATAAATTTTTTATGTAATAAATACTATAAAATTCTCTGCGTGTAATATTAATTAATTAATTATTGTAAATTAATTAATAATAATATTTCTCTAGAAATAAAATTTAAAAATTTTGATGATAATTGTGTGTCAGATAATTATTAATAGTAAATCCTGAGCATGATATTTTTTTAGACATTTTTCTTAAAAAAAAAAATTGGAATATGAAATTTAAAAAATCGAAAAAAAAAATAGATCTCGTTGTTGTCCCATTATGAGCATAGCTGGAAAAGTTGTAGAATAGGTTGACAGTTTGCTGTGAAAAATTATGAGGAAAATCGATCAGTACGTGTTTTTTGTAAATCGAAAATTTATACTTAAAAGTTATAGTTTCAATAGAAGCGTGGTTCAAAAAATTTTTTTAATATTCTTTACTGAAAATATGTCTAAAAACGAACATTTTTTTTCTCTTTGAAAATTTTATATAAACCACTTTTCGCGAAGTTATAGGCGTTCGAAAAAAAAATCTCTACATTTTTCAAAATTTGATATCTCAAAAACAGTTGGAGAAAAAAAATTGAAAGAAATCATGAAGGCCTTTTTCAACCTATACTAAAAGATAATAAAGTTTCAAAAAAATCCAAGGTGCAAAAGCCAAATGGTGTCCGATTTGGTGTGGAATGCCCCATAAATATCACGTATTGTAGAGCCCGTATACATTTTGTTGGCACAGGGTACACTCAACGGTTTCTTACGTATTTTGAGCCGAGGATCACGAAAATCGGGTCCGTTTTGTTCAAAAGTGGTGCAAACAATTGTTAATAACAATTTAATTGTTTTTAAATCGGAATAACTCCCGAACGGCTGGTTTGTTGGGGCTGTAAAAAGAAACAAAATGTTCAGAATGAAAAAATACACAAAAAAGGTATCATAGTGTTTTTTCGTATCTCAGATATTTTGCGAGATATGACCAAAAAACGAGCGAGGCGCTTGGTCCTCTCACTCTCGCACGAGCGGCTGCCTATGCGCGAGCTCTCTCTCGCGCCAAATCGCGTCAGATGCTTGATAGGCCGAAATTTTTTAAAGTTTTTTACACTAAAAATGAGAGAAAAAATAAAAAAAATCGATAAAATGTCGATACCACCAATCGACTGCATTTTTCCTGAAACGAATTTCTATCGTATCGTCCGGAGACGTTTTTCTCCAATCTGGACATTTGGAAAAATCCATTTGTTAGAAAAAAAAAAACGTCTCCGGACGATACGATAGAAATTCGTTTCAGGAAAAATGCAGTCGATTGGTGGTATCGACATTTTATCGATTTCTTAAATCCAATCTGGACTTTAAAAAATTTCATTTGTTTATAACATTTGTTGACAAAAAAAAAAACGTCTCCGGACGATACGACAGAAAAAGAGCTCGCGCAGAGGCAGCCGCTTGTGCGAGAGTGAAAGGTCCGAGCACGTCGCTCGTTTTTTGGTCATATCTCGCAAAATATCTGAGATACGAAAAACCGCTATCATACCTTTTTTGTGTATTTTTTCATTCTGAACATTTTGTTTTCCCTACACTGCCCCAACAAACCAGCCGTTCGGGAGTTATTCTGATTTAAACAATTAAATTGTTATTAACAATTGTTTGCACCACTTTTGAACAAAACGGACCCGATTTTTGTGATCCTCGGCTCGAAATACATAAGAAACCGATGAGTGTACCCGGTGCCAACAAAATGTATACGGGCTCTCCTCTTCAGCCGAAGGACTAATGTTTTTTCTTGACCGAAGAATAATATTTCTGAATTAGAAACAAAAGATATTTATTTTTTCAAAACAAATTTAAATGAGTTATTTTTTAAAAAACCAATGTTAAAAAATCGTTTTTAAAAATTGAAATCGACTTTTTTTTGATTAATCGAATCCTTTACAATCGATTAAAAAATATCGAAAATCGAAACAGAAACATCGATTTTCGATTAATCGAATTCGATGTTACAACACTAATCAATCAATATTTTTTTTAACGACTGCTTTCAAAGTTCAATAGAGAGAATTTATTCATTTACAAATAAATATTGTAATTAGCAAAATTATATTAGTTATCAAAAAATTTTAATCAATCCATTATAGCGTTACATTTTAAATAAAGTTTTTAATTAATTGTTTTATAATTTGATTTTTATTATTTCACATTTAGATCTTAATTACTGATAATAGAACAAAAATAATATTATTGTTTAGCGTCGAAATGAAAATTGATCGTACAGTTATTGAATGTAAAATTCATATTTTTTGAAGGTATATTAATTATTGATGACAATTCTCGGAAAAAGATGTTGTTTTATTTCATTTTTGCCAGATCACAAATTTATCATACACTTTTTTGTATTTTGGTGCAGATTTTTCCAGTCATAAATAATGATACTTAAATTAGCCAACGTCTAATAACTTTTGAATTTTATTAAAACCAATAAATAAAAAAAAAAAAATTTTTTTTAAATTCTATTTAAAGATTTTTTAATTTTTTTACATGTGCATATTTTCAGTTGTTTTTTTTAATGTTAAATCGTTAAAAAAAAAATTGGAAAATTATTAATTGTCTGCTAACTTCAGTATCGTAATAAATTACGCGTAACATTTTGAGCAGCAGATACTAGGTCTGGAGGGGTACAATCTCTCGTTAATTCATTCATTGTTCACGTAGATTTTTAACAACTTTTTTTTTAATTTTCATTTAAGTAATAGATTACTCTAAATAATACACGCAGTTATAGTTAGGAATTGCCAGAGTTGAACATATGATCGACAGACTGCTTTTCATGAGTGGTTATTTAGTATGCGCAAGTGCTAGATTTAGTCTCAGTACGCTTGATGGTTTGAATGTAGTGGTAGTGGCGAACACGTAATTCTATGAATCGTATACATTTCTTGTAGTAAATTTTCATTCCCGCACGGTCAATCAGTTGGAAAGTTCGACTCCACCTACTTTCCCGCACGCTACTATAGTGTATACAACCATCACGAGGATACGCGTCTTTACGTTTGCTGCATAAAAATAATTTTTTTGAAAAATACTATGAGTTAAATAAATCAATCGCTCTAAAACCCAAATTGTCGATTGCATCGAAGCAGTTTAAGAGCTTCGGTGTATCATTTTAATTTCGTACTACTTGAAGAGAAAGTGATGAAGATAGCGTGATCGCATACAGGTTTTTTACAGAATATATAGATATATTGGACCGATTCAAAAAAATCAATTAGGGTAGAAGTACCGTTTTTGGCCACTTTAGGGCCAGTTTTGGCCACTTAGAAATTTTAAATAAAATAATTTGAAAAATACGCATTGGCATAATTAACTTTAAAAATGTGTTTGAAGATACTTTTACCACATTATTACAACTAAATTTTTTTAATGCGTTTTCATTATTTAAAATAAAGTATTAAATGTCCAAAAATGGAGCAGTGGCCACAAATGGTACTTTTACCCTATTTTTTTTTTTTTTTTCAGCAACATACACTCAAAAATTTCAGTAGAATGAAAGAAGACGTTAATTAAAATTTGAGCCTTTAATATTAGCATTAAGTACTCCCTGATTGCAATTTTCTATTTTCTATTTGAATAACATGGGAAAAAAAAAATTGTAAGTTTGGAATTTGATATCTCCGTAATGACGTATTGTACAAAAAAGCTCAGAATAAATTTTTGTAAAAAATTTTACGCTCTACAAAAATGTCTCTAATGATGTCTTGATAGATCCATCTGTTCAAGTTATATAAGCTTGATATCGAATTTATAGTAAATTACGAGATGTTTTTACTTTTCCGGCGAAATTATAAGACTTATCACAAAATGCCACAGGAACTATTCTTGTAGACGTTGCTTTTCCTAAAAATTATCTCTGATAGTTTTTACAAATTCTGCATTGTTTTCGAGTTATTTTCATTTTAATGACAAGATGTCAAAATTGATCCGAGTACTATTTTTTTTTAAGATCTTGACATTAAAATGAAAATAACTAGAGAAAAATTTCAATAAATGTACGAATCTCAAAAGTCAATTTAATGAATAATAAAAATCTTCCTAAAATTTAAGCTCAACATTTTAATAATTGAGCTAGTGTACCCTTTTTTGATTTAGGGCTACATGCATAGAGGAGACCGGGGCAAAAAAGTCCCCCTGAAAATTTGATCAAAAAAAATTTTCTTTTCGTCTAATTACTGGAAATCTAAAATATTTGCGCATTTTTAGCTCTACACATGCCACTTGGTGCAGAATGGGCCGGCCAGAAAAAATATGAAAAAATTATTTTTTCATATTTCTAATGTCAAATTATGAAAAATTGAATATACTTTTTAATTGTTCGCCTGATTCTCTATGCTCGGGGGAAATTTAGCTACTGAGAATATTCAAAAATAATGAGATTTTTGATTGATAAATATTTCAAATAAAGAAAAATTATCTATAATCTATTCTGCTTAAAAATTAAAAAACACGATTTTTGGGTTAAAAATAATGACAAATAAAAAATATGGAATTTTTTTTTTCAATAAATATCAATTAGTAGTTAATCTCATCATGAAGAAACGATGCATTACACTTTGACAAATATTTTTTAAGTGATATAGAAGTAAAAATAATTGTCAAGAAAAAGAAACACATTTTTAAAGATAAAAGCAATTTAAAAAAACAAAAAAAAATTCATTATTTTTGCCCCAGAAAAGATTTGTTTTTTAAAGTTTCAGAAAAATGTCAAGGAATTTATTCGAAATAGGACAAAAGTAGAGTAATTTAATGGTTAAAGGCCACAAAAAGTAATAACTGGCTTAGGGGGGCCTTCTCACAGCTTAAGTCATTAGTATGCATTTAACTCTTGGGTCATAAATTATCTCATGTAACAACAGTTTATACCGTAAACTTAAATCTTAATTTTTTTTTACAAAGACGCTTTACTGATGTGTACGATTTAAAAGTGTAAAGTCTTTATACATATCTATTGAACTTATTATCTGGCCATTGGCGCCAGCTTTAATATCCCGGGACCCTTAGGATATAGGTATAGACGTACATACTGTATGTACATTACTTGTTTCAAATATGCCTATATAGTCTTTATATTTCGACTAGACACTTCGTCTGGCTATTGACGTCAGGTTTTAGATCTTTAGATATATATGTGTGTACTGTCTGTAGATTTACTGTAAATGTGAAAATTTCAATTTTCGTGAAATAATCTTTTATAAAAATTCAAGAAAATTAATGAAATTTTTGACAATTTCATAAGCCTGTACAGTCAGTTAGTATTTAAAAAAAAGACTCTGAAAGTAGCCGACACTCGCCATTTTAAAAATAAAAAATCTTATAACTAGAAAAAAAAAATTTTTTCAAATTAAAAAAAAATACTCGTGTAGATTTTTCGATTTTCTAGACGAGTATTTTTTCAAAAAGATTAAAAAATAAAAACTCGAGGCATAATTTAAAATTAAATTTTAAGGTACTTACTTTTTATTTAAAAAATTTTACAATCCTTAATACTTTTTGATTTTTGTATACGATTTTTCGAAATCTAGACGAGCATTTTTTTTCTTTTCCACTTTTCCGATTTTAATTCGAAAACTCACCGTTACCCGCTATTTTAAGAAAAATGTCTTGTAATTTGAAAAAAATAAACAAGAATATTTGAATTTCGAAACAATACTCGTGTAGATTTTTAAATTTTCTAAACTTGTATTTTTTTTGAAAGATCAAAAATATTCAAGGTGTTATTTTAAATAAAAATTCATTAATTTATAATTAATTAAAAGTTGATTCGTTTTCAAAATTTATAGTCAGAGGCTCCCGTATTTGAGTGAGGGCCAGAGCCCATATTGTGATAAGTCTGATATAGTTTTGCTAAAAAAGTAAAAAGATCTCGAAATTTACTATAAATTTTTTAGCTTAAGCTCGGATAACTTTTCAACGGATGAACATCAAAAAATTATGAGAGACTTTTTTTGTAGATCGTTAAATTCCTTACAAAAATATATCTTGATCTTATCTGTTCAATGAGCCATTGCCGAGGTATAAAATTTAAAACAAAAAATTTTTTTCCCATGTTATTTGAATGGGAAATCAAAAACCACGAACTAGCACTTCCTAATATTAATATTAAGAGTTCAAATTTTACCAGAATGTTTCTTTTATCATCTTGATCGTAGTCCTTCGGCTGAAGAGAAGAGCCCGTATACATTTTGTTGGCACAGGGTACACTCATCGGTTTCTTATGTATTTTTTTAATCCAATCTGGACTTTGCGAAAATCCATTTGTTTATAACATTTGTTAACGAAAAAAAAAAACATCGGACGATACGACAGAAATTCGTTTCAGGAAAAATGCAGTCGATTGGTGGTATCAACTTTTTATCGATTTTTTAAATTTTTTCTCTCATTTTTAGTGTAAAAAACTTTAAAAAATTTCGGCCTATCAAGCATCTGACGCGATTTGGCGCGAGAAAGAGCTCGCGCATAGGCAGCTGCTTGTGCGAGAGTGAGAGGACCGAGCGCGTCGCACGTTTTTTGGTCATATCTCGCAAAATATCTAAGATACGAAAAACTACTATGATACTTTTTTTGTGTATTTTTTCATTCTGAACATTTTGTTTCCTTTACACTGTCCCAACAAACCAGCCGTTCGGGAGTTATTACGATTTAAACAATCAAATTGTTATTAACAATTGTTTGCACCACTTTTGAACAAAACGGACCCGATTTTCGTGATCCTCGGCTCAAAATACGTAAGAAACCGTTGAGTGTACCCTGTGCCAACAAAATGTATACGGGCTCTCCTCTTCAGCCGAAGGACTAATAGATATTTTATTTTTAGAGATGTTCATTTGACATAATTTTTTTATATCCATGTTGATTTATGCAAATGTTTGTTTTTAGAATTTTTTTTTTCATAGTAATTTTTTTTTCGTTCTCTTTAAAATTACATACTTTCATTTATTTATTTATTCAATTAAAGAAAATATTTTAAATATATTTAAATGATTTTATACTTTTATAATTACAGTTTTTAAAAATTATTTGTTTTTTTTCATTGAAATTAAATTTTATGCAGTAATTTTTATGGAGGTATATCTTTATTTATAGTAATTACTTTGTTTCAACTTTTTAATTTAGTTCTTTTTAATTATAAATATTTTCAAATATACACAAAAATTATTTACAAATTTTTAGATAGTGACCATGTTTTTTTTAGTGGTTTACAAATCTAGAGATTATTTTTCTTGGGGCTTTTTTTGATTCCGTCATTTTACAACTCATATTTATAATTTTACATTTAATTAACACAAATATATTTTGAAATATTGAATTTTCTTCTTACAATTTATTGTTTTTTAAATTTTTACATTTAGTAGAAAACTAGTTATACATAGTTTTATTTTCAGAGATTTCTTTTTTCCCCATGGTATACTATCCGACAAGATCTAATGGCCAATATTATATATATATATATATATATATATATATATATATATATATATATATATTATATTTATATTAATTGATTTATTTATTTAGACCGACTTAATTTTTAAAAAAGATTCACTTCTATTGTGACCTTATGTCTGTGAGGCTCACTCGTTTTTTTTTTTTTTATTTTCTATACTGATTACTTTCAAGAGCAAAATGAAATTATAAAAAATTTTATAAAATTTTACGAAATTATTTTTTTACTGAACATATATGTTTATAGCTTTATTGAGTGATGATTATTATGTCATACACTCAATAAAATTATGATCATAGCTTGACATATGAAATTTTATTTCATAATCAGGGCTAATCAGCATGTAAGAATATGTATGTTCATTTTTTTTTCAAGACACGCTTATATTTAAATACTTATTACAGTGTTTTCTTGAATTGGGTGGATCACCGTGTTGTGATGGTTTGAAGTGTTCGAGTAGCGTAGTGAGTTTCAAATTTCAGAGATGTTCCAAGAAAATGTTATAACTTATTATTTTCATCAATAAATATTAATATATGTATATAAATATGTCATTTTTTAAATTGAATTCTTTTTTTTCCTTTTAAACACAAATCCACATTAATTACAAAATACATTTAATGGCTTTATTCTCATTTAACTACTAGATCAGGTCATTAGTTTTCTATTACATTTAAATAGACGGCAATCTACTTGTTTCGACATATGTAATTATTATAATGATAATGCTGTCAATCAACAAGATTTACAAAAAACAAATAATCGAATTTAAATTTAACTAGACTAGAGTAGAGATCGAAGAGTGAAATTGAGTAAATCGTATAAATAATATAGGTACAAGCACACCTGTCACAGCTGAAAACGTTATTTATATACTGAAATGAATTGTTTTTTGACAAATTTCATTATGTGATAAATACACCGCCTGTATTTAATAAATAAAATATGATATTACAAAATATATAATAGACATCAGACATTTTTTGTTACTTATTATAAATAAATGAGGTATTTATTTTTAAAAATAATTTGAAAATTTACGCGCGTAAAGATTCAAATTCTTAGTGCGATTTTAGTTCCTATTAATTTTGAATTTTAAAATTTAAAAATTTTACAGCAACATTTTAACTATTATGATAAATTTTTAAATTATATAATAAAAATAATATTTTACTATTTATGTATTTTTTTTTAATTTACTGAGTGGTATGTGTTAAAGGGTAAATTTAAAATTTATGTTTTGTATCAAAGGAAAATAAACCAGTTTCTAGTAGATTTGTATGATCTTATAGATCCGATATATTTGCGCATTTTTACTCCTACCCATAACACCTGGGGCAAAATGGACCAGCCGAAAATCATGAAAAAATGATTTTTTCATATTTTTATCGTCAATTTAAAAAAAAATTAATATATTAATCCATTTTTCGTTTGATTTTCTATATCTGGGGCAAATTTGGCTACTAAAAATATTTAAATGTAGTGAAAATAATTTAAAAGATTATTAAAATTTATATTTATTAAGCAAGTTTATTAAAATACATAAACTAACTTGCATATTAATTATTATTGAGCCTCGTTTGACGAAATTATAAAAAGTTTAATGTTTCTAAGTGACAACAGATTATAAATAAATAAACTATTGTATATTATGATTTATTGGTCACAGAGATGAACTAAAGTCAGTTAATTAAAATATAAATAATAATAAATTTTTAAAATAAACTAACAAGTGTTCCTAATAGTACCGAATTTTCGTTACTAAACGAAATTAGTTCGTACAAACAAACTAAAAAAAAAAAAAAAAAAAACGTCTCATTACACATTTGAATGCCATTTACATAAATAATATTTATAATTATCACTTATTAAATATTTAATTATGTAATTAATTGACTTTTATTTAAAATAATTATTTGTTTAATCTTTATACTAAAACTTTGTTCCTAATTTTTTTTTTATATATTAAAAATTAAAATTTAATGTAATTGTAACTTTGAAAAGAGATTTTCTACGCGAAGGTACTGATCCGGTTCGGGGAAAAAAAACATCAAAGGGCAGACCCGCGCTTAGACTTCTCTAATTTTTGTTATAAGAAAATTAATATTTACTATTACATATTAATTTTTTATTGGAACAATTATGATCTGATAAAAAAAAGTTAAACTAATACGCAAGGCTGCGCTTAAGTTTAATATTTTATTATTTTTTTTTTTTAATAAAATGTAATAATACCAATTGTCCTAAAAATTAAGAGCTAGGATGTATAAGTGTTTAGATATTAACAAAATTATTATAATTATTATTATTAGTGTACTTTTTATTTTTGATCCTTTGCTGTTACGATGGAACTAGAACATTTGCAATTAAAATTTATTATTTTTTTTTTATTTTTTCTAGTGTTTTTCTAAAAAAAAATGCAAATGCTCAATCGTGAAATATTTATTTGAAAATTACTATTATTATTGAAAAGAGAATTGAGTGAAAGATAATAGAGAACGTATTATGTAAATATTGGTTTGTTCTCTTGTTTGAATAATTAAAAAATCCGCTGATTAATAAACAAATCGTATGAGAGATAGGGGTAAAATATTTTATTATTCTAGCGGAAGTGTAGGAAAATGAAAAAGAATCAAAGTTAGTTTTACATTTATGTGGCACAAATGTAAACTGATATTTTTTGTTGATTTAATTTTTTTTTTTAATTAGATATCTTGTCAGTTTTTAAAAAACTGCGAAGAACATAATAAATTAAGTGCGACAAAATAAAAAAAAAGTAAATAAAACAAATAAGTCTGAGGTAATGCCTCGTTATCGTTAATTAATGAAGAAAAAAATATTTAAAAGACATTTATAATTCTTTTATATTAATTATTAAAAAAATGCAACTAATATAATAAATATATAAATAAAAAAATTCCTCATTTTTACTTATTAATTTTTCTAATACGATTAATGTATTAACATTGTTATAAAAAGATTTATGTTTTGCCTTATTGTAAAATTATGTATCGTTTCTAATACGCTGTGAAAATATACATATAGATATATATTTAAACCAATTGTATCGAAATATTTATTTTTAATTTATTTACAGCAGTAAAATTAATTCTTTAAGATTTTCTTCTAACAGAAATTTTTTAAATACCAGAAATTTTAACTAAAAATGAACTTACCTTATACTTAATTATTAATTTCCGCAACGTATTGGACAGCAGCTTAAGTTCTAAATATAAAACTAATTTCTTATAAACTAAAGTCTTAATTATTTATTAATGGGAGCATTTAAAAAAAAAAATTGGTATTCGTATAATTGTTCTTTATTGAAAAATATAAAAACCATTCAATTTATTCAGAAGTGATAAAAACCTTGAAAATAAATATATGCAAATTCATAAAATAAATAAATATAAATAATAATCAAGCAGCGAAACATTTGATCTCTGAAGGATTATAATGTGACATTTCAGGTAACCTTTAGGGTACAACAATCGGGTCCCTAAAATGTATTTTGAACCAACATATCAACGCATCAAGATTATTGAACACTTTGTTGCGATATTTGAATCCCTGTGAGATAACAGTAACATACTCATGGTAACATCTTAATCGAGGCACATACGATAGTAAAAATTTACCAGGATAATTTTTCGAAGCCGAAAAAATGTAAGGAATATTAGCAGGATTTTTCATCTTTTGTTCCTTCAATATTTGCTCAGCCTTGTCTTTGAATCCAAGAACCTCACGGCGATAGTACTTAAATTTAAGTATTTCTACGACATTACCAGCCATCATGTTGATATATCTCGCAAGTATTTCATCCAGGTCTTCAAATTTTTCAGAGCCGATCCACAAATTTCGTCCCAATGAAAAGGAATTGGATTTTTCAGTTTCAATTACATTAATGTGCTGATAAATGTCATCAGTTACTTTCCAAGTGACTGTTAAATGATCGATTCCTTTGCTGCTGGGTCTGATAAAAGCTTCCCCTTGATCCATAGTCTTCATCATCTTCTCAGCTTCAGCGAAACTTATGTTGTGAAATGATGGATGGCCAATAAGACGTTTAGTATAGGGCTGCTGTTTACCTTTCCTGCTGTCTTTTTCTGCTCTTTTATCTTCTTCTTCAGCCTCCGTGTCGTAGTATAAGTCCTTAGCAGGTCGCCAGGTATTATTTACGTCAGCAAGATCGCTGCTTTTGCTGGAACATTCGCTGCCGAATCGGTCCACATCAACTTTGGTAACACGACAAGATATTATTTGTTGGATATGCACCCGGTCCTGAGGATTCGCGACATAATTATCAGATATATTTTGAGAATGAATGTATCCAAACAGTCCATTGTCCAAACGGAGTCTAACGCCGACAGCTTTTCCTGGGCAAGCTCCCGTGTCAAAATGATTCCAAACATCAGCGAGTTGAAGAAAGCCATTCTTCAAACAGAATGGACACCGCCAGAGTCCAGTATCGTTATTTTTAACGGGGCGTGCTTTATCCAGTTGTGCACGTCCGGGTTTTTTGAAACTGAACCCAATAACTGTTGCCTGGACTAATTTGCCGACGTAAAAAGTCTCTGAAGTCTCTTTGGTTAATAGAGTAAACATTTCTTCAGGAGATGGAGATTTATAGGGCACTCGTAGATCTTTGTAACGGTCAATAAATTCAATTTCGACGTCATAGAGAGTAATAATTTTATTTCCGAAGCCTTGTCTCTCTAACTCGACGGCAAAAGCATCAAGATCTAGGTCCTGAAGCTTGTAGGGAGTTTTCATTATTTCTTCGATAGCTGTACCTGGATCTGAATTTTTGCCCTCGTATTCTAGAGCATCGATAGCCATTTTACGCGCCCACTCGTACGTTTCTGGATGAATTCTCGTGCTGTCCAACACCTCAATGTAGGCATCTGAGTTGTTGTCAAGAGTAGCCGTGTCTATTTTTATAAATCCAGCGCAATTTATAAAAACTTTTGGTCCCATGTGACACATAGTCACCAAATGAGTACGATTTTCCAATTTATTGTTTTTGCTTTTCAGTATTTTCAATAGACCCTGACTTTTTCTGGGGCCTAATCCACATACGAATTGCAATAAATTTTTATTGTAGATGTTATTGCTGCTTAAGTCGACACCGATTTCATTAACTCTGTTTATAAATTCTGCATACAGGTCTACCAAAAGCTCTTCTTTTGAGAGTAAATCTTGAAGGGGATGGAATTTCAAGCAGAGCAAGTCTTCATCTGGATTACAAAGCTGCGAAAATTCCCCGAGAGGATTTTGTAGACGTCGCGCAAGTGAAATCGATTCTCTCAGTAGTGGAGGGAAGTCGCGAAATTCAGCTACTCCTCTATTACTGGTAGAAAATATCTTCGCTACATTAGAGTCACATATTTCAACTCGTATAGCAGGATACTGTTCTTCATTAGTAAGTGTTTTCAAGCATTCCCTGATGTCATTGGAAATTGTTAGAGCATCTCTGGATTCGCCACCAATTACTACAATATGAGGCTTATTTTTGCTAATAAAATTTCTCAGAGAAAGTAAATCAGCTTCTTTGAGACGTTTTTCGTTTTGGTTAAAACTATTCGTACGTTTTAGCAAATGAGGCAATTTTAAAAAGTCAACGCACTCGCCATCTGGAGCAACGATAGAAACAAACGCAGCTTGATTGGTATCTGGAACATAAGCGATTCCCATCGACCTGATGCCTTCTCCAGTGTTCCAAGCTTCGTCATCTAGGCCATGAAATTCGCATGTGTAGGGAGCAATTTTTAGCCAATTGAATAACTTGCGACAGCATAAGTACGTGATAGATTCCTTTGCTTCAGCGGTGATATTAGCTCTCAATTCATTCTTAAAGTCTGGTATAACATATTTTTTAAAAGCCAATTCTACACTACCAATACGTAAATCATTCCAGGCTTTGACATTACTGCTGAATTCATCTTTGATGTATAGCTGCTTGAATTCACTGATTAAGTCTGAGCCGATTATGCCTTCAACGGTTTCGCTGAATGTGATCGTTATCAAATCGTCAGCCTCAGCAGTCGATAACTTGAGCCACATATGATCGACAAGTTCACGAACTGGTTTGTTTTTCAAGTACTTCATGGTATAGATCGGATGACTATCATCTATTTCTTTGATTCCTTTTTTAGTTGGGCGTACTGACAGCTTTGCCCGTTCCATGTACATTTTACGAATACTTTTACGTAGAATTGGTTCACGCGAGAGTTGGATGGCCACCATGTGCTGAACAGCTTTCAAAACTTCCCCTATGGACTGGAAACTTTCCCCAACGTATTCTTGGGCCACTACATCAGGATGATCTGAATATTGATTGATTTCATGACGCTGATAATTATCCTGTAAATTTTCAGCAAACTGTTCAGGAGTGAGACCAAATTTTTTAGCAAAACTGCTGAGCCCGGCGCGGACATAAAGTGCGTAAGGTCCACTTCTGACGGCCTGCTTAAGAGTTCGGTCATTTTTTTCTGTCTCTTCAGTATCTTCATCCTCAAGCGATGGATCTTCACTATTTGTTTCAGCCTCCAAAAGATGTTGTTGACCTTTCCTACTTTTTTCCGACTGTCGAGCTTCCATCTTCTTCCGTCTCAAGATTTCCTTCATTCGCGGAATGTCGCGGCTGTAGTAGAGCATGAAATGATTATAAACGTCATTTCTCTCTTCGTTTGTTTCGATGTTCTTCAATCGCTCGATATCTTCGTTTTTGACTACCCGAATTTCATCTGGAACTGACGCATCAGGATTCTTCATTAATTCGTTTAATTGAAAATCTCTCATATTCTCAAACAAAGTCAGCAATTTCTGTTTTCTCTGACGCAATTGACACCATTTAGCATCAAACTTATACACTTTCCACAAATCATTGATTTTTAATACTGGTGCCACTAGTTCCTTGCGGTAAAAAGCTATAAAAGGAACTTCAAAGTTTTGATTACGCATCAAATGCAACGCATTCTTTATTTTCTTCACCGTTTTTGGTCCTTTTAATCTCAAATTATCCATACCGTCTGAATGACCCGTAACTTGTTGCAAAATTTTTATTTGTGTGAATGCACGCTTATAAATCCACTCGGCCTCTTCATCAAGCTCGTTGGAACCTTCAGGTACAGGAGTAATCGGCGTTGAGCGCAACTGCATTCTCTCAGGGATGTCCTTGCAACGAATCTCATGATCTAGATCCGTATAGAATCCACGTTTTAAATCACTGGGCTCGTATATTTGAAAGATATTTTGCCCTGTAGGTTTTTTTGTTCCTCTCCTCTCATCTTCAGCTTCCTCATCTTCGTCTTCTGGAAACATTCCATCGTCGTTCTGGTGTCGTACGGTGTCATAATCAAAGTTGACACCAAATATTTCCCTGGCCTCGTCCAGAGCTGGATCGCCTGCAGAAACATATTTTCTCTTGGGTATGGGCTTGTCATCATTGTCAACAATAAAATCATTTTCTGATGAAACACTTTGATCATCGTCATCAAGATTGGATCCCTGATGCTTCGATTCGTGACTGGGACTTCGTTTTTGAGTATCCTAAAATTTTTAATTATAAATTTGAGTCCATGAAATAATTAAATAAAGTAAATTAAAGTAATAATTATACAAAGTAAAATACTTACATCATTAATGCCATTTTCAAATAATTTATTAGCAATAGACTCTTTCTCAGTCCTTCCGTTTTCGTCATCTTCGTCGTCAGATCCACCGTCTGGCATCTGCTTCAAACGTTTGAATCGTCGACGGTTAACAGTGATGCCCAAATTTTCTTCAATCAAATCATAATCATCGTCCTCCAAACGATCATCAAAGTCATCGTCGTCGTCATGACTTTTTTTTCTTTTACTCCCGGTGACTTCATCATCATCATCAACTCCGTCACTTTCCTCATTTCCGCTGTTACGGCTTTCATTGTCGCCGTCACAACTTTTTTTTCTTTTACTCCCGTTGACTTCTTTATCGTCATCTCCGTCACTTTCCTCACTTTCACTGCTACTGCTGCTGCTACTGCTACTGCTACTGCTACTGCTACTGCTTTCATCGTCATCTCCGTCACTTTCCTCACTTTCGCTGCTACTGCTACTGCTTTCATCGTCGTCGCTTTCAATCACGTTATTTTTAATTCTCCTGTTTACAACTTCTTCATGCTCTTCATCGTACTTTAACTATAAATTAATAAAATAATATTTATTAAAAATTGTTTTCAATTTAAAAAAATCACATTTCAAAAAGTCGCGCAAAAAACAATTAATCTATTTAGTTAAACTAAAAATTTATTTGACTAAGTATTCAATTCAAAATAATTATTTGATCCATATTTAATTCAAAATTCTACTTAAATTATTTAATAAAAAATAAATAAATAAAAAAACTTACGAAATTCATTTTTGCGGCAATAATTTTTTGATGTAGATACTTTCAAAAAATAACACAAGTAACTTCTGTAATAATTATCAACAATATGATAAAGTGTGATCGTGATCCTCAAGAGCTACAGAACAACTGAACTACTTGTTAAATATCCAGCAAGTCCTTTTCGTTTAAAGATCCAAATTAAGGAAGGAGGGACACTTATTGCAAGTTCATTGGTCAGAAAAATTTTATAGAATTCATGTGTGTCATTGGTTACTTTAAAATTTTAATGGTAATTCAAAGAAGACTGTATATATTACAAAAGACAAAGATTTCGGCAGACAGAGTCATTACACAGGTAATAAACTTATGACGCCTTGTAATTATATGGCGTATTGAATGAACCCTCACTTATTTATCTTAAATGTTTTTAATCCTATAATGACTTAGAGTTTGTCTACCTTTCATTAAATAACCATTGGATTTTATTATGAGGGTACTTGAATTTTTTGTCCCTTAGGTGTGAAATGAACGTAAATAACAGATTTATGTCTCAGGCAAGACGAATGGGATTTTTTTTGAAGTAAAAGAAATTATCAAGATAATACGATTTCAGGATCATACGAGTATTTAAACTAAATAAATTACGAAATATGAATATTACTCAATTTTCGATGTTTCTTAATATGTTAACATTTTTAGGGAAATAAGAATAATTATTCTCCTTAAAATAATATTTTACATTGTTAAAATTTTTTGTAAAATTACAATAGTTTTACAAAGCAATGGTATGGTAAAAATACAAACCAATGTATGTCAATACAAAATTACAACACAATTTGAGTGATCTTGCATGATGTATTAGGAAAACTACTAATATGAGTTGTGATTTTACCATCTCTGTGTATAAATCGTACACGAGTTGTAATTTTACAAAACAGTACATTGATTTTAAATAACAAGCGATAAAAGTTTACAAAGAATGTTTGTGATTCAATTTGCAATAATTCTTAGTAAAATTATAAATAAATATTGTAATTTATATTGCAGTGAAATCATTTAAATTTTACAAACCTTCATTATTTTTTTACAAATTCTATTGTAGAATTACAGAGTGTATTGTAATTTCGCTATGAATTTTTATTTATTACACACGAGCTGTAATTTTATAAAACAGTGCGTTGATTTTAAATAGAAATCGTTCAAAATTTACCAAAAATGCTTATAATTTAATTCACTACAATCTCTAGTAAAATTAAAAAAAAGGATTGTAATTAAAATTACAATGAAGTTATTGAAATTTCACAAACTTAAATTTTTTTTTTTTTTTTCACGAATTTAATTGTAGAATTGCAAAACGGTTTGTAATTTTACCATCAATTTTTATGTATTATTTATGTAATTTAACAAAACAGTGCGTTGATTTTAAATGAAAAGCGATAAAAGTTTACAAAATATATTAATAATTCACTTTGCTATAATTCTTAGTAAAATAATAAAAAAATATTTTAAATAAAATTACACAGAAATCACTGAAATTTTACAAACCTAAATTTTTTTTTTCACAAATTTAATTGTAGAATTACAGAGTGTATTGTAATTTCACCCTAAAATTTTTAATTATTATACAGGAGTCATAATTTTTCAAAACAGCATGTTGACTTTAGAGAAAACGCGTTCAAAGCTTACAACTAATGAATGCACTGATATAAAATTTATATCGACTCAAGAAATATTTTCTTTAGCCAATAATTTATTTCTGTAAAAAGCCAATTATCTTGCTTCAAGAAATTTTTGTCTTGATTTAGATTTTCTTGGCTCTAAAGATTTTATATCTTCGATGTCCTGAGTTATTGACTGTTAAAGTCAAAATCGACTTTTTCGCTTTGATCAAAGATGAATTCGCGCCAAATGGTCGAAGGGACTTTTTCAGGGCGGCAAATTAAATTAACCAAAAGAGTTTCAAGGATAGATTATCAAAAACAATTTGTTGAAGCTCATCGACTTTTTTTAAGACGAGCAAAAATTTGGAAATTTTTTTTTTTGCGGTCGTTTTTTTTTTTAATCCGGAATCGTGCATGATTAAAATTTTTCAAGACCAGATCTGAGACTTAAACACTTGAAACTACAATTTGCTTTTTTTATTTTCATTGTACGACCATTTTCCTCCAAGTTACAGCACGTTGAAAATCACTTAAAAATTTGGAATTTTTCGAATATCCTTTAATTTTTATAACTAATGTATGATACTCAATTTTTTTCAAATATATAATATATTTAGCAGTAATAATTTTTTTCTTTACAATTAGTTCCATTGAATCGTATTTAAATATTTTTCTTTTGACATATTACATTTTGAAATAAAGAATCTTAAAAAATGTTAAAAAACACTCCTAAAAGTTAAAAAAATTTTATGTATACATAACAGAATACAATGTATACACTATAGTGTACTATTAAATTCAGCCATCACTGTCGGTTGTGTAGCCTAGTCGTTAAATCGTCGGTCTTTTGTGCGTAGGGTCCCGTGTTCGAATCCCACTAATGCGTGTGCGTTTATTGATAAGATTAGCGTTTTTTCTCTGAATTAAAAATTCCTTCTTCGATTAGAAATTCAATATCGCATATCTAATACTCCTAGCATCGCCAGAATGATTGGACAAGAAATTAAAAAAAAAGTCTTTTTTTTTTTAATGTTTGTAAAATTACAATACTATATTTCGTCCTTCGGCTGAAGAGGAGAGCCCGTATACATTTTGTTGGCACCGGGTACACTCAACGGTTTCTTACGTATTTTGAGCCGAGGATCACGAAAATCGAGTCCATTTTGTTTAAAAGTGGTGCAAACAATTGTTAATAACAATTTAATTGTTTAAATCGGAATAACTCCCAAACGGGTTTTTTTTTTATCGATTTTTTGAATCCAATCTGGACTTTAAAAAATTTCATTTGTTTATAACATTTGTTAACAAAAAAAAAAAAACGTCTCCGGACGATACGACAGAAATTCGTTTCAGGAAAAATGCAGTCGATTGGTGGTATCGACATTTTATTGATTTTTTTTTATTTTTTCTCTCATTTTTAGTGTAAAAAAACTTCGGCCTATCAAGCATCTGACGCGATTTGGCGCGAGAAAAAGCTCGCGCATAGGCAGCCGCTTGTGCGAGAGTGAGAGGTCTGAGCGCGTCGCTCGTTTTTTGGTCATATCTCGCAAAATATCTGAGATACGAAAAACCACTATGATACCTTTTTTGTGTATTTTTTCATTCTGAACATTTGGTTTCTTCTACACTGCCCTAACAAACCAGCTGTTCGGGAGTTATTCCGATTTAAACAATTAAATTGTTATTAACAATTGTTTGCACCACTTTTGAACAAAATGGACCCGATTTTCGTGATCCTCGGCTCCAAATACGTAAGAAACCGTTGAGTGTACACAGAAAAAAAAAAATTCTTGACTGAAGGTAAATATTCTTGATTCAAGAAAATTTTTTTGGAGACCTAAACTTTCTCAGATAAAGTAGAAATCTTCTCCGACCAAGACGAATTTTTTTTAACCAAGACAAATTCTCTTGGCTCAAGAAAATCTTGACTTGGTTCCCGAAAACGTTTGTCTTCAAAAATATTTTCTCGACTCAAGATAACTTTTTTTTCCGTGTACCCGGTGCCAACAAAATGTATACGGGCTCTCCTCTTCAGCCAAAGAACTAGCTTGATGGTTTGAACGTAGTGGTAGTGGCGAACACGTAATTCTATGAATCGTATACATTTCTTGTAGTTAATTTTCATTCCCGCACGGTCAATCAGTAGGTAAGTTCGACTCCACCTGCATAAAAATAATTTTTTTGAAAAATACTATGAGTTAAATAAATCAATAGCTCTAAAACCCAAATTGTCGATTGCATCAAAGCAGTTTAAGAGCTTCGGTGTATCATTTTAATTTCGTACTACTTGAAGAGAAAGTGATGAAGATAGCGTGAACGCATACAGGTTTTTTACAGAGTATATAGATACATTGGACCGATTAAAAAAAATCAACGATTTTTTTTTCTGTTTCAGCGACATACACTCAAAAGTGTTAGTAGAATGACAGAAGACGTCAATTAAAATTTGAGCCTTTAATATTAGCATGAAGTACTCCCTGATTGCAATTTTCTATTTTCTATTTAAATAACATGGGAAAGGAAAAATTTCAAGTTTGGAATTTTATATCTCTGTAATGACGTATTGTACAAACAAGCCTAGAATACATTTTTGTAGGAAATTTAACGCTTTATAAAAATGTCTCTTATGATGTCTTGATAAGTCCATCTGTTCAAGTAACTTAAGCTTGATGGCAAATTTATAATAAATTACGAGATGTTTTTACTTTTCCGGCGAAATTATTAGACTTATAACAAAATGCTACAGGAACTATTCTTGTAGACGTTCCATTTCCTACAAATTATCTCTGATAGTGTTTACGAATTCTGCATTGTTTTCGAGTTATTTTCATTTTAATGGCAAGATGTCAAAATTGATCCGAATACTATTTTTAACTTCCCGCTAAGAAAATTGCAAATTTTCAAAAATTCGGGAAGTTATTGGTTTCAGTCCGATTTTAAAAAATCGAATTTCTAATAGATATTGACGTTTTGAGGTTCTAGGAAGATATTCTGACTAATTAAACGATGATGTCCGAGTGTATGTATGTATGTACGTATGTAAATATCTATAACTTTTGAACGCATGAACCGATTTTGATCATCAAGGTGTCATTCGACGCGGCTTACGAATATCTTGATGCTGAGATAAAATTGAGCTTGATCGGTAGG
The DNA here is from genome assembly GCA_964016945.1 of Microplitis deprimator. Lineage (NCBI taxonomy): Eukaryota > Metazoa > Arthropoda > Insecta > Hymenoptera > Braconidae > Microplitis > Microplitis deprimator. Next base: position 6,652,211 of record OZ024709.1, on the reverse strand, counting down.
GTTCGTTCAAAGAAATTCGAAAAATAAACTTTTTTTAAAAATGTTTTTTTCAGATAACTTTTTATGTTCTTGATGGATCGATTCCAAAATTAACTGGGCTCTGAAGCTCTATTAGCTGCGTCGAATGCCACCTCAACCATCAAAATCGGTTAATTCTTTCAAGAGAAACCGTTGTCGAAAGAATTAAAAAAAAAAATTTTTTTTAGTATTTTGGAAATTTCTCAAAAACGACTCGATAAATCGATTTCAAAATCTAATCAGCTCTAGAACTCAATAAAACGCATTAATTGCCACCTTAACCGTCTCAATCGGTTTATTCGTTCGAGAGATATCGTTGGAGAAAAAATGGTAAAAAACGTTATTTTTCGAAAACAAAGGCATACAAAAGTGTATTCGAGCACAAAGAGCTCGAAAATGTATTCTCAACAATGTTTTTGAGCTTATCGAGCTAAAAAACAGTGGGAAGTTTTGGGGTTGGCCCGCAGGGTCATCTGACAGACCGATTTTTTTTTTAAGATCTTGACATTAAAATGAAAATAGCTAGAGAAAAATTTCAATAAATGTACAAATCTCAAAAGTCAATTTTATGAATACTAAAAATCTTCCTAAAATTGAAGCTCAACATTTTAATAATTGAGCTAGTGTACCCTTTTTTGATTTAGGGACCGGGGCAAGAAAGTCCCCCTGAAAATTTGATCAAAAAAAATTTTCTTTTGTCTAATTACTGGAAATATAAAATATTTGCGCATTTTTAGCTCTACACATGCCACTTGGTGCAGAATGGGCCGGCCCAAAAATATGAAAAAATTATTTTTTCATATTTCTAATGTCAAATTATGAAAAATTGAATATACTTATTAATTTTTCGCCTGATACTCAATGCTCGGGAGAAATTTAGCTACTGAGAATATTAAAAAATAATGAGATTTTCGATTAATAAAAATTTCAAATTTAATCAAAAAATTGAAAAACATGTTTTTTGGGTTAAAAATAATGACAAATAAAAAATATGGAATTTTTTTTTTATTAAATATCAATTAGTAGTTAATCTCATCATGAAGAAACGATGCATTACACTTTGACAAAAATTTTTTAAGTGATATTGAAGTAAAAATAATTGTCAAGAAAAAGAAACACATTTTTAAAGATAAAAGCAATTTAAAAAAACAAAAAAAAATTCATTATTTTTACCCCAGAAAAGATTTGTTTTTTAAAGTTTCAGAAAAATGTCAAGGAATTTATTCGAAATAGGACAAAAGTAGAGTAATTTAATGGTTAAAGGCCACAAAAAGTAATAACTGGCATAGGGGGGGCTTTTCACAGCTTAAGTCATTAATATGCATCTAACTCTTGGGTCATAAATTATCTCATATAACAACAGTTTATACTGTAAACTTAAATCTTAAACTTCTTTTACAAAGACGCTTTACTGATGTGTACGATTTAAAAGTGTAAAAAAAGTCTTTATACATATCTATTGAACTTATTATCTGACCATTGGCGCTAGCTATAATATCCCGGGACCCTTAGGATACAGGTATAGACGTACATACTGTATGTACATTACTTGTTTCAAATATGCCTATATAGTCTTTATATTTCGACTAGACACTTCGTCTGGCTATTGACGTCAGGTTTTAGATCTTTAGATATATATGTGTGTACTGTCTGTACATTACTGTAAATGTGAAAATTTCTATTTTCGTAAAATAATCTTTTATAAAAATTCAAGAAAATTGATGAAATTTTGGACAATTTCATAAACCTGTACAGTCAGTTAGTATTTAAAAAAAAAAGACTCTGAAATTAGCCGGCACTCACCGTTTTAAAAATAAAAAATCTTATAACTAAAAAAAAAAAATTTTTTCAAATTTAAAAAAAATACTCGTGTAGATTTTTTAATTTTATAGACGAATATTTTTTCAAAAAGATTAAAAAATAAAAACTCGAGGCATAATTTAAAATTAAATTTTAAGGTACTTACTTTTTATTTAAAAAATTTTATAATCCTTATTACTTTTTGATTTTTGTATATGATTTTTCGAAATCTAGACGAGCATTTTTTTTCTTTTCCACTTTTCCGATTTTAATCCGAAAACTCACCGTTACCCGCTATTCTAAGAAAAATGTCTTGTAATTTGAAAAAAATAAACAAGAATATTTGAATTTCGAAACAATACTCGTGTAAATTTTAAAATTTTTTAAACTTGTATTTTTTTTGAAAGATCAAAAATATTCAAGGTGTTATTTTAAATAAAAATTCATTAATTTATAATTAATTAAAAGCTGATTCGTTTTCAAAATTTATAGTCAGAGGCTCTCGTATTTGAGTGGGGGCCAGAGCCTATATTGTGATAAGTCTGACATAGTTTTGCTGAAAAAGTAAAAAGATCTCGAAATTTACTATAAATTTTTGAGCTTACGCTCCAATAACTTTTCAACGGATGAACATCAAAAAATTATGAGAGACTTTTTTTGTAGATCGTTTAATTCTTTACAAAAATATATCTTGATCTTATCTGTTCAATGAGCCATTGCCGAGGTATAAAATTCAAAACAAAATATTTTTTTCCCATGTTATTTGAATGGGAAATCAAAAATCACGAACTAGCACTTCCTAATATTAATATTAAGAGTTCAAATTTTACCAGAATGTTTCTTTCATCATCTTGATCGATATTTTTATGATAACTGAAGAAAATAAAATCAGTTTTCTTTTTTTTTTTTGGCCGACCTTACTATGTATAGAACTACTATATCTTTCGATGACAATCATGCTTTTTATTTATTTCGGTTCATGTATTTTACTATTCTGTAACTAATTATCATTTATAAATGGTACTTCGATGTGTTTGACAATTTAGAATTTTTTTCAATAATATTTTGTTTCGTAAATTTTTTCTGTTACAAACTTAAAGTTTTATACTTTTACTTTAGTCATCGATATTTTTTTTACGATAAAATTGTCTACTCAACAACTTATCGCCTATCGAATATTTTGCATCGAACAAATGTCTTTTGGACAATGGCTCTGCCCCCCACTCGTATAGTCATAAATACGGGAGCCTCCGACTGTAAATTTAAAAAATGAAGTAACTTCGAATCAATTATAAATTTATGAATTTTTATTTACAATCACAATTCGAGTATATCTGATCTTTCAAAAAAAATACGCGTTCAGAAAAAATCAAAAAGTAATGAGGATTATAAAAATTCTTAAATAAAAAATAAGTAATCTTAAAATTTAATTTCAAATTGTATAGAGCTTGGTATTTTTTAATCTTTTCAAAAAAATACTCGCCTAAAAAATTGAAAATTCTACACAACCATTTTATTAAAACTTGAAAACTTTTTTTTTATTGAGATCTAAAGCTGATTAGATAGAGAATCGGCCGAAAAATGAATTCGCATATTAAATTTTTTTTTTAATTTGACGATAATAAATATATGGAAAAAAAAGAGTGAGCCTCACAAACATAAGGTCAAAATAGAAGTAAAACTTTTTTAGTAATTAAGTCGTTCTAAGTAAATAAAGAGATTAATATACATACATACATACATACATACATACATACATACATACATACATACATACATACATACGTACATACATATATATATATATATATATATATATATATATATATATATATATATATATATATATATATATATATACAATCTCTGCAAGTTACTGTAAGTGTGAAAATTTCACATAGGGGGCGACAAGATATTCAAGGCAAAGTGGGGGCAAATTGACGATTTTGAACCGACAAATTAGAATACAGAAGTCCGGTGACGTACAAGCCAGGTTTTTCTACAAAATGGCGTACCTGCAGGTACTTCATGAAGGCTTCAGAAATCAGTTAGCTCTGTGACTTCCATAAGTCAGCATCACAACTTACGTCCTAACTTATTACTGTTGAAACTATTGATATTTATTTAAATTTAACAATTTAATAAACAATTGAAAATGGCTTATCTTGATTTTGAGTTTATGTTGAACGAAAGTAACCCGTTCTTGGAGTTTCAAACCTACGTACCGGTACCACAAAGTATACGATCATCTGTCTCAGAAGAAACAAGTTCTTCTCCATCTTCGAGTTCTAATGAAGCCCCGTGTTCTGGAAATCCACTTGGAAATATTGTGAACGTGGAGAAAGATAAAGTCGAAACACAAGGTAATGAAACATTTATAAATGAAAATTATTCTTTAGACTTTTCTTTAAATTTATTTTTTCAATTACTGATAATCACGCTAGTTGTTAAAATTTTTTTTCACTCTATTTAATATAGTTCAAGTGTTATTTTTAGTATTTTATAAAAAAAAAAAAAAAAGAGTATAAAAGCTTTTTAGTAAATATTTTTTATGTTTTTTTTTGTTCTTTCGTTGCAACTTATAAAAATAACTTTATAAATATTTAGTGTTAATTGAGTAAATATCACAATATCCTTATTTTTTTTATAGGTGGTAACCAAAAAATAAGGCTACGGACTAAATTTTCTAACAAACAGCTCGATTGTCTGGAGAAATTATTTGCGGAAAAACGTTTTTTACGTGGTCCAAAAAGAGAAATTACCGCAACTAAATTAGGACTCCAAGAAACACAGGTAAGATAATTTTTCTATTTTTTTTTCTTTACTTATTCGCGAAAACAACGAATTATATATATATAATATTATAAATAGCGAATTTTCGGATGAAAAATTTTATTCGAATTATAAAATTCACAAATGAAATTATTTATTACTATCAACGAAAATTAGTAAACGATAAAAAAAGAATTGATTTATTTAATAGAATGAAAAAATTTTTAATTGTCAGCTAACTTCAGGATCCTTGTAAATATTGATAAAATCTCACTCGGAGAAATTATTCTCGTTTAAAATGCTATGGTATCATTTATAATAGTTAAGTCGGACCATGTGGCGGAAATTTAAATAAACACACTGATAGAAAAAGTATCTTGATTAAAGAAAAATATTTTCTTCAATATGTGGTTCTTGTTTCAAAATTTGTAATTGTTTTAATTCAAGAAATAAGTCTTTGAACCAAAAAATTGAAATTCTCGGATAAAGAAAAAAAATTCTTCGTTTGAGAATTTTATTCTTCGATGAAGCCTTTTTTGTTTTGAAACAAAATTCTGACATATTTCGTTTAAGAATTTCTTGCTCTTGGATTAAGATAGGCAAAACGTAGGTTTAAGACATTACTGACTTGTTTCGAGAATGGCGCGATTTTTAAATCAAGATATCAATTTATTCAGCTAGAAAAAATATTTTTATGGCTATAGTAAAATAGACAGCGATTATATCACAAATTACTGTAACCATTAAAAATTTTACTATAGTCGTACTAATTTCTTTTCATGTGTCTATTTAAATTTCCGTCACGTGGCCAACATGGCCTGGCTTTACTATAACACCACAGCATTTCAAACGAGAATAATTTCTCTGTGCAATAGCTAATTTAAAATTTAAAATATAAAATTTTTGATTTGATAAATAAATAAATGAATGAATAAAAAATTCATTGAGTCAAGAATTTGCTAAATAAAAAAAATTTAAGTTCTTACGTGATTCTTTATGCCAAATGTAGAATACATGTCCGGAAATCCGTAATTCGTAACAAAATGATGACTATAAATTATTATAAAACCATAGATTGATGAGATATTTCAAAATTATTAATTTCATAATTATTTTACAGGTAAAAGTTTGGTTTCAAAACCGCCGGATAAAACAGAAGAATTTAGATAAGAAATATAAAGGCCTTAATAACGTAACAAGCAGTTCATTATAAGCAGTTCATTATCCGTCAATAACGACGTAAGAAAGAGAAGAAATCAGTTTATCGCCGAAGAAGATGCAAAGTTCAAAAGGATGAATACATCGACTGGATTTGATTCAACAGTTCATCATCTACCGCAAAACTCCGAGATGAACACCGAAATATATGATAGTTATTTTCCAAATGCCGTCAACTATCATACTTCATGCAGCGGGAGTCAACAAACCAGAAATATGAGCTACACCGAGAGCTTTAGTGATGGAAACAACACCAACGGATACAATAATAATAATAATTGTTACCCTACCATCAGTGGAATGAATAATCACCAAAATAATTATGGTTATTATTCACACCATACTACTACTAAAATCACTACTAGACCATTATTTACTGCAAGCGATCTCATTGAATTATGCAATGCTGTAAAGTCTCTTTCGTTGTGTGATGATTTTACTCTGTGATAAAACAGATGTAAAGTTGTTGCGTGACTGATTTTTTTGTAAGTGATGTCACGTATTGGGTAGATATTTAATTCAACCTGCCAATTAAATTATGAATACTTTATATCAATTATACACTCTAAAGCCAAGCGTGAAGTCAATATTAGCACACTTGCCAAATACTATTTAAAGCCATAAACAATCAAAAACTATAGTTTTACTAATGGCCTAAAAAGTCGAACACATTTAACGTGTGTGAGAATAATATACGTTCATAACACACTTGGCTTTAGTGTATTCATATTTTTCTATTCTATTGAAATTGTGTTCAAGTTAAATTGATTATTATTGAATCTGAAAACTTATAGTGTTAGAAGAGAAAATACCAAATATTTGCCACAAATATTATAAGAATTTTGATTTGTTATGTCGCTACGGTTGTAAATATGTTTCTAAATTATTAGGATTTTTAAATTATCTGTAAGACGAATGTGTTAAGCGATCCTGATGTATTTAATTTATTGAGATTGCAATGTTAATTTAGAGTCGTAAATTACACACTATTGATAAGTTATCCTAAATTATTGACTATTTATAAGTAACACCGAATATATATTTTGTAATAATACAATAATGGTAAAAATTAGTAATATTGTGATATTAACTTTATATATCGTGTTCGTTTATATATAACTCATGTGAATAATAATATAATAAAAAATTTTTAGAACTTTTTAAATATGTTATTTTTTTTCATTCATTCATCAATTATTAGTTGATCTTTCATAGTTTTTAGAATATACGTTTAGGTAGAAACTTTTCAACAAAAGGTCGTTTATCTAAATACTTTTTAATTAGAAAAAATTTCCATTCTTTATTTTTATTCAAAATTTATTTATAATTCTGATGGAAATAAAGTTTAGATCCAATTTATGATCGAATTTGATCTGATCTTTTAGATCTATATAAATTTATATTTGGTCTAGATTCATCTAGATCAAATAAGAAAGTTTTATATGTATATATATATATATTTTTATATTTAATATTTTATTATATTGTCATAATATAGCGGAAGGCGCAGAATAAATATTTACGCAGGGTTTAGTAAATATTGATGGATATCATGAATAAACATTTCATTGAACTCGTACATGATTATTACCCCTGATAGCACGAGTTGATCGTGAAAAAGTTAGTCATTCATTAGTTTCCGACCAATTTGACGACAATTTGTCGACAACTTTAGCTTTTGCAACTTTTGGCTACAAATTACCGCCAACTTTTTCAGAAAGTTGGCGCCAGTATGGAGCTGCAACTGGAATGCAAGTTTCTGAGAAAATTGAAAGGAAATTTACCGTCAACTTATGATTGCCAACATTTGCAAGCAACTTTTGCCACCAACTTTCTCAGAAAGTGACCGTCAACTCTGGAGGGACCAACTGTTGACGGGCAACTTGATGTCCAGTTGCGGCTGCAAGTTTCTCGTCAACTTGGCTATCAGGGACGCCTTATCATATCTGCAAAGCAAGCCTTAAATGGCCATGTACCGATCGTTGGTTAATAAATTATCAAAAAGCAAATGGCATTCTGTGTTCGTCAATAGCATTCGCCCTGACAGCCAAGCTGGCAGCAAGGTTGCGACAATCTACAGCAGTAACATGCCACCAAGTATGCCGCAAAAATTGGCATTCTCATAGGTTGACGGCAACTGGTTGCCAACTTTTTGAGAGAGTTGGCATTTTGCTGGTGGACGGAAAGATGCTTTCAATTTTATCAGAATGATGGTAGCAGGTTGCAGCAGTAGATATTCGCCAACTTTCTGGAAAAAGTAGTATCTGCTTGTAGTCAATAGTTACAAAAACTGAAAGTTGTGAAAAAGTTAACGCCAACTTGATCGCATCTAATTGACATCTACTTTATAACCAGGAAGTCTTGACATTAGGGCACATTTCACTAAAGTCATTATTGACTGCTGTCAAAAACAAACTCTACTGTTACCATAAAAGCAAATAATCTTCCTTCCCTAATAGCCACCCTAACCATAACCCTGATAGCACGAGTTGATCGTGAAAAAGTCGGTCATTCATTAGTTTTCGACCAATTTGACGACAAGTTGTCGACAACTTTAGCTTTTATAACTTTTGGCTACAAGTTACCGCCAACTTTCTCAGAAAGTTACCGCAGACTTTTTCAGAAAGTTGGCGCCAGTATGGAGCTGCAACTGGAATGCAAGTTTCTGTGAAAATTGAAAGGAAACTTACCGTCAACTTATAATTGCCAACTTTTGCAAGCAACTTTTGCCAACAACTTTCTCAGAACGCGACCGTCAACTTATTGGATTTCCAACTTTTGCCAACAACTTTCTCAGAAAATGTCTATCAACTTTGGAGGGACCAACTGTTGATGGCCAACTTGGTCTCCAGTTGCGGCTGCAAGTTTCTCGTCAGTTTCTCGCCAACTTGGCTATCAGGGAAGTTAACTACAAGCTACTGCCGTATTTTAAAGGTAACTTAAAGGAAAGTGTTGGAGAGCAAGCAGGTTACCTTTAAGTTAACAGTAAATTGTTTGTTAAGTTGAATTCAATTTGACTGCAAGCGTTACTATCAGACAATGACGTTAAGTTGATTGAAAGTTTCACTTCAAATTGACGGCAAGTTTTTCTGGCAAGTTACATTCAAGCTACTGCCGTATTCTGAAGCCAACTTTAAGGAAAGTATTATACAGCTAAGGTTTGCCAGAAACTTTCTCGTTAACTTAGCCGAAGGTGTTGCTCTACAACACTTGTAGAGCAATGTCTGGCTATCAGGGTTCTCTCTAGATGATCAACATTTTCACCCAAAAATTGAGATGAAACATTTAACATCTCAATGACTAGTACACATAAAAAATTTCATTTCAATTTTTTGTGCTCTTCCAGACGTAAAATTACATATAAACTTGATGAAAAATAGCAGCTTTAATTTGACGTCAAATTTACATGTCATTTTATGAATAAGAGAACCAAAAATCGAACTGAAATTTATTACATATACTGTACGTGATCGAGATGTCAAAAGTTTTATTTCAATTTTTGAGCTGAAATTCTGGTTTCCTGGGCTGATAACCACTCTGACTGCAAGTTGACACACAAACTGATGTTCATCTTGCCGTAAATCTACAGCTGTATTTGGACGTCAAAATCACTGTAAGGATCGAAGTGCAAGTTTCGACCGTAATGTGCAGTGAGATTGACCGTAAGTTTCGTAGATATTACAGACTATAGAAAATGCTCTTTTTTAACCATTCACAACGATAGTCAACCAGTAACTGTTGGATATTATGTCAAACAATTAAAAAAACAATAAAATCTGACGGCTGCTGGGCTTGAACCTAAGTCGACTCAATCCTGAGCCTTTGCTGCTATCAACGCGTTGACCACTATATTCAGTCGGATAAGAATAAGAAAAGCTTAAAAAGAAAAAGACAGACTGATTAAAAACCAATTAAAACACCTTGACTTATTCCTTTTCCTTTTTCCTACTCATCACCTTTAGTTAAAAGTCTTCTAATATATACTTAATGTTCAAGTGGTTTTTCCTACATGAAACTTTTTTTTCCACTTATGATCACTCCTACGAGATATATAGTTGTCCATCTGAGAGACCGATAAGCCTAAACGCAAAAATTTCAAAAAAATGTCAAAAAAAGTCAAAGAAAACAAAAAGATTGAAACTTGTATTTTGTGGTCAATTTTTTTTTTTTTTACACTTTTTGGAAATTTTTCGTTTTATTTTTTTTTTTTTCTCTTTCCCTTACATTTACTGAGTAACCAATGCAAAAATGGAAGAGAACTAAAAAAAAAAAAAACGAGTTAGCCTCACAGACACGGTCACAATAGAAGTGAAACTTTTTTAATATTTAAGTCGGTCTAAATAAATAAATAAATTAATATAAATATGAATATATATATATATATATAATATTAGCCATTAGATCTTGTCGGATAGTATAGCATTGGGAAAACGAAATCTCTGAAAATAAAACTATGTATAATAGTCCTTCGGCTGAAGAGGAGAGCCCGTATACATTTTGTTGGCACCGGTTACACTCAACGGTTTTTTGCGTATTTTGAGCCGAGGATCACGAAAATCGGGTCCGTTTTATTCAAAAAAGGTGCAAACAATTGTTAATAACAATTTAAATGTGTAAATCGGAATAACTCCCGAACGGCTGGTTTGTTGGGGGCAGTGTATGAGAAACAAAATGTTCAGAATAAAAAAATACACAAAAAAGGTATCATAGTGGTTTTTTGTATCTCAGATATTTTGCGAGATATGACCAAAAAACGAGCGACGCTCTCGGACCTCTCATTCTCGCACAAGCGGCTGCTTATGCGCAAGCTCTCTCTCACGCCAAATCGCGTCAGATGCTTGATAGGCTGAAATTTTTTTAAGTTTTTTACACTATAAATGAGAGAAAAATTTTAAAAAATCGATAAGATGTCGATACCACCAATCGACTGCATTTTTTCTGAAACGAATTTCTATCGTATCGTCCGGAGACGTTTTTCTCCAATCTGGACTTTGGAAAAATTCATTTGTTTATAACATTTGTTAACAAAAAAAAAAAAACGCCTTGGGACGATAGGACAGATATTCGTTTCAGGAAAAATGCAGTCGATTGGTGGTATCGATTTTTAAAATTTTTTTTCTCATTTTTAGTGTAAAAAACTTAAAAAAATTTCGGCCTATCAAGCATCTGACGCGATTTGGCGCGAGAGAGAGCTCGCGCAAAGGCAGCCGCTCGTGCGAGAGTGAAAGTTCCGAGCGCGTCGCTCGTTTTTTGGTCATATCTCGCAAAATATCTGAAATACGAAAAACCACTTTGATACCTTTTTTATGTATTTTTTCATTCTGAACATTTTGTTCCTTTTAAACTGCCCCAACAAACCAGCCGTTCGGTAGTTATTCCGATTTAAACAATTAAATTGTTATTAACAATTGTTTGCACCACTTTTGAACAAAACGGACCCGATTTTCGTGATCCTCGGCTCAAAATACGCAAGAAACCGTTGAGCGCATCCGGTGCCAACAAACTGTATCCGGGCTCTCCTCTTCAGCCGAAAAACTATTTAATTTACCTCCGTAGACTGGGTTTCTCCGACGGTAGTTTATTTCACAACTGGAATTCCCCAGTTGCCGACGCTGTCGTTTTTACGATTTTATTACGGTTCCTTCAATGGGCTTGAATGACCAAACATTTTTACATGTTTTACTTAAATTTAAGGGATTATAACAATTTTAACTATTCCCTGCTTTAAAGTATATTATCCAAAAAATATACAAATACTTAAAAATAAATATAATACTTCTCGTAGACTCAGGTTTTCTAAATCTTGCATTTAGACTTAAATATTTATATTCTTCTACAAAACTCTTCTTGAGTGACCAGACGTTAAATTATTTGAGTCTCTATTGTTAGCGGGGTTTTCCCAACAAATATTAAATTAAATAGTTTTCTTTTTAGTTTAAATTTCGCGGTATTTATTGTTATAATTAAGACTCGTGTGGTGGCGCCTACAGCACGCAGCTGCGCCGTGATAGGATCACACAGTTAAGACATTGATGGAGTTTTGCACTTCTGCGCATGTCCGTTCCAACCATCGCCACGGCAGCGCCTTAAATTTGACGACGCGCTAATAATTTTTAATTTTTAAGTTTTGAATATCACCACTGTAGTTCCAAAAGCCGCCGTCAGTGTTTAGTGCTAGTGCGAATTCAAAATTCAAAGTCAGGAGACAAGAATTGTTCTAAAACTGTCATGTCTGCTCAGCAAACATCTCCCACGCAAGCTATATTAATTTATTAATTTAATTTAATTTATTTGTTTTATCTATAACTCAATTATACTTTAATAACTTTCTTCAAGCGTAAAAAGAAATCTGAAATAATAATTTCTAGTAAATATTTACTTAGTCATTGATAAAATATTAAATTTCCGAATAACCCAGGCTTGAATAATGACAATAAAAAATTTTTTGTATCATTTTCTTAACTAACTATTGAGTAATATGATACCAAAAGTAGCGGACATCAGACACTTTAAATTCTTATAAATTAAACTGTTGTAAGTAAAATAAAATTTTTAGAACATTTACAAAAAGATTTTTTACAGTTTTTGATGTGTAATTTTCTAAAGTTTTTCCACAAGTATTTTACTTGTTTATTTAAAATAAATAAATTTTTTTAATGTCTGCTACTTTCAGTATCATAGAGCAATGATCCTGGTTAATAGACGATTGACAATTTTCGGACTTTTTTTTTTCAACAAATTAATTACAAACAAATATATATATATATAGGGGCGAGGGGGGCAAAAGGGGGGTAGGGTAGGCAAAACGGGGTACCCCCAAAATTTGGTGAAAAAAAAAATTTTTTTTTTTTGTCCAATTACTGTATATCCGATGTATTTGCGCATTTTAAGCCCTACGCATGACACCTGGGGCAAAATGGGCCAGCCGAAAAATCGAAAAAATGATTCTTTCAAATTTTTACCGTCAAATTAAAAAAAATTTAATATATTTCCGCATTTTTAGCCCTACCCATAACACCTGGGGCAAAATGGACCAGCCCAAAGTTCTGAAAAATGATTCATATTTTTATCGTCAAATTAAAAAAAAATTAATATGTTAATTCATTTTTCGACTGATTTTCTATAGTTGGGGCAAGTTGGGCCACTAAAAATATTCGGCAATAATATTTTATTTTTTAATTGATAACAATTCAATTAAAAAAAAAAAAAATTACCATTTTTTGGAGGGGGGCCTCTCTGCCCCACAAAAAAATTTTTTTCTGCCTTCGTATCCACCAATGTTGTAAAATGTAATTTTTCTTTATGTATTTTACTTAAAAAAAAATTTAATAACATAAAATTTGATCAATTTTCAGAATTTTTTTTTTTCAACTTTTTTTAAGGGTACCCCATTTTGCCCGCCAAAAATAAAAATTTTATTTTATAACGGCAGCTAAAAATTTTGTCTATTTACCTTGAATGTCATTAAAAACAAAAAGATTCGGCGTATTTTAGTCATCGAAAACTTAGTATTTCCATAGGTACCCCCTTCCCCCCACCCCTATATGCACATGTAGAAAATTTAAACAATTATAAGTGCAACTTTTTGAAATAATTGTTTTTTATAATTTATTATTTTGAGGAAAAAATAAAAAAATTATTAGACTTGGGCTAATTTCAGTGTCATAATCGAGTAACTAAATATTATTAACATTATTTTTAATTGTTCTTTGATCAATAATTTTTATCATTTATCATTAATTTTTTCACTTAATGTTTTTTTTTTTTTTTTGAGAAAAAAAATTTAATTTACTAAATATTGAGCTTGCATTTTTTAAAATAATTATATTGTTAAATTAATCAGTAAGTTATAATTATTTTTGTGAGTATGGATGGAGCTGACAATTTGAAATTTTTGAAAGTTTTGAATAAATAAATAAAATATAAGTAGAATAAAAATTATAAAATGCATATTTAGATCAATGAAAAATCAGTACGCGCTTTTTTTAAATTTCATTATTTTAATTTATTTATGTAAAGTTGATAAATTGTCTCATGCCTGCCACATTCACACTCATATTATTTTTAGATTTTCGGTGCTAAAATCATTAAGAAACTTTTTTTTTTTAATCTAAACAGATATTTTTTGTAACTGAGCTTCAATTGTTGGAAATAAAAAAGGCCATGAGTATGAATGAAGCTGATGATTTTCAATTTTAAAAATTTTGAAATAAGTGAATTAATGTAAATCGAATAAAATTAAAAAAATGCACATTCGAAAATTTCATAAACTATATGCGCAATTTTTCAAAATATTTTTTTAATATTTATTTTTTTGTTAAAAAAAAGTCCAAAGATTTTTAAATGTCTGCAAACGTTATTGTCATAATTTTTTTTATTTTTATATTTTTTATTGTTTTATTCGTTTATTTGTAATTTAAAATTTGTCTCGTATCTGCTACATTACACTTATAAAAAGCCGGGAAGAAAATAATTCAAATTCTGAAACAAGATGTCAGCGCCATAGTTTATGAAAGTCGCCGTTAGAATAACGTCCACAAGCAAAAGGCGGTTGAGAAATGAGAAGTTAACTGCAATTGTTTAACCCCTTTGTCTTGGTAAATATTATTCATTTAATTACTTTACCTTATTTATTTGAGTTGATAATAAATAATTTATATCTTGACAGCTTTATGAAGTCATCAAGTTTATTTTTTGCTATTAATTGATACGAATAACTCGATATTTAATGTCGAAAATATATTTTACATACATTGGGTATCTTGATATGTATTCACTCCCGAGTTGAAAATTCAGACCTGTTTAAATTGTATTTTTTTCTAACAATTCTCAGAAAATTGAGTGGTCAAGAGAGAGTCTGCTCTATAAAATACCATATGAACTGGACGCTTGGTTTGACTGTAAATAGTGGAGTTTTGTCCCATTTTCACAGGATTACATTCAAACCAGGCTCCGAATAATAATAACAATTTAAATAATAATAATTATTTTTCTTGTACCGTGCCTAGGTTCGAACCCTACTGGGGACAGGATTTTTTTTTTTTAATAATAATAATAATAATAATAATAATAATAATAATAATAATAATTCTATCATTATAATAATAATTATTATTAATATAATAATATTATTAATTCTAATTGTAATTACAGTTAATAATTGATAATAATTATTTAAAAAAAAAAAATAAGATCATCTGTCGTTTGATGTTTCGATCACTTTTATTTTATATTTTTATCACACACGTAATTACTCGTACTCGCACTTTAACACCGATTAAGAAAAATATTTTCACAAAAATTATTCAATTTATCACTGTATTCATTCAAATTATTATACGCACTTGAAACCTATATTATAAAATATATCCACAAGGTTCATTCAATTCATCACCGAATTTATTCATTTTACTACATGCACTTTAATATTGTAAAATATATTCACAAAACTTATCTGATTTGTTACTAAATTTATTTAAATTCACACACGCACTTTAGCACAAATTAAGAAACATTATTTCACGAAACACGTTTAATTAATCACTAAATTATTTATTTATTTGTTTTTTAATTTATTATCATTTGTGTCTTTTATAATATTAAAAAAATTCACGCGATTTTTTTTTTTTTTTAAATCTTTGCCTTGCCCATCGCGTTGCAATATTTTAACAAATATATTTTCTTTTATTTTATATTTGTAAATTCACACTACACACACGAAGGTTACACGCACTGCTGACACCAAATTGTAGTAACTGGTAACTTATTAATTAATATCATTTATACTACTATGATAACACACTTAAACTAGGAATAACAACACCACAATTAACAGCAGTAAAAGAAAGGCAATCAAATATATAGTTTATGGAATACAAGATGTATGCTGTTATACTGTTAATATATGACTGGCTTTAGTCGCGCATCTATAAAACAAGAGAAGAAGGCATTTGTTTTCTAGTTATTCAAATATTTATCTACGTATAAATGTATTACGAGGTTTAAGGGGACATAATAATAATAATTCTTTGGATAAGATTTACATTGAAAACGGAACTCAGTGGTGCTGTTTTCACCGTATCTTTAGTTCATTCAGTCTTTTACTGTTTAAACAGGCGTCTTTTAAGGTTGCGAATCAAACTGCAAAGGATTCGAACACTTTTACAGCTAAAACGGGTCTATTTCGACTCGGGCTTGCTCGAATGATTGTTCATCATAATTTTCTTCACTGATATTTTGGTAATTAATTTGAAATTTATATTTATTATCACATTTTAGCAAATTAAAAAAAAAAAATTAGTTTTAATCATTCGAAATATTTTATGATACTCAAGTTAGCTGACATCTAACAATTTTTAGATTTTATTTCTTTTAGGAACGATAAATTATAAAAAAAAAAAAATTATTTCAAAAAATTACACCTATAGATTTTTTAATTTTCTACAGATGCATATTTTTAGTTTTTCTTTTTTTGTAATTGATTTGTTAAAAAAAAAAAACCCGAAAATTGCTAATTGTCTTCTAACTTCAGGATCATAATATTTTACGTAAGACTAAAAATTAATTATTTGTCTCTTATTAATTATTTTTTTATGAAATTTTCAGTTGGTGCAAAAATGCTTTGAGAAGAAAAATAAACTTCAGAGTGAGAGATTAATTGGAGAAAAATAAATTTATTGATTCTGATCATCATGAATCTCTTGTGCTGGGTCCAGATACTGGAAGCGCAGAAATACCGTCCGCCGAGGTAAATTTTTTAAATTCAATAAAAAAATTCATTTAAAATTCATGAGTGTGAATGTAGCAGACATCAGATGAATTTAAAATTATAAATAAATAGAGTAAATAATTAAAAAAATAATATTTATAAAAAATGCACTTATTAATTTCAAAATTTTTTAAATGCGCATTTTTTAAAATTTTTATTTTATTAATTATTTACTCTATTTATTAATAATTTTAAATTCGTCTGATGTCTGCTAAATTCACACTCATTAAAATTATTATTTTATTTGAAAAAATTATTAATTTGATATATTTTCATTTTTTTTTTGTTATATAAATTGAAAGAATTGTCTGCTGGTCTGGATATTTCTCGGTGTGGTGAGTGACTCTGCATGATATATTTTTTTACTGAATCATAAGTATTTTTTTCTTTATCTTTTGACTCGAGTTAAACTTCTGGGCTCATATCATTTCCTAATTTTTTTTTTTTCTGTTAAACTGAAACTGTCTGTCTTTAGCAAAAACTAATTCGGTTGTTAATTATTTACATCTGAGCTAAGGCATCACCCCAATTTCAATACCTAAAGAACACAGCAAATAATTTATAAGCACACATAATTCAGTTTGTAGCCTGATAACTTTCGCAACTTCCGCCCTATACTTCCCTTAAAAAAGTTATTTTCGAGTTTGTCGAGCTTACACCATAAATCTATTTCAATCTAGGTTTTTTTTTGCTATAATTATTTAAGAATTCAAGAAGAAAAGTCATTGGGAAAATTTCCGGTATGTATTTTCTTGCTTATAAATGAAAAAAATTCAATTGCTTAATTAAGACCAGTAAGTAATTTTTTTATTTATATTTTTTGCTTTATTATTTGTAATAATTGAAAGGAACTGACCAAGTAGTTCTATTGTTCTAAAAAATTATTATTTTTTTAGTAAAAAAATCATGAATTTTCTCAGCGCTAACGATCTTTGCATCATTAAATTAGAATAATATCCACGGAAATCACTTTATTTAGAAGCAAATAAGTATTTTGTGTTTTGTTAAGTCAAAACCACCTCTATAGGCTATATTGCTTTCAAGAACTATTTGGCTCTGAAAGTATACAAAAATCACAAAAAAAAAAAGTTGGTATGTGCTCGGTGTCAGGCTATGACTTTCTGGCGGTTTTTTTTCTGCTGAACACGAATCTGAAGTCAGAATTGGGGATCAAACGGTAAATAATCAAAAAAGAAAAAAAAATCGATCGAAATCACGATTTTTTAATTTATCCGCATGATATTATCATCGCGCGGTTTTTGCTTATTTCTCTCTGTAGTATCCAACCGTGATTTGTAAATGCATCCGATTCATTGCCTATTGTGTCTCACGTAGGTCTCACACAGATTAAATGAAATTTTTATTTTTTGTCTTTGATAAAAAATATGAAATCGGTAAAATAAATAAATAAATGGAAAGTATATATGAGGTGATTTAAAATTTTTTTCTACGATACTTAAGCAACAATCCGGATTCACGAAGTATCGATGCTATTTGTGTATGTTTGATAGTAGGGACCGGGAAAATCACTAGATAAAAAAAGTATGGTCTTCGTGATCTTTAGTTTTCTTTTCTCTTCATATAAAGCTTTGCTTAATTCAAAGTTTGTGAAAACTCTTGATAAAGATAGAGAATGTTTTACACATTTGCGTAAAGTATTTAAGCACGAAACTGATGCTAAATTCAAAGAAGGTATGTGAACGCTCTATAACTTTTGTAATGGATCCACTTATTTTATCAATTGATTGTGGTCTTGATAAAACAAAGGCCCACACATGTGTAAAACTTGAAGGTGTCTTATGTACCTGTCCAGCTATGCTCAGTAATCTCAGGACGAGGATAACCCCGTACTGGACCACGCAGTATTAAAATTAGAGAGAGATCTTATACTAAACTTATCAGGAAGCTTTATAAGGCTAGATAATTAATTAATATGTTTTAGTAAACTTATAACCTCCGGGTACAATGGTTAACACAAGCTGAGTGCCCGGTTAAAATTCAATTCAATTCAAACTTATAACCTTGGCATTTTGGTAAAAAAAATATTTTTCGAAGCGACAATGTTGATTAAAAAAAAGGTGAAAATTTGCATATTTAAGGATATTTTGATAACTTAGTATATATAATAGTATAACTTTAGATATAATGGATGAATGAAAAATATCGTCGATAATTTTTCAACCTCAGTGTCCCGAAAAAACTCAGAGAATTTCAAAGCGCTGCAATTTTTTTTCTTAGAGCCCCGAAGCTTTAAATTTATCATTTTCGTAAAGAACCGCATAATGAGCAATTCAACGGTTTTTATGAATTTTTTCAATTTTCAAAAAGTTTTTTTTAGCGATAATTCTTCTTTCTTTAATCAAAAATTCTGATAATTGAAAAAAAAACTGACTTTTTTTCCAAAAATTTTTTTTTTTTGACCCAGGCAATTATCAATGTCTAACGTAAGGGAAGGTTGTAAGATGTATAAATAACAAGAATTTGAGTTAAATAAACTTTACATACATTTATTTAATAGCGTTCATATTTTAAGGTTTTTTTATTATATTATATAAACATAGACATTTTTTTATTATTTTAATTTTATTTAATTAAATATTATTTTTTTGACGCTAATTATCTAATTAAATTCTTATGTAATAGAGGTATGGATATTTCTATTTATGCATGCATGTATACTATTGTTATTTGGTAAAACGTGCGTCATGTTTAAATACACTTATTTTTCATTTTTTTTTTTTTTTCGGCTGCTAAATTTGCATTCATCAGTTTTTTCGGTAATAATTATATATAAATTTATTTTCAATTTACTTTCGATCTATATCAGTCATTTCTTTAAAACATTCGTTCATATATCTATCATTCAAACATTTCTTCATTCTTTCTTTCTCATTTTATTCATAGACTCACTATCGGTATTTAATAATCGCGTTTTGACAATAATTTGAAAATTCACTTTCAGTGTCATCCAAAAAAGTCCATGGCATTTATTTTAATAATAATAATTATAAAGAATTTACTTTTTTTTTTTTTTTTTTCGGTAATTGTTTTTTTTTGTTGATACTAATATTTAATTCTATTGAAAAATTTAACGACTTGCAAGTATGATTTATTTAAAATCAAATAAAGTCTTATCAGTTAAAAATTTTTACACCAATTATTAAGGGTTTTTTTTTTCTTAGCAATTTTATTGCAAGTAATTATTATTTTATTTTAATTATTATTATGTAAAAGACAAAAAGGAAGCACAATCCTTTACATGCCGATACTCTTTATCGCATTAACTATAGACACCTACTTTCGGTTCCTCATTATTATTGTCCATAAAGACGTATCTATTTATCAATAATTACTTTTGTCGTCATTCATTCATAGATACGTTATTTTTTTTTTTGTTTCACATTATAATTCATTTATCATTGGTCACCATCTGATTTAATACAGAATAAAAAAAATATTTTCGAAACAAATGTTATTATTTAACAATTATAATGGACTTAAATAATAATACCATTAAATTATTTCATTCGAATGTTATTATAATACATCTATTTGAATGTTATAGGGAAGTGCGAGTCGGGTTCGGATTTCAAATCGAATAATTATAATTTTCGAATTATTCGAATCTTTTTGAATAATTCGAAACTATTCGAGTTTGAATCTTTTTGAATTATTCGTAACTTTTTAAATTAATCGTCAATTTTAGAATCATCCGAAAGTTTTTGAGTTAATTGTAACTTTTCAAATTACTCGATTCGAATAGAGAAAATTCTCATCAGCTTTCGAATATTCAATTTTTATTTAATGGAGAGATTAGTTTTTAAAGTAACCAAAAACAATCTTTTCGTAGATTCGTGTCTAAGCTTTATTTACCTCGGAGAGAATTTGAATTATTTGAAAAACTATTACAGTTTTGAGTCGTTGAAAAAAAAAATTTTGAAATTATCCGTAAATTTTCGAACAATTCGAAAACTTACGGATAATTAGAAGTTCGATTCGATTCAATACGAATAATTTGTAAGTTCAAACTATTCGCACGCCCTAGTTATTAATTAATTTTTATCAAATAATAATATTTTATTATGTTATATAATTAAGTATTTGTGTTTAAAATTTACAAGTATATTTTAATTCATTTTTATATTTTTTAATTACTTTTAATTTAAAAAATATTGAGAATTTGGACACAGTATTCTCGATAAATTATTACTAATCTCGAGTTTTACTGCATGCAAAATAAATTAGATTAAATTATTCAATTTAATTTGATAGCTTATAGCTACATATATTTAATTGATTTATTTGATCGTGTTTTTAATTGATCTATTAATTTTATTATATCTCAATGTGGAGCTTTGAAAATATTTAAAAACAAAAAAATTTTATTGCAATAAATAATTTAAAACGTAAAATTTTCGTTTAAAATATTTAAATAAAAACTCGTATAAAAAATATTTTACTTTTAATCGTTTGTGTATACTAATTATTAATCAATTACATATTTTATTAATCTAAAATAATATTATTGTATAATTAATACGAAATGTTTAAATAAATTTTCGTCCAAGCTCTCAACATTTAAAGTGGTCTTACAAAAATATTTTTGCTATTAAATCAATTTACAGTGAATGCTAAGAGATAAAAATAAAAATACTTGTGAATAGTAAAAGAAAAAAATTTATGGATACAAATAAACATAATATTGGCAGTGGATAATGTGTTCGTGAATTAGGTACACTGTATTTATAAAAAAAAAAGTTCATTTATAATTTAAATTATGATAAATATCCTCAAATTGAAAAAATATTTTTTAAAATTATCCATTACTAGTATCTGTTTATTCCTCTATTTATACATATACGCATGTAAAAAAAATTCGTTCCAAAAATTTTTCAAAAATGTTCCTGACATGAACTTCCAAAATTAAGTCAATTTTGAACTTTGATCGTATACAAAACGATTTGAATTTTGAGACTTCATAAAAAGTTCATAGTTAGTTTCAATTACTCAATTATTAGACTGTTTTTGAACAAATCAAAAAGTGAAAAAAAAAAAACTGACCTTCTCAAAAAGTTTTAATGAACGTCAAAAAATGTTTATAAATATTTTCAAACCATTTCTATTTGTTTTGCCTCATACCTGAATAATTCTAGTAAGAGTCGTAAATGTTTATAATTCCTAACTAATTCTTTTTTTTGTTAACCCAAAAAATTGTCAAATTAATTTATTTTTGCTTAAAAATTAAAAAAAAAAAAAACGCGCAGGAAAAGTCTACACTAGATGAAAATTGTTCACTTTCGAATTTTTTCAAAGTTCCAAAAACGCCAACTTAAAGCTCAGAATTGTCTCAATTTTAGAAGTTCACTGTCATGAATGTTTTTGAAACGAATATTTTTTACACGGGTATATATATACATATATATAATTGTCCATTTTATTACAATCGTAACTATTTTTTATTAAATCGCTTCATCACACATTTTAAAACCTTGATGTTTTTTTTAATTCCAAGGCAGGAGAGCGAGAAGAATTAATTATTTTGACCATTTACGTACCAAGTATCAACACAATCCCAATTTTTACGCGTATTTGGGATATTGAAAATTCAATTTTTTACGATTGCTATGCGTCGTTTCATTTACAAATTTAATCGCAATATAAAATGCGATTAATTGATTATTTCGTCAAATCATATAATACATATATTTCAATATTTTATAGCCCATCGTATATTTATATAAATACAAGCACGTATACGATAAATTTGTTTATCAAACAGCAAATAAATTGATACGTGCTCGTACATAATTTTAATACTAAAAATATGTCCTTATACAAATACTTATTTAATATGAATAATTAATAAACAATTAATGTTTAATTTATATCTATGAATTAATTATTATTACTATAATAATAATAATAATTATATTATAATATTATTCTTAATAATACATATCACACTGAGCCGGCTGTGTGTGTCCATCAAATTTAATCCGCACCTCGTCACTCACTGTTTGATAATTAATTACTTGTTTTTATTTAAGTATTAAGTAGGCACGTACAAAAAAATTAAAAAAAAAACAACAAATGCCTAAATTTAATGATGAATATTAAATATGGAATAATGGGGTTTATTTTTAAGTTTATAGTTTTAAAAAATCCTATATGACGGTGTGATGAATTGGCAATTGATTTGTTCCAGTCTAGTAGCATTTACGTGTGCACGTGCACTTACGTATTAAGTCAACGTCTTTTGTGTACCGTTTCCCGTCAGTACAAATCAAGCGGACCTAAAAAAAAAATAAAGAATATTATTTATTAGATAATTATATAATTAAATATTTGAATACATGTAGAAAGTTTGAAAATCAAGTGCACAACTCATTTGCAGCTAAATTTTTTCATGAATAGTAAGTTTCAAGTTTTTATTAATTATGAATAAACCAAAAAGATTTGGATAGTGATTTTCAAAAGGGTTCTTCTGGTTTATAATTCAAGTGTAATAAAGAATAAAGTAGATCAATCGGTTGTAAATTTTTTACATTATTGTGTTTACCCCTGATTAAGAAATCTAATTTGGAATGATTTGAAAAATTTAAATCATTTCATATCGTATCATATCATACCATAAAATTATTATTTGAAATAATTCAAAATAATTGCAATATAATTTTCTCATTCAATTTAATTTCAAATGATTCGAAAGTTCAAATCATTTTAAGAACTGTTTTCAGATTATTTTGTCCAAGCTTTTCTCTGAAATAAAAGCTCTAAACGCAAAATAAAGACACAGACCCGATGCTTTACTTTATGAACTAGCGAAGTGCACTTAAATTTTTCGATTTCCATTTGTTTATGAGAAAAGCTTGGACAAAGTTCCCATTTGCTGTACAAGTGCAACAAAGATAGTACCGTTTATCCAGTTTAGTGTGAATAGAGAAACAAATGAAAACGCGTCTTAAATTGACCAACGAATCAGAAATTCCATCATTATTTTTTAATTTTATTCAATTCAAAATAATTCGATAATTTAAATCATTATAAATAATTTCAAATCATAAAATAATATTATGTTATTTTTTAATTCAATATGATTTAAAATGATTCGCTCCAAAATTTGTACTTGAAAGTAAAATAATTCAGACAATTTGGAATGATTCAAAATGATTAATCGTTACTTAATCTCAAATCATTCCAAATTAGATTTCTTAATCAGGGATCAACATCCGTACATACTGACAGACATTCCAAGTTTTTTTTTTAAATTCATTAATAAATTATCTTTAAAATCGTACAAATTTTGTTCTAATTAAGCATATTTGAATAAATGTATATATGATTTTTACGTGATTGAATCAATTGGGACCGACTAAGCGTTAACAGAACACATCTTAGTACTTCGCAATTGAGTTGTGCAAAAATCAATTTTTTTTTTTTACCAATTAAATTAACTATTCACCTTACGACGTTTAGTTTTTCGTGGCAGGCAACATGAATTACCACAGCTGCCCCAGCATTTAGCTAGTTTAACTGGACGCCTACTGCGGCAACCGTTTTCGCTGTAATACTCTCGTGTGTGTTCTTTACGACACGTTGGCGCTACATAAAAATTAATATTAATTGGTTAATCATCAGTCATCATCATCATTACATAAAATTAATAATGAAATTCAATTAATAAATATTTACCTTTCTCGCAATATCGGCCTTGCCAGCCAGTCTGACACCGACAAGAGTAACCATTTCCGAATAGAGATGGTACACATTGTGAGCCTTTATGGCATTCGTGACTTATACAAGGATCGATAATACTTGCGCCTGGTACTGATACAACGATATCTGCAATAATTTTAATCCAGTTGCAATATACTCTTTGTTAAATAAAAACAATAATTGAATATTCATAAAATAATTTATAATATAATACTTTACCTGAATTATCGTGCACAACATGTTCATGCTGCATAGAGTCTTCAATGTTACCACTGTTATTAGATTCAGCTGCTTCAACGATATCCTTACCAGCTTCATCGGCCTCTTCTTCACCAGAAGCGCATCCGGGAGTCACGCGATGCATCTTGGCAGCGTTATTAAAGTCTACTGACTTATGATTTATCCACATTCCTGATATGCAACCTACAACAGATACAAAGTTATCATTTATTGTAATTTACTCATGACATTCTAAATACATTTTAGATAGTTAGTACTTTAAAACTTATTTTTTAATATCTTCCCAAAAAGATAAGAGAAGAAAATTTAATTGTGATTTGTTATAAATTACGTGGGCTATCGTGATCAAGATGCTTTATACATGATGTGTACATAAATATGTATAGGTGTGCTAAATAAAATCGGTATTTTTTTTTTCGGTCTCATATGAAAATGACGTTTGATGTAATAGCAGAAAAATTGGGTACTAAGTTGGGCCTTCCAACTCAATTACAAAACACGCGCTCGCTTACATGAAATTTCCCATTTAAAAATCATGAGAAAATTTTTTATAACAGAAATTTTATAACTCGTTAATGGATCAATAAATTGAACCGACCATAAAATATTTTTGTAGAAAATCAAATGTTCTAGAAAAAAGGTCTCTTATACTTTTTGATAAATCTAACCGTTCAAAAGTTACTTTTTTTCAAAAATATCATTTTTGTCCCAAATAATTAATTTGATAGTTTTGCTGGAAAAGTAAAAAAAAAAAAAAATAAAACGAGAAATTTATCATAAATTTGAATTAAAGCTTCAAAAACTTTTGAACGCCAGATTTATTAAGAAGTTATAAGAGACCTTTTTTGTAGAACAATTAATTTTCTATAAAAACACATTGTGTTCGTTTCAATTTATTGATTCGTTAACGAGTTATAAAATTCCAAATTTAAAAAAAAATTTCCCATGGTATTTAAATAGGAAATCTTATTTAAACGAGCGCGTGTTTTCTAATTAAGTTGGAGGGCCCAACTTGGTACCCAATTTTTTTATGTTACATACAATGTATTTATCATATGGGAACGAAAAAAATATCGATTTTATTTGGCGCAGTCTAATATATAAGCTTTTGAACTTGAGATATTTTTGAAACTTACTCGATTATTCAAGACATAAATAATAAAATTATCTGAAAGATATATGAAGAATTTTTTTGTAATAACTAGACCTCAAGAAATCTAAAAGAAAAAAAAAAATTTTTTTTAGTCATTACCTTGAAAACTGGTTACATTTCTAAGGTGAAATTGTGAGAATGCGTTACTAGCAACTTCGGATGGTACACCGCCAACGTACATTGGAGTATTGAGCTTGAGATATTCCCTGGTGCCTTCATTGATAATACTTCTAGCAAGTCCTCGATCTACTCTCAGAGTAAAATTCTTCTTTATTGCAATAAGCTCGGCCATATGTGGCTTTCCATCTGAGACCATTTCGTAGCTGTACATTGTAGAGGTTGGATAGTTTCCAACGTCATAGGAAACTCGTACACGACCATTAAATAGTTCAACTGCAATATGTTCACCACTTTGCTCTATACCGTCGTAGAGTAAAACCCCATTTTCGTGAGTGGTTGTGAAGACGATGGTCACATTAGCCTCGGGCTTCGTGCGAAGCGGCTCTAGCTCGACCAGCGAGCTGTTGTCCACGAAGCTCAGGCTCGTCAGGTACTCACATCGTTTTCCTTAAAATTTTTAACCATTTTAATATTAATAGTTAATATTCTATTGAAGAAATAATAATAAATTTTTTAAAAGAAATAGTTAATTACCAGTGTAACCGGGATGGCACTGGCAAAGATAACCCGCTGCAGAATCAGAAGAAGGTTGGAAGCAAACGCCGTGTTGACAATCATGATGAGCACATGGACTTGTTTGTGGATAAAGTAAAGCTGTCGAAGGCGCTGCTTCACAATACCTTCCTGTGTATTCCGCCGGGCACTTACACTCGTAATTATTTATGCCATCGATGCAAGTAGCACCGTTCTAAACAAACAATAAAAAATCATTATTATTTAATAATTGTAGGGGAGAGGAAACCAAAACGGGGTACTCTCAAAATTTTATAAAATGAGCTTTACATATTCCAAAATTACTTTTTTTTTAATTTAATTGAGCATTATTTTCATTCTTTTTTTACCGTTTTCGAAAAATTGTGTTTTTGTAAAAAAATAGTATGAAATTAATTTGATTCTCTTTCTTATCAATTTACAATAAAAGAACTCCTAGTGTCAAATTATTTCAGATATATTTCAATAATCAACTTCAAAATATTTACAATTTTTTAAATTTAATTAACTTTTAATAATTTTTTAATCTATTATTTTAAGCATTATATAATTGCTTTTTTAAAAATATCTTCTTTGGAATTGACACTAACTTAAATCTTTTACTTTGAAGTTAATAATAAGTAGTGATTAATAAATAAAAAATTACCAATTTAAATTAGGTAGTTAAACTTTTTCAAAAATCCAGTGTCAGTCGAAAAATGACTTTTGTTTTATGATTAAAACTACTAAAAAAATTTTTTTTCTTTGCATTCAATAATTATGTAAAATGTAATTTTTCTTTACGTAAATTACTTGCAAGAAAATTTAATTTAATCAAATTCATTTAATATCCAGAAATTTGTTTTTTCACCTTTTTTAGGGGGGATCACATTTTGCCCGCAAAAAATGAAAATTTTATTTTTAACTACAGCTGAAAATCTTTTTTTTATGAATATCATTAAAATAAAAAATATTTAACGTTTGTTAGTCCCCGAAAACTTGGTATTTCCTCAAGTACCCCGTCTTGCCCCCTCCCCTATATATAAGTAAATTATAAATAATAAGATTTATTACCTGGCAGAGATGATCGACACAATCATCCAAATTTGTGGAACAGTTAAGGCCACTGAAGCCGATTGGGCACTCACAACTGTAGTGGGTCCTGTGGTCAACACAGCGGCCTCCGTTCTCACATGGGTCGTGTCCTTTTGTGCAAAATGGGATTTTCGTCTGGCAGTATTCTCCCATGAATCCCGGTGTACAATCGCATCTGTAGGCCTGAACGAGGTCCACGCAGGTTGAGTTGTTGGCGCACTTGTTATTGGTGCAGTCGTCGACGTTGTTTTCACATCTGAGTCCCTCGTAACCGGGGGCGCAGTCGCAACTGTTACACATCGACTTAACGTCAATTGATATATAAAGCTCGATCATTGGATCGCGATCGATCCACCAACAATATACCGGCAATCATTCAATTTACTCTTTTTTCTTTTAAATCATTTTTTTAACAAGCAATTTTTATTTTATTTTTTAAATCATTGACTTTCGTACAAGCCTGTTTGAAGACGTGCATATTAATCTTTTTTTTCCGCCATTAAAATTTATCATTTTTATCACAAATTGCATGCCATGTATTTCATTTTTTTTTTTTCTACTAAGTTGGGGAGCCGAGCTCGATCCAACCCGATCTACCAGACATTACTGTATTTTATTTTAAATAATAATTGTTAAGTATTTATCTACCTGAATCTTCCTTCTTCCAGTACTTTACAAGTTCCGGCGTTCCGGCAAGGATTTCCATAGCACGCGTCAATTTTATGTTGACACCGGTCCCCGTGATATCCTGGCGTGCACTTGCAATGGAATTCCCTGTCCTGAAGTGCCTCGCATAATCCCCCATTTTGACATGGGTAGGTGTAGCACACATCGCACTTGGCCAAGACCTCGGCAGGTTGTTGTTTGGCTGCACGGAAGAAATGTCTACGATTAATGAGCAATTTTAGTACCGTTCCAAGGGTTTGAACCAAAAAAATCAAACTAAATAGACGGATTTCACTAAGTTTCAACTTAAAATTTTTTTTTTTTCCGTATTTTATTTACGGTTAGAATTGATTTTAAGGCACGTTGATTTAATACTTACTTTTGCAAACAAAGGCGCTTGCTGGTGCTGTTAGCAGAAGTTTTTCTTTCATTGCAAGAGGTTCCATGCATCTTGCAATCCCGGGTTCTACGTCGGAATCTTTTTTAACCCATTCTGCTAACCAGCGCATATGACAATCACAATATAATGGATTCGAACCCAATGCTCTGTTATAAAATTATTTTATTAGAAACATTATTCTATTTTCTGAGGATAATTTAATTTTTTTAATCACTTACACATGAGTTATTGCTTTTAAATCGTCAAATGTTCCTTCGGGAATTGTTGAAATTTCATTTCCATGAAGAGAACTGTTGGAAAACAAAATATTTGTTAACACTTATTGTTTAGTTTTTTTTACAATAACGATAATCAAAAAAAGAAAAGCTAATTAAGACGTCGCTTCTAAATAGTTTCCGTTACGCCGCAGTTCAGAATTGATAGTAAAGAAAATTTTTAATTTTATAAATTAAATTTAAGTATTTAAATAATACTTGTGACGAGAATTTGATAAAATTTCACAAAAAAAATTAAAAATTAGAAATTTTTAAAACGACAATAAAAAATAATGCATTGTATTGAAGAATACTTTTTTGAAAAAGTATATCATTTATTTTACTAAATATGATTTCTTGTTAAAAAATTAAAAATGTAATATTGATTAGAAGCTGATGTACAGTCAAATATGCGACGTGTAATTTACGTTATTTTACTAAGCGTTATTAAAAAATGTGGAAGTTACGGAAAGTTTTTATTTGCGCTATCGTCTTTAATGTATAGAATATACAAAAACAAAAAAAAAATTTCGACAATTTCTGCGTCAGAATTTATTAGTAATGTTCCATAGTGGATCCGAATTACGGTACATTACCGTACTTACCGTAAATTGTGACATTTTAGGTAAATTACCGCATTTTACGGTGAACTGCGGCACATCGCGACAAAGTTACGGTAACTTCTATTAAATTTACAGTAATTCATGGGTATTTTACGGTAAAATAGCGGTATTTGATAGTGAACGTGTGGATTTACCGCAAAATTACAGTTTTTACAGTAAAGTGAAGAATTGTACCGCGTTTACAGTAAAAATGCCGCAAATTACGGTAAATTGCCGCCACCTACAGCAAATTACCGTAACTTGTATATTACCGTAAATGCGGTAAAGTTTCCGCAGCAATACGGTATTTTGCGATTAAATACAGTAATTTACGGCAATCTCCCGTTGTATAGGTAAATTCTAGTAAACTACCCTACATTACTACAAATTACCCTACTTTACTGTAAACCGCGGTAAACTACCGTAAAATTGTTGTAGCAATATTGTATTTTACAGTAAACTACCGTAATTTACCTAATTCGGATTCACTAGGGTTAATAATAAATTGTTAGTAATTCTTACATTATTCTTAAAGATTTGAGTCCTGCTAGAGAATCTTTTTGAACACACTGGAGTTTATTGTAGCTTATTATTCTGAAATAAAAACATAATACAATTTAGAGTTAATTTACTGTATAATGTATATTGTGACATGAAAATAACTTACAGATGTGATAGTTTGGTTAAATTTTTGAACGTATCATTCGCAAGCATAACAATTTGGTTGTTACTCAAATCCCTGTTGACAAATAAATAAAAAATAATAAGTTATAAAAATTTGATATGACAAAAACTGTCAATAATTGTAAAAACAAGTGTATATAAGTATTGACAACTGATACTTACAATCTTGTCAGCATCCTCAAGTGACTAAGTCTCTCGGGTTGAATCGTTTTTATGTCATTTACGTCAAGATACAGTTCAGTGGTCTCTGGTGGAATGCCACGGGGTATTTCCGTCAGATGTGATCTAGAGCAGCTTACCACTGATCCTGCACAGTGACATCGTGGTGGGCAATAATCGTCACCAAGACAGCCAACACTATCGCCTGATAAATGAAAAGTAACTAAAGTAATATTATATATAGTTATACATCCTGAGTTTCAATTATTTTTGAGTGACAATTTTTTCATTTTTTTTTTTTTAAATTTATCAGTCTCATTTAAAAATATCTTAATTATAATCAGAACAGAGAGCTTAATTCACAAGGACACCTTTCATATTGTTTTTTATCTCTATTGTCATAATGAATTTTTGATAATTATTTACTAATTCCAAAAGGACATATTTTTAAACGCCATTTTGGCTTTAGTCAATAAATTTAAAACCAAAAAGGCGTATAATTGAAGCTATATGCCCTTTTGGCTTCCAAAATTTCAAACTTCCCGCTATGAGAATCAAAAATTTTCAAAAAAAGAGAAGTTATATTGGTTTCGGTACGATTATCAAAAATCAAGTTTTTATCAGGTGTCGGCGTTTTGAGGTCCTAAGAAGTTATACTGACCGTTTTCAGATTTACGTCCGCGTCCGCGTTTGTATGTGTTTGTAAAATTGCAATTTCCTCAATATCTTTGAAACGGATCAACTGATTTAAACGTACTTGGTGGCAATCGAAAGGGCTTAGAACAGATTAGATTTAGTCGATCTGTCGAGTAGTTTATGAGTTATGCGAAAATAAAAATCAGAAAGAATTTTTTTTTTAAGTTTATGTTGCATAACTCGTAAATCGCTCAACTGATTTTTTTCTAAATTTATTCAAATCTAAGTCTCAACAAGTTCTTTCAATTGCGAAGAGATTGACGAACAAAAATTATTTTTTTTTTAGCGAAATGTGCATATTCTTGGTCCAGCCGTTTTTTGAGCTCGAAGAGCTCAAAAGTTTACCAATAATAATGTTCTCGAAATTAGCGGGAAGTTTTGGGGTTGGCCAACAGGGTCAGCCGTTTTTAAAATTTTCTTTTTCAATTTTAAGCTATAAAATAAGTCTACAAAACAATTGGCAATGAAAAAAAAACTATACGTCCTTTTGGCTTTAAAGGCTTTCCGAAAGCCAAAAGGGCGTGTAAAATATAGGTCTTTTTGGAATTAGTAACGCGATATATTTAAATATTTAGTAAATAATTTTTTTTTCAAAGATTTTATATATCTTTCTTCATTTGTAACGATATACATGTGTGCATTAGACTGATTTTAAAAAATTAGCTATTTGTTTTTTCTCTAAATCCCGTATTCAATAGTTGCAGGGAAGTGAAATAAGTGGCCTGTTAAGAGATGAGCTCTTAATATTAATATTTAGAGGTCGCTTATCGCAATTTTTTATTTCTCATAAATAACATGGAAAAAACAATTATGTTTCGAATCTTATACCTCGGTAATGGCTTATTGTATAGATAAGCGCAGGATGTAATTTCGTAGTCAATTAAACGCTCTGTAGAAAAAGTCTCTTATCTTTTTTTGATGAATTTATCTGTTCAAAAGTTATTGAGCTGAAGTCAAAATTATAGTAAATTTCGAGATCTTTTTACTTTTCCGGCGAAACTATCAAACATCACAGAATGTTATCAGATTTTTTTTGTAGAGAATTTTATTCCTTACAAATAATCTCCAATAAATTTTTTTTAAAATCCGCATTGTTTGCTAGTAATTTCCATTTTAATGTCAAGCTCTTGAAAACGATCAGAACACTATTTGTTTTAAAAGCTCGACATTAAAATGAAAAATTACGAGAAAACATTGCAGAATTTTAAAAACTTTCATCATCAAACATAATTTGTAGGAAATAAAATTGTCTGCGAAAACGATCTTATGACATCTTGTGATAAGTTTTTAGTTTCGCCGGAGAAGTAAAAAGATCTTGAAATTTACTATAAATTTGACTTCAAGCTCCAATAACTTTTTAATAAATGAATTTATCAAAAAATGATTAGACTTTTTTTTTTTATAGAGCGTTTGATTTCGCACGAAATTACATCCTACTCTTATCTTTACAACGAGCCATTACCGGGATATAAGATTCCAAAATTAAAATTTTTTTTTTCCCATGTCATTTAAATGGGAAATAGAAAATTGCGATGAGCGACCTTTCAATGTTAATATTAACAGTTCATATTTTAACAGGCATCTTATTTCACCTCCCTGCAGCTATTGAATAGTAGGTTTCGAGAAAAAAAAAATAGTCGATTTTTTTTAGTCAGTCTAGTATAAATATATATAAAAAATATATAATAAATGTACTTACTGTTGCATTTGAACTCGTGACGTGGAATGTCTTTAACGTGGGCGTCCTTCAATCTCGGCGGATCGTGGCATCGTCCAATGACGCCTGGTATGTCGCGAGTTCTCAACCACTCGGCAAACCACGCGAGATGACAATTGCATGATAAAGGATTGCCTTGCATGTTACTGTAAGATAAAGATTATTATTGCTATTGCATTAAAGACAACTTTAATAATATGAAGCAGACAGCTATAACGGAATTAAATTAAACTTACATCTCATGAATGTGAGCTAGTCCCTCAAATGAACTCGGCATTACACAAGTAATTGCATTGCCACTCAAGTTTCTGTTTAATAAAAATAATAAATATAAATAAAACAATATTACAATATAATAAAATATAAATAAAAATAAAATAATACTTAATAGTATCGTATTATTGGCTTTATATATTGTTAAACAAGTTGTTAAAATTCGATGGATACTTACAAAGTTTTCAAGTTAACCAGTCCCGTGAACATTTTATCGTGAACTTCTCTTAGTTTATTGTCAGACAAGAGTAGTTCGGTAAGTTGATGAGCTCCTTTAAAAGCAGACGCTTCTATTCGTGTAATTTTATTTCTTCTCAGATCTAAGTGTTGTAATTCAGGAAGTTTTTCAAACAAACTGTCGGCTTTTATTTTTTCAATCTCATTATTTCCCAATAAACTAAATTAATAATTAAAAAAAAATTATATTATTTAATTTTTAATCAATTATTTGTTTAAGATAAAAGAAGAAAAAAAAAATTACAGTGTTGATGTATAAATTGGTAACTCTCGTGGAATTGAAGTGAGTTTTTTATCAGCACAATTTACAGTTGCTCCGTTGCACGTACAAGGTGATGGACAAGCTCCCGGTAAAATGCATTCTCCTGCTCTCTTGGTCAGTAACTTTTCGTCACCTGGAAACATTACAATCTCTTGGGTACAGACTAGCATAAATAAATTTGCCTGTTCTACTCTTTTATTTTGTTTATTTTTTTTTCTTTTTTTTTTTGCTTTGTAGTCAGTATAAATAAAATATTCTTGAATGAAAAAATCAGAACAAATACGCATAATATCTTTTTGAATTGGAATGGAACATGAATGAAATGATTAACGATTTGTGGTGATGTAAGACAGTTTAAACATAAAATATTAATATAAATCACCACAAACATAAATTTATTATTATGGGTTATATATATTAAACATTAAATATATTCTTAAATTAATTCATGCATCATCACCTTGATAAGTTTTAAGAATTCCAATCGCTTAGATGATTATGATGTTACATATATATGCATATAGGGGGGGGGGGCAAAACGGGGTACTTAAGGAAATACATTCGGGGACTCAAATACATTAATTTTTTTTTTTAATGTATTCGAAGTAAATAGAAAAAATTTTCAGTTGCAGTTAAAAAAAAAATTTACATTTTTTGCGGGGAAAATGAAGAACTCCTTAAAAAGAAGAAAAAACGAATTTCTGGATATTAAATAAATTTGATTTAAGTAGGGTCTATAGCAATTTTTGTCGAAACTTTTTTCTTAAGCACAACCTCTAAACGCAAAAAGAAGAACGAGACTCGATGCATTGCTCTGTAATCTAGCAACCTACGTTTTCATTTTTCAAAAATGTTCATTTGTTCAAGAGAAAAACGTGGACAAAGTTTCCATTTACTGCGCAAGTGCAACAGAGATAGTACCGTTCGTCGACTTGGGCGTGACAGAGAAGAAAGTTCAGACCCTTCTTAATTAAATTTTCTTGTAAGTAATTTACGTAAAAAAAAATTACATTTCACATAATTATTGGATGCAAAAAAAAAAATTTTTTAGTAGTTTTAATCATAAAACAAAAGTCATTTTTCGACTGACACTGGATTTTTGAAAAAGTTTAACTACCTAATTTAAATTGGTAATTTTTTATTTATTAATCACTACTTATTATTAACTTCAAAGTAAAAGATTTAAGTTAGTGTCAATTCCAAAGAAGATATTTTTAAAAAAGCAATTATATATTGCTTAAAATAATAGATTGAAAAATTATTAAAAGTTAATTAAATTTAAAAAAATTGTAAATATTTTCAAGTTGATTATTGAAATACATCTGAAATAATTTGACACTGGGAGTTTTTTTATTGTAAATTGATAAGAAAAAGAATCAAATTGATTTTACACTATTTTTTTACAAAAACACAATTTTTCGAAAACGGTAAAAACAGAATCAAAATAATGCTCAATTATATTTAAAAAAGTGATTTTGGAATGTTTAAAAAACGTTTAAAAAAAAAATTTTTTTATACAATTTTGGGGTACCCCGTTTTGCCCCCCTCTCCCCTATATATCTTTATATATATGAATTAATTATGATATTAAGCATACATACCATGAATATAGACAGGCTAGTGTTAAATCTGTTTTAGCAGCAAAAAAAAAAAATAAAAAATAGTGAGAGGCATTTACTCTAAGCATTCACGTGCACACAACATCAAAAGAGTTAAAAGAAGAGATAAACAATTCAGATGAAAGAGAACGTGTACGTTATGAAACACCACGTTCTATATATCTTTGTGATTTTTTTCTCTCTTTCTGGCTCTCGTCCTCGCACAATGTGGTGACGATGATGATGATGATGATGATGATGACGATGATGACGATGATGATGACGAGATGAAAGCTCCGGGATAGTGGAAAAGGATAGATAAGGTTACCGACCTGAACCATCCTGTCGAAGTAAGAGATACCGTAAGTCGAATCGTGCTTACCCTTACATTTGAACTTTTCGTCCCGCATCACGTCAATCTTCCGCTTTGCAGCTCGTTTAGGTGATTCACATTTTGCTCCAGATGTTTCGATTGGGTGCTCATGGAGATACAAACTCAGCCACCGTAGGTTGCAATCACAAATAAATGGATTTTTCGCCAAATGTCTAAAAAATATTTATATCACAAACTCACTATTCATTATTATTATTAATATTTTTAATTGATAAAAAAAAAAGTTAAAGATAACAATAATACAAACAGTGTTCTGATGCTTCGCAGATTGGCAAAAGTTCCATTGGCAAGTGATTTAATATTATTATCATAGAGTGATAGCAATGTTAAACTTGTGAGGTCACGAAATAGATCAGTACGTATACAGGAAATATCGTTGGCATTCAGTAGACTGAAATAACAACGAGAATAATGATTAATTAACGAGTTTGCGACACAAATTCTATTTTATTCATATATGATCATCACAGTGAAATGAATTTACAGACAAAGATAAAGCTAACAGTTATTAAATCAATATGTGCACAAGTACGTAAATTTATTGAAATTTAAACTCACAGTAATTGCAAACTAGTTAGTCCTTGAAATACACCACCGGGCAGTTCAGTTATTTTATTACCATACAATACTCTGTAAATAATAATTATAATAAATTAACTTAGTACATTATTATAATAATTATTATCAAATAAAATTTATAAGATGCTTACAAAGACTCGAGAGATTTTAATCCATGAAAAGCATCAGCAGCAACTTTTTTTATTTTATTATTACTTAAGTCGATTCTCGATAATTTTCTGTAAGGCGAGAACGCCTTCGGTGGGATTTCCGTAATGCTATTTTGTTCAAGCCGCCTAGAAAATAGATAAAAAAATATTAATATAAATGTGTGTCATCGTGATTAATTAAATGATTGTAATTGCATAATGTAATTATTTGATTGATTGACTGATTAATTAATTAAACTAATTAATGATGAGTTGATAAGGCATTTTAATGTAATTACAATTCAGTGGTATCCTCAGGGAGATGAGTTGGTACTTTTTCCAAAGAACTCTCTCGACAATTGACAATTCCATTGGCACATCTGCACGGATGTGGACATTGAGGTTCAGCCGTACACTCGGATCCAGTACGAAGTTCTACAAGGCCTGGGCACTTGAACTCGTGCTCCTGGAAGTGAAAATAAATTCATCAGCCAATTACATTGGCATCTGGTTTGAGTGTTTCAAGTAGTCTGGTCAGCAGTTTTAACTAACTTTTTTCATTCCTTTTTTTTTTTTTTCTTAAATTCTTTTTATATTACGAGCTCTCTATATCTAAAGATAAACTTTGCTTTAAGAAGCAGTATACAGTTTTACTTGCTTACTTTTATTTTATTAGTAATAAGGCGTAAGAGACTGTACGATAATTCGATAGATGCAAAAATATATACGAAATATTTTACAAGTATGATTATTATTATTATTATTATCCGTGCAAAAATGCTCCGAAAACGTTAATGACAGTGAATTTCCAAATTGAGACAATTTTGAATTGTAAGTTGAACATTTTTTGAACTTTGAAAAAATTAGAAAGTAAAAAATTTTCAACGGGCGTAGACTTCTACGCGTTTTTTTTTTTGTTTATTTTTTGAGCAAAAATAATTTGACGACAATTTTTTGGGTTTGAAGAATCTTACAAAAAAGGGAATTAATTAGGAATTATGAAAATTTTCGACTCTTACCAGAATTATTCGGGTATGGGGCAAAAAAAAATAAAAATCATTTGAAAATATTTATGAACATTTTTTGACTTTTATTAGAACTTTTTGGAAAGGTCACTTTTTTTTTTCACTCTTTGACTTTTTCACAAATAGTCAAAAAAATGAGTGATTAGGAATAATTATGAGCTCTCAAAATTGTCAATTCAAATCATTTTCACTTAAAAAATTTCAAAAAAAAAAAGAAACCCGCAAAAAAGTCCACATTTGTTGAACATTTTTCACACTTGTTATTATTTTGAAGTTACAAAAATGTTCAACTCAAAGTTCAGAATTAAGTCAATTTTGGAAGTTCACTGTCAGGAATGTTCGTGGAACCAATTTTTTTTACACGTGTATTGTTATTATTATTATTATTATTATTATTATTATTATTATTATTATTATTATTATTATTATTATTATTATTATTATTATTATTATTATTATTATTATTATTATTATTATTATTATTATTATTATTATTATTATTATTATTATTATTATTATTATTATTATTATTTAGTATAACTTGTTGTATATTTCCAGTTTTAAACATTTAACGCAGTTTAATGTGATTTACGATAGAAGTATTATGTGAAAATGAATCGGATGCCCACCCACAGAATTGACATTTTATTCCCACAAAGTGGTTTAAAGTTAAAAACACGAATAAATAGTTTGGTACTGGTATATTATTACAAGTACTATAGAATAAACGACAAAATGATCTCATCCATATAGAGAGACGATTATTCCCGGTTGTAATATTTATTATTATTCTTTTGTAGTTACTTTAAAGTGCCGGTATAAAACTGGTTATTCACTTTATTTCATGTATCTTATACGCGTACAAAAAAAAAATAATGGACAAACTTTGCTGTGTACAAGCATTTAAAGTTAAGTCCAGAGACGCAAAACTAAAGATTCAAGATTCTTTTCTACTCTTTATGACATACTTGCAAATCGACGAGATTTTGTCCCTTGAGATGAGCCGGCGCGGCACATTTTGTATGCTGTCCAAGTCGGGGAATACTCTTTAGATGGCGTGACAGCCAGGCCAGGTGACAGTCGCAAACTAGAAAGTTGTCCGTGAGTTTCAAGGTTCGCAATCGTGAAAGACCAAACAGCATCTCCTTCCCAAGGGTTGTTAATTTGTTGTTGTTCAAAGTTCTAAACCAAATTGTTTTTGAATTTTACTATATTTAAAAAACACCTTCCTAACATTGAATCTAATTCTTTTTGTAGATACTTACAAAATTTCTAGATCTTTCAATTCTCTAATCGCACTTTCGTCGATGCAAGTCAGTACATTATTGTCAATTAATCTGGAAATTTAATTTATTAATTACCATTTTAATAATTGATTATATTTAAAAAAAAGTTTGGATTTTTTATTATAATTTACAAAAAAAAATTCTTACAAGTGTTTCAAAGCAGACACCCCACGAAGAGTTTTGGGTCCAATCATTGCGATTTGATTGTGACTAAGATCTCTGTAAAGCAAAGTTAAATAAATAAACAATTAATAAACGTCAACTAGGATTATAGAGTACTAGACACTAGAAAGAGAGGGAAATAAATGAATCATGTCATAACAAATGTCATTGATCTGAAAAGTTTAGTACATAACGCAGTTGTGTAAAGTCGTAGTTGTTGCGAGGTCATGTCACGATGATGAATAAATGCTCGGGCCACTTGCACTTGTCACGAGTTTGGCCTACTTAAACCAGTGCATTATTTACATGTTACAAGTGGGGTCACCAGCACGTATACCTGGTAGTTAGTCATCATCAGGGTTGTAATGTACCACTACATGTCAATACACCGGATATTTACAATTGTAACATTGTACATTAGGGAGCTAGAGGTCTCAAAAAGAATAAATTATTACGACCTGATAACGACTAAGTTTTTTTCTCAGCTACTCAGAACTTTTCGTTACACTGAAATCGTGTACACGTGTGCATTCAAGCGTATTGAGTTCATTGTTCTTTGCAAGCACGAAGCTATAATACTGTCGGAATACTTGAAGAATGCTTGAGTACGTAAAGTTAAAGGCCAACAAAGAGATCAATTGACTTGGCACAGTTGTTATTGGCAAAGAACACCTATACATACGTGCGTATTTTATTGTTTGTCATTACTTTTTAGAATTAGAGTACATTGAAAATATGTATACATGTGTGTGTATATGTGTATCTGTGTACATACCTCTATCTATACACGGAGAGAATTTTATAGTAGAAGTTATTATCTAGTTATAGTAAAATTTTTAAACTGAATTCGATAATAGTGAATATCATTTAAGTTGTTAAGTAAACAGTCTGAATTGTAGTATCTATCAACTATGTAGCAAGCTCTACAATTATTGATGATAATCAGAAATTATAACTTTCATTGTCTTAACTAATTATAACTAATTATCAACATCGTAATTCTTAATAAGCTGACGGTAATAGTTACCATCTGTCCAAATAATAATTACTATCTGCCCAAATAATAATTACTATCTAAGCTAATAAAGAATTTAAATATCGGCGTTACAGTCTGAAGCTTCTCTACATGTGATTTTCTCTTTGTTTAACTGTGTATGTGATGAATTTCACTTAATACTTGGATGATTGCAATTTTGATGATCATACCCAATCATTTAAAGTTATCAATAATAGCTCCAATATTCGGAAGTTTTATTATATTCGGACTTGAACGACTGTATTGTTACTTATTTTAATTATTTAAAGGACAAAATGTACTGAGCTAAAATATGGATATGAATAAAGAATTTAAATTTATATAAATTTATCCTATTTTTTTGTTTCAGAATTTTTACAACCTTGAATGGTAACAGTTACCATCTTCGATTGTAACGATTATAATTTTTACTAGTTACAATTAGCATCTTCTATAGTAATTGGTACCACCATTGACTGTTACTATCATTTTCAATAGTAAAACTAATTATTTTACCACTGAAAAATTTTGCTAACCATTGCAAATAGTTGAAATTAAAAACTTAGTATCGTAGATAGTATAATAAAATTTTCTCCATGCATATTTTTCTAATTATGTATGCATATGTGTGGGTGGATGGGATGTATAATGTTTTTTTTTCTCTGCCAGTAAGGTAAAAGACTTCTGCAAAGAATAGATTAACTTGAAAGTTATATAGAGGATACTATAGTTTACGCTGCTAACCAGACATCAGTGATGATAGGTTAGGGACCGTTGGGGCACGGTTCGCCATTGACCGTCTATTTCCTCGAAACTCGCAATCTGTAATTATGTTTGCCGTTGAGCCTGCGATATTATGGCAGAGGATAGTCATGAGTATGATAGAGAGTGGAGTATTATAAGTCTTGGAGTAAGACAAGCGTGGGGAAATTCGAGTCCCAGTTCGCTCGACCCAATCGAGAAAGCAATTACCGAATTTCGACGTCGCGCAAACC
The DNA here is from genome assembly GCA_964016945.1 of Microplitis deprimator. Lineage (NCBI taxonomy): Eukaryota > Metazoa > Arthropoda > Insecta > Hymenoptera > Braconidae > Microplitis > Microplitis deprimator. The sequence continues at coordinate 6,611,648 of OZ024709.1, read as the reverse complement.
CGCACGGGACGTTCATGATTCCGCAATGGAATTCACAAAGGACTCAATGGACGACTCTCTCTTGATCTCTTGTTGTATTAGCTTCTGTATTTCCCTCAATTCCAGATGCGCAGCTTGCACTATTGATAAGACTAGTATTAAATTCATCCGGCTAAAATGTAGGAATATTGCTATTCGTCAAATCTAATATATTGTATCACAATTATATAATACTCTTGCTATGATTCTAGGTTACTCATGTTCTATGATATGAATATATGAATACAATCATAAGATATTTCTAAAATTTTGAGGTATTAGATATATCTATACTTTGACTCTATTTATGTCTTTATTAATTATCAAAATGAATAAAAAAATATGATTGATGATTTTAAAAATTTATTTTACTGAAAATGATATAGCAAATTTTGATGATTTAATGCCACTCAAAAATGATTGATGAAAATATTTTGATAATTAAATTTCAACACGTTTGCACATTTTATTGACCCAGAAGTGTACTTATTACTGAAATTCGTAAATATTGTAAATATAATAAGGGTATGCGAATTGGGTTCGAATTTCAGATAATTTGAATTATTCGCAACTTTTCAAATTATTCGTCAGTTTTAGAATCATCCGAAAATTATTGAATTATTTGTAACTTTTCAAATTACTCGATTCGAATCGAGAAAATTCGGATGAGCTTTCAAGTATTCAATTTTTATTTAATGGAGAGGTTAGTTTCTAAAGTAACCGAAAATAATCTTTTCGTAGATTCGTGTCTAAGTTCTATTTATCTCTGACAAGAATTTGAATTTTTGGAAAAACTATTACAATTTTAAGTCGTTCAATAGAAAATTTCGGAATTATTTGTAAATTTTCGAATAATCTGACAATTCACGAATAATTCGTAATTTTTCGAATATTTCGAACAGTCCGATTCGATTCGATCCGAGTAATTTGTAAGTTCGAACTATTCGCACACCCCTATAATATAAACAATTATTATTATATTGAATTGTTTAAAAATGTTACATCATTTTTCCTCGAAAACGATTTAAAAATGTAAATATGTATAAAGATTAAGAAGTCTTTATTTTAGGATAATGCGATTTAGCAATTGCTACTACCAATTAAAGTTACAGAAAAAATTTTAACGATGTTGCAAGCAAGCACTGGATTCCATGATTATCTTTAAATCCTCTTGGCACGTATCTCTACTGGCACAAGACCACATAAACTCTCTACATACTATTTTTACTCAAGATAACAAAATAAAGTAAATAAATAAATAAGGCGCCAAGGAAAATAAATAACATATATTTTAAATAGTAATAATCGTAAAGAAGTAATAAATTTGAAAAGTATATACTTCTAGTTAAGCAAGCACCTGCACTTGATAGTAAAAAAGTAAAAAATATCGAATGAACATAAAAGTGTTCTTAAGTCGTATCCTAGATTATATTACATTTCATTACAAGAGAGCGCGAGTATAATATTTTCGAGGCAAACTACAAGGACGTGCAATTGAGACTCGATGCAATTGTTATTTGTGTTGGTATTATTGTTATTGGTGATGTTGTGCTTGAGGATAATGAGGCACCAGTAACTTTTGAGACTCATTTGTCTGGGCACTTTGTCAGATGATGGATGTATCTCATGCTTGGCATCTCACGCCAACATACCACGTCTCGATTATCTTTTATGAAAATCATATCATGGTATTGCTTCACTAACACAACTTTCATTTATACTAACCGTGTGCACCATTCATCGCGTGCACTTTTTGACTTCACGACCTTACTCTTTCTTTCTCTTTCTCACTCTTTTTCTCTTCTTTTCTTTCTCTTGTGTAGCAGCTGCTGAAGAAGATCGAAATACACCAAACGTTAACGTCCTGGTACAATCGAGATAAGCTGTTAAATCACGTCTGAATGTTTGCATTTGTAATTTCGTCCTTGGATTATTTTTTATTTACTATCAAGATTTGCTTAAAATTTTAAATCTTTGTATTTTAATTTATCATAAATATTTATTTTATTTAAAACAAAGTTTATTAGTTTGTATATTCATGACCTGGGGCAAATTAAAACTAGGGATTCGTATAGACGGTATAATAAGTATGTAGAGAAGTTGAGTTTATTGAAACTCGAGACACGTGACTATATTGACTGTAAAGAATGTAATGTAGACCACGATAGTTTTAAATTTTATATGATACTTTATATTGTATAGTTTCATGGTAAATGTCGGAGGGTTTAAGTTCGTTTCCTGCTGTGCTTATATGATACTTGTATTATGGTATTTATCTCTAAGAAATATTGCTAATAAAATTTAATAATAAAAAAATTATTTTAGCTTTTCTTATAAACCTGTCGAGTATACTTTTGATCCCACTCCGATTCCTTCGGTTTACGTATAAATTATTTCCAAATAAAGCGTAAATGATAGTGACGTGTATAATTTTTATCGGCGATAGGGATCTAGACTGAATAATCAGTACTAATTGATATTTATAGATGGTATAACAAGTCGAGATTTATACTCTTTCATTCTTGATCACTTGTCAGGCGTGGGTTCGAATCCCAGTGGAGCCGAAAAAAATTTTTCACACACAGTGTGAGGTCTTTCAGTTTTGTGATTCGTCATGTCACTGACTTTTGAATATGATATGGTTTGAAGTTAATTTGAGTTGGTTCAAAAAATTGAAAAAAATTTGAATTTGAATTTGAATTCGACTAAGTTGGTCGGATATGGAATTGCCCGAGGTCTAATAATGTATATATATTAAGAAAAAAAAGAACACTCTAATTCAATACATAATTGAAGAAAAATGATAATAAAAAATAATAATAATTTCTACCGTAAGATGGACGGTGGCGTCAGTTCTTCTCACTTTGATAATTTTTGTAATCAGATATATAACTATAGTCTTAGGTATGAAGGAGAATGTATCAGAATGTTTCACTGATGATTTCGCTGATACATGCAGGATAAAATCTAATTACTGACAGTATTCTAAAGCATTATGCTTCAAAAACGATTTAGTATTAAATAAATTAAATTTACGTTGAGTAAAATTAACCGATTAATTAATATGAAGTTGATTATAATACAATATAATAATACACGTGATAACACGTTCATATATCAAGAATATTAATATATATCATCTTAGTTGATCAAAGTAGTAGAAATCGATTATGCTGTCATTGGTAATTTTTTGCGCGGTAAAATTGAAATTTTTAAAAAAGTAAATCCGAGGGATGGGGGGGGGGGGTATTCGGAAGTATAACTAAGCTGTCTTGTTTATTATTAGACAATTGTTATGACTTGTTCACTTAAGATACAATGAAACGAGTTTTTTATTATTAATTGATACTCGAGTTAATTAACTTGATTAACAAGTTAATTAAGTACTTACAGTCTTCGTAAATTCATCATATTGCTGAATAGAGTGTCTGGTAGATATCGAATTTGATTATTGTTTAAACGTAATTTTTCTACTGCTACCAAATCCTTAAAAGCTCCTCTTTCAATTGTATGAATTTGGTTGTTTGATAATTGTCTGGGAAATAATTAAACAATGTTGTCATTAATTACTGATATCATTGGCTATTTCAATATTTTAATAACTATTTCTAAACCCATTCAAATTAATAATTAATATTAATATAAAATTCTTACAATACATGAAGAGCTGCCATATCTTCAAAGTCAGTCTTAAAGACAACAGAAATATTATTCCCCTGTAGGTCTCTGTAACATAACAAAAGAAACAAGATAAGTAACAATATTATATTACATTAGAACAAGTATTTTAATCAATGTAAACAATTGGGTTGCTTATGAAATGAGTAATAATAAAACAACAATAAGTATATTTGTTCTCAGTAGCAATAGCAGTTAGTTCCAAGTTAACTTCTTAAGAAGTTTGATGCTCTGTTAAAGCTACTGTTAAGTTACGTTGTAGTTGACAAAGAAATAACTCTGTTATACGAGTCAAAGTGTGAATTTGCTCTTGTCAATGTAAACTTAAAAGGGAATAAAAGAGCAGGAAAAGAGTAGTAGTGTGAAAAGAAAATAGTCCACGTAAAAATAAAATGAACGAAGTTAAAAAAAAAAAAAAGGAAAGAAAGAAAGAATATTAGAAAGAAGAGGAAGATGATGAGGAAGCAATGGCGAAGGAAGTGAGTTGACGTCAGATGCAGCCGTCTAGTTGAGTACCAACGTCCGGTATTCCCGTTGGAAAAGAAGTTATTAAGGTCTTATTAAACGAGTTGATTTTTTTTTTGCTTTATTTCTATTTTTACTGTTTTTTCTATAACATTGGTGAAGAAAGGGTTAACGTAACCAAGAAAGAAGGAAGTAACGAGATTTGACTTCCCGGTGGATTTTAAATGTGTAAGATAAGAAATGGTTCTTTATACAGACAGTATATGATGAACCACCCAGAGGGTTAAAACAAATTACTACTGTGATCCCTTGACATTCGGTCGATGACGAGAACGTGACGTTAACCCATCATCAAAATTTTATCTCTTGATCTTTTGATCTCACAAATTCAAAGCACGTTTCGTGCTCTTGTTGATGTGCTAATATAATCGCAAGAACGTGTAATTTAGTATGTCGATATAACAGGACAAAATTTTACCAAAGTCAATTGAATTAAGAAATATATATATATATATATATATTTATTATTAATAATATATGGCAAGTTTATTTAGTTAAAATAAATTTATGGTATAGTAAGATAAATGTATGGTAAAATAAAATAAAAATTATTTCCGTCGTATAAATAAAATTATAATGTATAGATACATTTGTATAGTGAGCTTTGACTGTAAGAAATAAAACTTAAGCTTAAACTTAAACTTACAGACTATATTTTCTCATTCGCACTTACAAGAGTAAAGAAGACCAGAGAGAAAGAGAGTAACAAACTCGACGGATTTGTGCTTCCAAGAACGACGCCATGGCTTTTCGCGTCGGCGGCGCTTCTTGGCTATGCTCAATTAAAATAACTCTCGTGTAGCTTCTTAGAAGTTTATCATGATAACTTGATAATTTTTCAGGTACTAAAGTGTCTCGATTAATTGTCGTTGTTGCAAGTAATTATTTATTGTATCTAAATTTCATAAATTCTTGCCGTTTATATACGTTTATTATTTTTTGAATCAATATATTACTCAACATCACAGACAAGAGCCTTGCAGACATCTGCGTAGGCGTCGTCTTCAAGACTCTAAGAGTGGAGTGCCTGAAGAAAATACTATGATGTATTTTTATTATATTCTAATTTTTTTTTTTTCACTCATCTAATAAAGTTTTGATTGATTGAAATATGACAGCATATTTATTTCTCAAGAATTCAATATACTACGTAGTTTTATCTGTCGTATATTGTACATAAGTTATTGTCATACAATCATCAAGAAACTGATGGCATCAAAACAGAATAAGATACTACGCATATATACTACCCATTATATACCAACTACAAATAGCTGATGTTAGCTAAGTACTGCGAAATGAGAAGGAATGAGGATGGTATCAAGACGCTACGGCAGATGTAATCAAAGTTTGTAGACAACCACTCAGCCTCTACTTTGCAGCCTTGAGCAGAGAGAAGAGGTGACGTCAAAACCAAACGGATATTCATTTCTACCCTCGTCATTGGATATGCTTGACCCTGATCTGTACAACCCTATATCCCTATCAGATCTTTAAATCACTTATCAATAAATGTGTGAATGCAAATAATATCTTAATACTTCCAGTAAATATATTTTAAATTAAGAAATTTTTCACCCCAAGTGCGAAAGAACTGAATGCGCGTTTTGGTATTCGATTTTTTTCGGATCTCACTCACTTTCAACCATCTCTACATTTTTTTAAGTACATTCAAATAGGTTGCAATTTATATCATCATATAGAGAATTCATTAAGGAATAATTATAATATGACATAAAGTTGATTTCTTAATGTTATTTTTAAAATAAATAATTTTGGGAAGAACCCTGATGTCAATTAATTAAGCGATTTCTTGTAATCACGATAATTTACGAATAAAACGACTCACGAGCCAAATTTTTTTTTATTAGCGTCAGTTTGGTGACTACAAGAACCCTTTCGTAAATCACTATCCAACTCTTTTTGGTAAAATTGCAATTAATAAAAACTTAAAAACTTGTAATTCATGTAAAATGTAGCTGTCATTTTTATTTTCACTATTATTATTTTTTTCCCTTTTTCTCTCTATTAACTACTGGCAGCACTAGCGTAACAGTAGAATTGAAAAAAAGCGACATCTAAGACAAAAAAGCGGGATATTTAAAAAAAGAAGCTGCTAATAAGAAATAAAAAAATCAAAGTAATATTATAAAATAAAAGTAATGATTAAAAATAAAATGAGCGATTGAGGTGTGCACTTTTGGATTTTCCAACATTATTTTTTACTTATTTCTTTGTTTATTCCACAATAATAGGCTCGATAGGTGATAAAAATATTAAAATCTGTCTTAATCATATCCGGGATGCTTTGTAAAATAATAATAGTAATAATGATAATAATATTAGTACGTGGTGAAAAGATGATTCAGCGTGAATTCTAGCGGTGAATTGGATAGTCTTATAGGTACGTAGTAAATATTATATGGTGTAACACAACAAGCGTATACAAGACCCACGTATACAATCGAGCCCACGTGAACTTCATCGATAGGGTCTTACAATAATAATACGTGGGTAAGCTATGCACTCGTCTCTCATATAAGTATAAAGCCAAAGCGTCTTGACGCATTAACGGTTATAAGTATTTTTTCTTTATCGTACTTACTTAGATCATTACACCCTCTCTATTATCTTCATACGGCCTATACCTGACTATTAAAGTGTGCAAGTGCTTAGTATGGGGAGTAGTGAATAGCGTGACACTCAGGTTAGCGTATCCACCTACACATTTATAAAAAGTCCCTAATCATATATAGGTAGTGGACATTCTATCGTATAACGAATGGATGCGAGTTGTATGTCTTGTGTCTTGTGACAAGCCTTATATACTAACATCTTTAAAGTGTCCCGACCGATAGATAAGGACACGAATGAGAGTGAATAAGGATACAAGAGGAAGGAAATACACTTGAGAATTAAACCAAGTGTTGGGTTCGACGAATGAGAAGAAGCATATCGGTATACCAGGTTGACAGAAATTTATGCATCGTTTTAATAAACATGCGATTTAACGGTGCGGAGCCTGTTAACGAGGCGAATCGTAGCGGGGGAGTCTACTCTTTTATATACTATATCATATACTCAGTATATATGTACATATTCTCTTACTCTTATACTCTTACTTCTCGGTGTACATTCGCTTTTGCTCTGATTTTTTTATTTATTTTTTATTTTTTTATGGCGAGGAGATATTCGCGCGGAAATCTCGGGCGCAGTCTCGTCGACCACACTACTGTTACCATTGCCGACGTCGAAACCGACGCTGCTAGACGCCAGCGAGCTTTCATTAATTACGCGAAAAATAAATGAGTAAAAAGAAAATAAAATAAAAAGTGGATGAGGGTGGTGCTGCTGATGGTAAGCGAAAAAAAAGTTGTAATTGCAGTGCATCCAACTCAACTAAAACTCGCGTACACTAACATTGTCGACAACGCAATTCACAGTGGACACAAGATAGTACTATAGAAGAGATAGATATAGAGTTATATACTAAAGTACTCAGTAGCAGCGGCGGTGGCTTACTTGGACAAGCATAAAGCTCGAAAAAGTAGAGAAAAGAAATTCTTATTCATTTAGGACGGTAAACAGACGAAAAGTTGCTAGTTGGTGTTTTCCAGTAAACTTACTTTTCAAGTATATAGTATCCTCTATAGTATATTTAAGGAGTAAAATACTACTTGAGAATTAAATGAATGAAGAATTAACGTAGACGTTAATTAACCAAGTTCGCGTTAACGGTAATTAGTCGTAGTTGTATAGCTACCTCTTGCATTTAAAGTGTATAAGAGTAGACGTGTCGCAGGTATACGGGCGTCATTTAGATTTAGAAGCTTGATTTCCATCGTATGAAAGCGTGCGCCGCGACCACGCACACATTCACATACATACCCCTTCAAGTGTTCTCTTTGTAATGTTTCCCAAGGCGTATATATGTATATATATATAATTTAAACTTGTGCCGCGACACGTACCAGTACGTGATTTATCCACTTACGTTAGCAAGGTCTCCATGCTGGTGAACAACGCCTCATTGTCAGTAACATAAACCAGACAATGAATTATCGATGTACGATTATCATCGATAAGCCTCTCATATTTACATTCCGATTAAATTTATAATTTTTATTATCATCATTTTATTTTAAAATGAAACAACATTGAACGTGCCGCATTATGTAAATAAGTAGACTCTATTGAGTTTTTAGCTGGTGATAAAATTAAATTGTCTGTAACTGATTTTATTACATTTTATCTGGCTGATAAAGCTAAAGAGCTGAGAAGAAAATACCGAAAGACGGTTATTGCTCTGGTTGAGGCGTCCTTGTCATTGCTGTCGTTGTCAAGGTGGATTTAACCGCATTTTACTACAAGCTCATTTTCTACGGCAGTATAAAACTTGACAGGGTGATAAAGTCAAATGACCATGTTGATTCGCTGTTCAAATGAATAGATAAGGAAATGAGCAAGGAATTACAACGAGACAAGAATGTGGATAAACATTAATCACACTTGTGAAACAGGTGTTGTTTGTAAATCAAATTATACATATATAAGTATACGTGTATATATGGGTGTATGTTATCGTACGGAAAAAAATTATAATGAAGAGAAAAATGATAGGACGGGATGAGGGATGATGAATAATTATTATCGACTTATCATCGTGTCATCTTTTCTGTCATTAAGAAACTCACTCTGATTTTGATTTATTGTTACTCTACTTTACATCATGATTAATTGGTTTATAATGACATAAAAATTTTAATCTTGTAGTTTTTAGTGATTATATCTATACTGTAAAAAATTGAGGGTGCATTTGGAGTAATTACGGATTTTATTTAAATCTGAATTCATTCTGTCACTTAGAGTTCTGGAGTTTTAGAAAAAATCACCCCGCATACGGAGTAAATGTAGAGCTTGTTTTTTCAACGGAGTGAATTTTACTTTAAGGAGATCAAATAAATAAACATGCCCGGAAAAAAATGTTTTTATCAAATTTTACTAGGCCATTTTCAGTATAAAATTTTATAAAAACATTTTTTCTCGGGCAGTCATCCGCTCCGCATTTAATCTGGGTTCATTCCACAATTTTTTCGCCGTGTAATCTTAATAATATTAAAATAAGTTTTTTCATTTCAACATAAAAAAAATTAATTTCTGACACACACTGAAAAAAAAAATATTGCTGTAATAGCAATACCGTTAGGTTATAGTAATTATTTGAAGTTTGGAAAATCGTAGATTGTTAATATAGCAATACTTTATTTGCGTAAATGGTAGATTGCTATTTTCCTCATACAATGTTTTGTTAAATCAACTATCTATATAGATGGTTGCTACGGCAATACATAGTGCTATATTAACAATACGCACTGTTATATTTACAATCCGGATTACTATATTAACAATTTGGATTGCTATAATAGCAATCTATAGAAATAGTTAAAACAGCAATACCAAGTATGGGGAACATAACCAAAGAATATGGTTAAATTGACAATACTTTTATTTAAAATTAAAGATAGTCAATGCAGCAATCTAGTATTGCCAACTTAACGATACATTTTGTTACGACAACTATCTACCATTAGCAATACTTCAGATGGTTACGATAACCACATTTTTTTTTTCAGTGTATGGAAATAAAAAATGATTGCAATTTAAATAATAATTATTTGAATTGCAACTTTATTTAAAAATATAGTCCTCTAGAATTGGTCGAAGGAAAAAAGTTAAAATGACTGAATACTTAGTCAGAGGAATAAATACAAATGAGTTAATAAAAAGATCGTAAAATATTTAAAAGATCAGAATTACAAATCGTAAATATAAATAAGAATAATTACTTTAAATGGATGATACTCGTCGAGAAATGTTGTTTGTCAAGATAAAAATAATAAACAGCCGCAAGTGTAATCATTTTTGTAGGGTGAGAAAATAAATTTACGCGAGTATAATTGTGCAATTGTCGTGGTCGCTTCTTTTTTATCTACAGTAAGAGTTACCCAACACTTTGAGAAGCGAGAAAGGGATGAAAATGAGAATGAGTAAGCAAGAGAGTATGTATAAGTACTGAAAATAAAAAATAAACAGAAAAGGTAATCGTACGGGTCTTTTGAATAACTCGAGAGTCGACTGCAAAATGCAGTTTTTTTTTTTTTTTACCTTTTCCTTCTTTTCCGCTGTATCTCAACTTGTTTCTTTAGTAGTAGACACTGTTCTGATGATACTCGTAACACTTCCTATCTTTTATTTTTCTCTTTTTCTCTCTCGCTCTCTCTTTCTTAAGTTTAAACTCGTATCGTAAACCGCGCTGGTGGTTTTTATGCGGCAATTATACCAAAGTACAGCCACGGGACTTGGCCTCAGTGGCTTTTGTCATTAGTAAACAAACTCATATGTTTACTTTTATATTCATGATTCTTTTTTCCGACTATCATTTAATCCTCTTTTAATATACAAAACTCTTCTACTCTTTGAGTAAACATAATTGTTATTTAAGAGGTTAAAGTGTTTAAAAATTAAATAATCTTGAAAGCACGAAAAGCCTTTTGGCTATCTTTCAAACTTTGTACAGGTTTCTCGGGTCACTCGGGTGATGGCGCAGTGTGTGATTACCTTGAAGAGTTTGTAACCGAAAATTTATTATGACGAAAAATAAAAGTTAAAAAGAAAATCAAGCAAGCTAAAGCTCAAGTAACAGTGATAAATAGTATATTATACACCAAGGAAGGAAAGTAGGACATTCCAACCCGAGCCACACGGAAAAAAGAGCAGTTGAAAAATTACAGTTTCTACAGTGAAAACAGGCCTTCGGGGTAAAAATCTTCAAACATTAAAGCTTAAACTGTAATTTTAGAAATTTGTTATAGTAATAAAATTAATACAATTTTAAGCAGCAAAATTTACAGTTTAAAATGTAATTTTAGTTAAATAAATCTTTAAAGCATTATTTACTTTTTATTTTGAATTCTTGCTTTATTTAAAAATTAATAGTTGATAGGTGAATTTGTAAAAATTAAGATTTATTGGTTATGTATTTTTTGCTTTCTGAAATAATACCTCTTATTTATTCATAACATAAAAATTACACTGTGAGTTATCAATTGTCGAGAATGATGAATGATCTGAGAAAAATCACAGCTCACACTGTAATTTTTAAATTCTATATCTTAAGAAGAACACTACTATACAGAATAGTAATATTAACGATCGAAAATGTAATTTTAACTAATTTTAGAATAAAATTTAAAATTATAAAATCTGTTTACTATAGAGAGCTGGACAATATCGAGTTTGAAACTGTAATATTTGTTATGCCTGGGATAAAAATGTAATTTTTACAGTTTCAGAGTCGCACCGCTTTACTACTATACGAAACTGTAATAAATACAGATATGAGTTCAATTTTTCAACTGCTCTTTTTTCCGTGCAAAAGCGAGGTTGGCAATTATGCCTATTGGGACATCCGACTTATTTCCGTGGTGTGGATACGATTTTTCACTGGATCTGTATCTGAAAGTTTGAATTTTTCCCTCTTTGTAGAACGAATAGCGCATACGCTAATTTTTAGCATTTGTTTTCTCATAAAGAAAAGAACGATTTTCTTCGCCATAAACCGGGTAGGAATTTAAGCTTTCGGTTCAAAAAGACAGAATGATAAACAAGTATTGCTGTTTATTAAATGTATCTTAAAATGTACATAATTAAATCATAAATTACAAACTTCAGTTCGAGAAGAATCTTTAATAACATCATCCTGACTAAAATAAATAAATATAAAATTATTTAATTAATATAATGCTCGACTTAAATACACTGTATTTATCCTACAATTAAGCTTCTCCTTTTCTCAACATTCGCCGTCGTCGAGTAACTTAATTGCTAGCCCCATAATTGCTAGACGTAACTGGTAATAATACGAAAGCCTTATGATATCGACTGCACACAGTGAATTTTCCTCAACTCTGTTATTTTTTTTATTTTCTATATATATAATTAATATTATTATTATTTTTATCGTTAAAATATAAATTGTTTTACGTCGTTTCTCAGAAGGTCAAGTTGGACTGTTGAATCAACGCCCAGATATTACGATAAATTGGCTTAGTAATTAGAAAAAAATTTTTTCTAATAGTTCAAAACAAAAAGCAGCTGTTATGGTTCTTTTTTTTCTTTTATTGATGAGCACGGTATATACATAGTATAATGATACGCTTCTCAACCCCATCATCTAAACCATCTCGCTGCTAATGGATTCATAATCTTAATACGTTGAGGTTCGCGTGCTTGTGCTCAATTTAATATTGCTCGCGATATCCAAGTAGACTTCTATACAACTACCACTGATGCCTTCTTGACGAGGCACGTGGAAGCCGGCTTTTAGTTTCAAAGTCTTTATATATATCAACGATCAGTTGCTCTGGTTGTTGTTATTAGAATTGTTGCTTTATCTCTCCATCTTTTCATTTAATAAGCGCCATTATTGGATTGATATTACTGTAATAATAACCCATATGGAGTAACTTTATGTAACAAAAAGACATAAATCCGTTTTATGATCCAGATAATTATAGTCCCTTTAATGTCACCAGAAAGCTCTTTTCAATGTCAGTGCGTTCGTTACATCGAAATACGGTATCCTTATAAACACAAAAAGCCCAATGTGTCGTAAAAGTTTTACCACCGGTATTTTATCCTTCAATTACGGCAGGTGTACCGGCAGTAGCATTAGCAATACCGACACAAATATAAAAAAAAGATTTGTGATTTATATATATACACATAGACATACATACACACGAGTCCATCGCTATTTGAGTGGTTTGTGAAAATATATCGCCCGTGGTTTGTTCGTAAACCCTGTGGCAACATTGGTTACCGAACTAAAAAGAGCTTAAAAGCTTCGAGCGATGCATTTATTGCCTTATGATGAATCAACGAAATTTTTCAGTCAGGATGCTCTGTTGGTTATAAATAGTGATAGGAAAATTCAATGAACTTTATTACGATAATGGAAAGTGGAAAAAATTTTATGGATATATACATCAAACCAATGTATCGATAAAGTGGTATATGGTTAAAACATTTCGTTAATGCTTCTATTAGCCTACAAAAAGAGATAGGATATAAAAAGAAAAAAAAATAAGAGCTCGGATTGTTAGCGAACAATTGGAGTTTTCGAGTGCAAGGCGTGTCACACAATTTTCGCTGGATTGAAAGCGAAAGCTACAGATTTTCACGGGTTTTCGTTTCGCGACAGCAGTCTTGGCGCACGTGCAAAATGTCTTTTTCTGGCGCGTCAGAAAGGCGAGGGCGTCGTGTCTTTAAATATAGCTTAACGGCAAAAGAACACAAGAAAAAGAGAGAAAGAGAGGTAGATTGCAGAGTTAAGAAAATCATGGTAGTGCTCTCATAAGAGGTTGAGAAAGATATACTATAATGAAAATATAAATATATACGAACAAGTCTTTGCTAGTTATAGCATTATGTCACGTTAATAATGTTCTTCAGCTACTGCCCACTGACAGTACACTGGGATCTTGTCATTTGGTTGCTTTGTTTGCACGACTTTGAACCCACTAATTAATGATTACAACTAACTAAGGATAGTTTCTTCCTTGGCAATGAAATAATCTGTGTCTATCGTTTTAATATTCGTATTTATTATTTTATTTAGATTTTTTGTTTTAAACCTCAAGGGATACTAGAATTGTACACTCGTTCGCAGTAAATTATGCTCAAGTCACCAAAGTCTGTAAGCAATTAATCCTTTTGGACACTAACTAATTCGTTGTGGACAATTACTTAAATTATTAGTTATAACGGTGCTTTTAATAAAGTTAAGTAAAGGCAACATAATGTTAAGTCGATTGAGTATGATGATAATTGTAGCGAAACTGACACGTTAATGCTAAGGTTAAACCAGTATATAATTATAGAAAAAAAAAATCAAGGTTTATTTTACAGAGAGAAAGAAAGATCATTATTTTGATTACTTTAAGTGCACGTTACATAATTTTTGATAATTAATAGTGACCGAACAATCTTTAATCGTCAATAAATATAACAAGCTGCTGCAATATTCCGACGATGTATAGGAACATTGATTTATTACTTTTTCTTTTCCCTTTATTTTTATCGGGATTAAATATTTAATATAGAAAATTATTTAACACCAATCTTCAGATTTGCTATTAATTAATGAGTTATGTTTTGTAAACAAATTAATTGGTTTTTTTAAAACTTATGTTTGAAATTCTCCTCTGATCAATGAACGTGTTTTTTTTCATTAAAAATTAAAGTACTATTTTTAAAGTTCGCTAACAACTTGTAATTGAATTGTAATATAAAACTTCTCGATAATGTATTCATATTGGAGAATGTAAATTAATTTAAAAAACTATTAACTGATATCGTAATTTTTATGATAATTTAACTTGATATACTTTTTAGAATTAAATTATTTTATTTAATTGAGAAATTATATTACGTTAAGCTAAAATGTAAATTATATCGAGAGAAAAGTTAATAAAAACTTTGCTAGACTATAAATCATTATATATTCTATTTTTAATTTGTCTAGAAAGTATCAGATTTATTAAATATTAAATTTATGAATTTTAATGATTACCATTGATAAATTTAACAATCATTTAACCTTTTTAATTTATTATGTAATATATATATATATTACACATATATATTGGTTTATTTACGAGCAGTATTTTAGCTTGATATAATGAGTATATTTTTTTTTCTTAATAAATTAGAAATTTCTTATCGTAAACAAATAAATCAATTGTTAAGGCGTGATTCAAGTCGTGCAATTTACTATCGCGATGTATGAATCGAGCATGCAGAGAGTAAGTAAAGAAGAAATATCAAGCAGCAAAATCTGCGTTAACCAAATCCCACAAATTGGCGTGAGCTTATACTTTCAACTTCACAACACTAGTTTTAATACTTATTTTATTCTTTCTCTTTTATACTATTTTTCCAACAAATAATCCAATGTATACAATACATATATATAGATAATGTTGATCGTGTTTCGCGGTTAGATTATACTATACACGGCATTCTCATGAAAATCCTATTGATGAAGCTTAAAAATTGATAAAAAATATAATTGGCATTAATTTTTTTTGACAAAATATTCCCAAATCCTGGTACCTCCATTTACTAATATTATCACTATTGAATAAAACATTAATCAATAAAATACATACGTGAAGATATTTCACATTTTTTTTATTTAAAATTGTGTAGTATACATTGGATGGTACTGTGTTACATAGCTTTTGTTTATACATGTTTTGTCGAGACAAAGTGCAGCATAAAGTACGTTTCAGTGTCGTTGTAATACATCCCGTGGGTATTGGACTCTTTTACCACGATCGATGATACTTTATTGGTCCGCAAACGAGGTACCTTGTTTTCTCAGAGGATAAAGTGAAAATGGAGAGTGTAAACTTGTCTCACAATTCACCTGAACGATAATAAATTAATGATATATATTATTCAAGATGCTATTTTCTCAATAAATATATTTCTCAATTCTATATACCTTTTTATCATTTATTTTCACAAATAAATAATACAATATGTCTACTATAATTTATTTCATTCCCACTACAGTCCAACCTCGTTATAAGGCGACGATTTATAAGACTCTTTGTTTCAATTTGTAAAACATTATTTCTTAAACGCATTCCCTACCAATTATTCGAATTCAATTTTGCGATCATATTGTATTATGAGACTAATTTATAGTATCCATGTTCTGGTTATTTTGCATCGTTAGTCGGAAAAAATTAAAAAGTAAATTTCTAATTCAATCACGCGGTGTTAATTATTTTTATTTCCATTAGTCAAGTTCATTAGTAAATACGAATTTCTCTTTCACAAAATAAAGCATTAATAGTCTTATTTATTAAGAAAGTTCAAGCTGAAAATGCAGTTACCCATACAAAAAAAAAGAATTGGCCCATTACTGGGTCGTGAATGACTGCCAATTTTCAAGCATCGGCCGAAGATCGGCTAAATATCGGATGATAACGGTATGCCAAGCATGACAGTCAGCAAGCATTGGCCAATCGTGGCAATCAATCATCGGCCAAAGTTGGTATCAAGACCACTCGATCAAACCGTTAGTCAACGAACGGCGGTTAATTGTGCGCCGTTT
The DNA here is from genome assembly GCA_964016945.1 of Microplitis deprimator. Taxonomy (NCBI): domain Eukaryota; kingdom Metazoa; phylum Arthropoda; class Insecta; order Hymenoptera; family Braconidae; genus Microplitis; species Microplitis deprimator. The sequence goes on along the minus strand of OZ024709.1, from coordinate 6,595,240 downwards.
TTATAAGCAAAAAGACGGCTGCCAATGATTCACCATGCACGGGCCATCATAGTTAGCCATTTATTGGCCAATAACTGCAAACCAGGCATTGGCCGATCTATGGGAATATTTTGAAGCTCGGCGACTTTGTATGCAAGCACGATATTGAAGGAACCCTAATTCTCTTGTATATTTAAATGTTAATCAAAAATTTGATTATTTACCAAAAATAACTTTTAAGCTTCATTAGAAAAATACAAAATCTGTCATTATTTCTTACATCGAAAAATGATATTTTGCAGTTCTATGATACATTTCATCTAATATCAATTCCACTTTTGACACCAAGTGATGAAATGTTTAATGGATTTAATCCATACTTTTTTTTTTGTTAAGAGAAAAAATAAATATTTAAATTTCATTATTTTGACTACGTTGGTGAAAGAAAGATATACGTATACAAATATACTTAAAATCTCATGTGGATTTTAAAGCCCACGAAACTCATGTTGCTCGTCAAATGTTAGGTCTTACCTGGGGCGAGTGCACAATACTACCAAAGTTATATTTTGATAGGTGCCGGCTGGTTATATGGCGCTCAAGTCGTCCAAGATGACATGCCCGTCAGACGGGTGCAACTTCTCAAAGTCGCTTGTCATGCCTCAACTCAGCTCGGAAGACGAGGTACAAACCAAACCTGAGACAGCTCTCTGAATACCAGATAGAGGTTTAAAGTCTCGCTCCACACCAACCACGATCTTAACCGTCTCATTTAAACTCACCAACAAACTAAATACCTCTGGAGTAGATTGCAAGTAAATGGGCTTTATGACTTGTCGATCCACACCTCATCTTTGTCTGTGCGAACAAGTGTGCATAGTCCGCCCCTTGTACTTTATTCGCTTGTACCAATGCAATTCTACATCATTAATTTTAATGATATTATCAAACATAACTATCGAATCTCATTTATCTACACTTTAACTACAGAAAAATAAAAAAAACTATAATTATACTTTTTTATTGTTGCTGTAATTACTGAGGTGATAACACACAAGATAAAAATGGTTAAAAAATCAGTTAGAACATTGTCATTTTTTATAAAAAAAACTTTTCTCAAGAAAAGAATATTATTTTTATCCAGTTATAACGTCATTTTTTTTTTTTCGTATATTTTTACAAGCTATTCTGTACGTGAGACTGTCAAGTTTTACTTTTTAAATTTACCTACGATATTTCTCAAGAAAAAGAAACTTTTTTCAAACATTCTAAAGTTGTCTTTTCATAAAACTTTTTATAAATCAACTGGAAACCAAATTTGAATTCTCCAAGACATTTTAAAAAATGTGATCCTTGATATTTTATTTAACTTTAAAAAACTCCATGGCATTAACATTTTTTACAATACTGATTGTAGGGCTATTACTGGGGTAATGGAATGTGTCTAACTTTGAGATATCATGGCGACGAGTAGCATCTCTTTGATACCGACAGAAGAATAAGTTAAAAGAGAAACTGAAATAGAGATTATATGATATACTCTGGTTGGTCATTAAAAATAATAAAATCTTACGGCTCAAAGTGATTTCCTGATGCACTCGACACAGATTATCCATAAGTTATCGGAGACAAACTCTATATTTACAGATCGTACTACCGCTTTCGTAGTAATCCTCATGATATTTAAGACCACCAGAAAAATAAAAAAAAATAAATCTGATAATCCTTAATATTTTAATGCTTCAAAATTTAATATATATTTTGAAGAAAATAAATTTAGATGTAAAAAAATATAAATTGGAATGAGAAATGAAATATATTGGTCAGAACAGAGCAATAAGCTTTAAGAAAAAATCAAAGAAATATACGATTTGCTCGACAAGTGATCACAATCGCAAATTCATTTTTCTTCCTTATTCACTTGGCTCGTTATCATTTTGCAGAATAAATGGAACGTTGAGAATCTTTGTATAAGTAATGAATGTGGATAAAAGAGATTAGACGGTTGAGCAGTCTCAGGTTCGGAGGTAACTAAGGTTTATTAATGATTTCTCTCTCTTACACTACGTCTTCTTATTCGTATTTTTATTCTTTTTATTTTAGTGCTTCTTTCCTTCGAGCTTTTATTCTTACTTGTCGTTTCATCTGCTTTTAAAATCCGTCGCTTGTCTTTCTGACAAACCTATTTTTTTTACTTTTATCTTTGCTGTGACTTCTTTTTACATGTTTAACTTGTTCACGTTAATTAAATTTAAAATGACATCAGACGAGGAAGTTTGCAATGTCGACCTAGATTTATTTTGTCTTTTGATTTAATACCTACGGAAATTTTACTGCAAGTAAAGGAAATATTAAAGGATATATGATAGTGTATGCTCTGATACTTTAAATACTGATATATACATATATACACTTAATATACGTGTTTATATTTCTCATGATTGCAGATGCATTTTCGTTAATCTTCCCTCTCGAAACAGCCACCAGGCAAACCACATATTCAACCGCGGTCGAGCGCTAAATTTCGGTTGGACGCGCGAAGCTCTCATGTTATATTTTGCCAGACTAGTTAAGAAGTTTACGGCGAACCGAATAAAAATAAATATAGAAATGAAAATAAAATTTAAAATGAGACGAAAAAAAAAAATGTTTAACGTGCGGTATTCAATTTGACTTCCGTTGACGTGTTAGATTTTAATGCGCCCGGTGATATTGAGAAATGATCTTTTCAACATTTTCACGACACTTTAAATAAAGTTTTTATATTTATCTGTCATATTATAACTTTTTTTTGTATATAACTTGGAATAACGATCCAAGATGTTTCAATTAGTAAAAATAATTGAGTGAGTTACCAGAGGGAAATTCAAATTCCTTCATAGTTTCTGTGGTTATTTCTATGAATAGCGAAGACGATGAGAAAATTAAAGTTTAATTTGATTCAAGATTTAATCAAGAGGATGTTTTTACATCTCGAAACATTTATAAATATAGACATTTCTTGACAAATATTCACAAAGATAATTTTTCATTATGACTTTTACTAAGAAAAAAAATAAATTCACGATATGATATACTGTAAAAAGAGTGGTGTTAAAAATGGACTCATTTTAACTCCGCCCGGTGTTAAAATGAAATTACACCGGTGTAAAAGCAGGGTAAAATTCGCTCGCTTGGAGTATTAACTTTAAAGATTATAAAACACAAAAAATGTCAGTTCTTTATGAAAATTAATAAAAAATATCATTTATTAACAAGTATAGTGATCGAGTAAATAAAAATATTCACATAGTAAAATATTTTAACACCGCTGCAGAATTTTTGTACCGGCAGTGGTTTTATTTTCACACCGCTTTTGGTGTTGAAATTTAACACCTACACCGCTTGGACTTACCCCGGTGGTTTTTTACAGTGTAAAATTACGTAATACATTAACATTAATTTCTTTATTCAACTCATGCCTGATTATCACGACTTATCATACTTGCAAAGCAAATCCTAAATGGCCGTTTACCAATCGATGATAAATAATTCGTCAAAAGGCAAATGGCGACATGTCCCATCCAAAGTCGCCGAGCTTCGAAATTTTCCCATAGATCGGCCGATGCCTGGTTTGCAATGATTGGCCAATAAATAGCTAACTATACTGGCCCGTGCATGGCGAATCTTTGGCAGCCGTCTTTTTGCTTATAAAAACGGCGCACAATTAACCGCCGTTCGTTGGCCAACGGTTTGATAGAGTGCTCTTGATACCAAGCTTTGGCCGATGATTGATTGCCACGATTAGCCAATGCTTGCTGACTGTCATGCTTGGCATACCGTTATCATCCGATATTTAGCCGATCTTCAGCTGATGCTTGAAAATTGGCAGCTATTCCCGATCCAGTAATGGGCCGATTTTGTTTTTTTGTATGGGGTGTTCCTCAATAGCGTTTGATTATGGGGGTCATTAACAAACTCATTTGAATCCATAATCACAATCCTCTACAGTCATTATCGACCGCTCTTTAAGACAAGCTCTACTTTTATCACAAGAGCAAATAATCTCGACACTAAATATATTTGGAATGAGTAGTACAATCAATCTGACAAACTTTGATGTCGGTGTCTATGTATAAAATTTAATACCTAGTGTCAGAGTAATCGAGATTATTAATAATCGAGATATTTTTAATAAAGACTTATACATTTACACCATTGGCGGTGTGAACGTTTTAATTCACACGGTCCATAATTTAACACCGTGTCGTGTAACTTTCACACCAGCAGTGTTAAAAATTTCAACACCAAATCATTCACACCACAACGCAGATTCAAATTTTTTACAGCTCGTATCCTCACCTGATTTAGAGTTTACTTTTCTCATATAATAATTCGCAAAAATCAGACATCTGTTGCCTAAAGTGTAGTGCATAACACGTGGGCTAAGTAATTATCCATCAAACACAATGTTCTTAGTACTCATCTTCGATGCACACCAAGCACTTGCTGGCGCTAGTGTGTATTCACCTACGACTCATGTTAAAAACATTGTGCTTCCCGTATAAAGACTCGCTTAGCCCACTTGCAATACAATGTACTATTTTATAATTCTAAATGAATTTATTACAATTAAATAATGCATCAATAATTATTTTCAAAAATTCTGAAGTTACTTTTGACTTACATTCAATTCAACATAAAACTAATTTAAAACATGTCCATGTTTCAAACATTTTTAATTGGTTTTTATAAAATATAGTAAATGCAATCTACAACTTTGTGATAGTTTATACTAGAATTGTCACAGTACTTTTTAATAAAAAATTCTCAACGTACATATATATATATAGATATATATTAACAAAGAAAAAGTTATAAGTCGAAACGTGTTTTAAAAGTTGTCAGTGTTATGCACCAGAATTTGGTGATCCGTGACGTTGAAGTAACCTATATACTGGTATAGATATCGGGAAAGAAAACTCTTGAGAACTAAGATTGACTACGATTCAATTTTAGTTGGTGTGAAAACACGAGGTTCATTCCTGTCACATACACTACAAACTACTACTACTATAACTGTTGCAACGAAAACGATCTCCAATGCAGTCAGTTAGTTTTGTAGATTGCAAACTTCATTTTATGGACTTTTCAAGCTTGTCGCTGGTTCTTCAATAGAGACGCTTGGCTTCGACGAACTCTCAACTTTAAGTCTGATAAGTACTGCCTTAAACTTGAATACGAGAATTTAATCCAAGATAAATTATAAATGAATATTTTATAACGATCATCGGTAATAGTTTTACATTTTCATTATATCGATTACTATATTTATATATAAGTCTTGGATGGAATATTAAGTTGTCAATGATACTAAGTAACGATAGTCGTTGACTGAACTACTGAATATATTTATATATTTAAAAGATCGCAATACAAGTGAATAAGAAAATAATAATCATTTAAAAGCCTCTCGAATGCAGTGGAAGGTTATAGATAGAGAGTTTGTTGAATGCTTGAGTATCTACAACACCTGCTGCAGTTTGCTGTTATATTGCTGATGCAAGTCCAAGGGAATCGTGAAGTAGCCGAGGGCTAGCTCGTCTAACCGGTACTACAGCGTAAAATTCTCAAGTATGCACTTGCTGGCGAGGAAATACTGCGTTATATGTACAAGTTGAACTAGAATTTAAATCTCAGCTATCTTTTACGAAAAAAAAAGTATTAAAATCAGGATAAAAAATTGTTTTTTCTTATTTTCTTGAACTTTATTACACTATGCAGAGGTTTGAATGATAGAGTAGATGCTAGTCTCGCAACTGATATCAAATGTATTCTTGATAAGGATGCTATTGGCCATATGCTCTCACCGATAGGTAATATCGATTAGGAAACCACTTCCTCGCAGAAAGTTCCCTTGGGAGGTCGACTGCATTAACGTACTCCCTCGCCTGGCCTTACTGGCAATTACAATAATTAAATGTCTCAGCATGATTTACATATTTTTATGTCGGCAATTTTTTTCGTTACACTTGATAATTAAATTTTTTTTACTGTGTAGCAATTTACATTAATTGATAAAATATTAATTCAATTTTAATATTAAAGTAGGATTTAAAAATTTAACGTAGGAAATTTTTTTAATTTTTACCATATGTTTTTTTAATGAATTTCCGGTTTTGTAATTTAACTACTTAGACATTTTTATACTGTAAAAAATTGGGAGTCAATTTTGAGGTTAATAAAAATTACTCCGCATACGAAGTAAATATAGAGCTTCTTTTTCAACGGAGTAATTACGGAGTGATCTGGATTTTATTTAAATCCGCATTCACTCTGATTCAGACGTTCAATTTAAAAAAAAAACTTCGATACTTTCGGAGTGAATTTTACTCCGAGGGATTAAATAAATAGTCATCTACTCCGGATTTAATCCTCATTCACTTCGCAAATTTTTTGCAGTGTATTTTTATTTATTGTTATTTCAAAGTTGAATTAATTTTATGTGTTATTAATCAATCACTCGATTAAGCGATGAAAGCTTCTATAATCCGATATTTAATATATTTTTAAATTGACGTGTTAAATTTCGAAGATAATTACTCAATATATTATCAGTGTATTATTGAAATTATTGAAAAATAAACGAAATTGATATTTAAATTGAAAAATACATTAATTAAAAAACACCCGGATGATAACATTAATCAGTATTAATATCTCGTCACCTCATTCATCAGTAGATATTTATCTTTCATAAATAATTATCAATATAAATAAATTAATCATCAGGAAAATACTAATTCGTTATTCAATTAGAAATCATATTATTAACTCAAATGTATACTTTTCTATGACAGAATAAATTAAAATCAACAACTATGTCACGTTATTAAATCAATAATTCACAACACTTTAGCATTATCAGGATAAATAATGTGATAAAATTAGACATAAATTAACATTGAAAACATAACAGAGTGACGAGGTGTAATGATCGCCGACCAACGTACAAACTGGGTGTGGGGTATCGGGTTGAAATGGTTCTTCATGCATGTTCTCTCAATCACGAATGGACTTTCCGGATTTAATCAGCGCAATAGTAAATACACCGATTAAACTGCGGCTTTTGGTAAACGTCGAAATGGTTAAAATTTATCGCTGATCTCTCTATAAGCCGGTACTTTTCGGAAAGCAATACAAATTAAATATTCACTCTCAAAACATCCATCTCTATATCAACACAGCTATTTCTTCTCTCTTTATAACCCTCGTCTCTCTCTCCCTCGGTTTTATTTCTCAATGGATTTTACTATCCATCATGAATAGACCAGAATTCATCGATGCAAATACTTGTATTATTGGTTGAATAAACAGTATTTGTGACATTGGCCGTAAAACCGCGGAGTTTACAATAAACAGATTGACGGTACATTACAATACAGTATATAGTAAAGGATCTCGAGTATAGCATAGATGCTTTTCTGTCGAATCACTCGGGATTTTGGTTTGCCGCAGTCTCCCGACGGGACTGTTAGAACCTGAGGATAATCGACCACCCGTCGTTTTGAAACAGGACGTCCCGATTGTGTCCAGACGGTGAAGCAATTCGTGGAATTGCCCCATCTCTTGTTATCCTCTTCCTTCTCAATACTTTTTCTCTCTATCTCTTTAATTCGTCTGTATATACCTTCTTGAAGGATAAATTAAAACGATTTCATCAATCGATAGCAAATAAAATTAAAGCCCACGTATCATTTTGAAATTTAATCCTGCCAAATTGTACAGTAGTATCGTAAATTATTATTTTTATCTTCATATCGAATTCCACGGAGATTTAAATGGTTGATTGCAGCAGCAGCATCAGGTACATCCCCAACGGTAACAACACAGATGAACGGCTGAATCGATTAATTCGCCAGAAAATATTACTACCAGACTGTCTGTATTCTTAACAGCGTATATATACTTAGAAATAGATGCATCTACTTTAGATTTGTATGGATAAATTTTAAATGTTAAATAAATACGGGTCTAATAAAATTTAAAAGAGGATCACCGATTAGGGTCTGAGGGTACACTATACATAAATATAAATATATTTAAAAGTCTAGGTCTGTTAAATAAATTATGTATCACGGCAAATAGTAAAAGGATAGAGTGGAAAAAATTTTTCGAATTGTTGACGGAATTAATAATTATTTCTCGGGTCTTTTATCGCTCAATAAATTATCGTCTCAGACATTAATTAGTATAAATATTCCGTGCGAACGGTTTTATGGCTGTCTGAATTGCGCATAATGATCTATCATGTATGTCAGAACCGATCTCACATTAAATTTTCTATATAATACTTCTCATATCCTGGTTAACTCCACACTAACATAACATAACATAAAGAGATACTTGTACTGCGTGTTAATTCATCTGCCATAATTCAAAGATATCTCGATACGCTAGATAATATCAGATAACGCTCGTAAACTATTACACATCGTTGACAGGTAAATCGTAAAATCTTAGATCTCTGACATAAAAGAATTAAAAAAATTAAGAAATACATCAACCGCCCGTATTTTTTAGATTTTACTATAATTTATTATATTTATTAATTATTCATTCACCATAAAGTATATCATAAATTTTTCATTGTATCAAAGTAAGAAGATTATAATACGGATATAAATTTACAATACGATTAAAACACATCATATTCTATTGAATTAATCATTTAATATATATATATATAAGCTGAGAATATCTATTACTCAATTTCCATTATTATATAATAGATTATGTAATATAGAAAAAAAGAAATAAAATATGAATGATTAAATAAATAATAATGACGAAGCAATAGTTCTCGATTGGAAGATGAGACGAATGTTTTTGATATACGCGAGACCAATAGATATTCAGAACAAATAATAATAACGGTTGTTGTTATATATGTATACTTGCTCGTGAAAATCGCTTGTGGGTGTGGTACTTGTATATTTATGTATATATATGAGATTTATATATGTAGAACTCGACGACGCAGTAAAGCTAGCTTGCCATTTATGATGGTGATAATAGTAAATCTAATCGCCGATATTTTCTCAAGTTCGTTGAGACGTGAAATCGTTCATCCCAATCGAATTTAATATCTATATATATTAATATATATGGGCTTTTCGGAAAAGAAAATTTAGAAATTTTTTGTCTCATGGTGTTTCTCATGTTTGCGGAATAATCGAAGCTCTTAAAAAATTTTTGATAAAAATGCACCGAAACTAGAGGCTTCAAGCTATAAAATACTTTTTTTCAAATCTCGATATGATTATTTTTCACAAAGTTACAGCTTTCCAAAAATCACGAAAAAATTTATAAAATTTTTCTGTTCCTAAAAATTAGCGGAGTGAATGTGGAGTAAATGCGGAGCTGATTACTGTTTATTTATTTAATCCCTTCGGAGTAAAAGTCACTCCGAAGGGGAGTTAATTTTGATATTGAAACTCCGGTTCGAAGTAAGACTCGTTCCTAAAAAGATTATTTTAACATCGGAATGAATGCAGATTGAAATAAAATCCGCCATTACTCTGAAATCACTCCCAATTATGTACAGTGTAAATAATGATTCAGAAACAAGCTGATAATGAGAAAAAAAAGTATAAAGAACAATAGGGTTTGGTCTTTGATGATCGATACGAGGATCCTTTTTAAGATCTCGAATTAATGAGAACGAATAAGAGTCTGATTTATGAGCTTGTGGAGGAGAGTTTGCCGCGGGGTGTGATCTACGATCGATTTAGAGTGTTGTGTAGTGTGTGCATGCTCTGGCAAACACGCGCGATACACTCCTGGTTAATCGTTACTCTTGTAGGACGTATCGAAGCGAGGATAATTAATAGCCAATCAGCGAGGGTGCATCACCAGTGAATACTAAGTAGTTAGACTCTCAAGTACACTTTGTATCAACTACTGTAGTTATCCACTGTCCTACAGTATATATACGTATATGTGTATAAAAAAAAAAGTAACGAAATGAGAGGACACACTGTAATAAAATAAAAATGGCCTTTTAAAATTATATGAAATAAATTAACTTTGAAAAATACGTTATTTTGTCATGAAAAGTTTACGATTTGTAAACAGCCTTTTTATGTGACTTCACCACTACTTTTAGATTTTTTTTTTTTTTTACATTTTTTCTAGTTCATCATCAACTTTATTACCAAGCAGATTTTAATCTTCAAATAATAAAAAAAGAATATATAAAATAAGCTGAAGTAGATTATATTAAATTTTAGAGTGTTGTGTATATATAGAAATATATTTGAGATGTGGTCGAGGGAATGGATATATAAAAAGTTGATGGCGTCTTGAAGGAAATTGAAAACGTGCAATAGCTCTCATACGATAGGAGGACAGTTTTTTTTATTTTATTTGATACCGCAATAAATGCGGATATCCTAGTAGATTTTTACCAAGTGGATAACCGAAGTCGCACGTTGAAGGAAAGATAAAATCCTTAACTCGTTGCGGGAGTGGATTTCCAGGCTGGTGAGAAGAAGATTATCACGGGTCCAAGAGGGATGAGAAAATAAGAGAAGGGAGCAAGGTTAAAGAAGTTTTGCTGCTGATGTAGAGTATTATATAGAAAGAGAAAAAGAGAGAGAAAAGTGTTAAAGTTCACGGCTGCATTCGTGTCGCTGTAGCTAAAAGATATCCATCTCTAGACCCGGATTTAGTGTGTTTATACTCAACGCGAGAGAACATCACGCTCGTGTACCTGTACCTATATCTGCTTCAACCGTGTTCACTATTTATATATATATATATATATATATATATATATATATATATATATATGTATATATATATATGAACTTGGATCGTGCAAAAGACGACCCAAGTGGGAAGTAAAAGAGGTAAGAGGGGTATAACCACAACCGACTCTACCAACAAAATATGCGGCAGATGCACACGTTAGATAGACGTCTAGGGAGCAAGCAAATTCTAAACGTGGATAATATTATGCTTCCCACAAATATTTCCGTCCACGTCGTCAGGGCACGAATGGGAAAGCGAATTGCTCGAACTTACTCGCGAGTACACTAGTCTAACTCTTTACTTCATTACGTATGTGTTCCTGCATAACCAGATATATTTGTACTCATGTCATATATTCGAAAATTCAGACTCAATATCCTTGAAAGTTAAATTATAGACATTCATAAAAATGTAAATGCGTTATCTTTGACTTTATTTGAATGCTATATATCCATATATAACTTGGTTATTTTATTGAAATAATTTATTTTCAAAATGTCAAGACGAAATTCTGATATTTTACCAACTGTAATAATTAAAAAGATCAAATATCCATGTCATATATTTATAATATATGTTATTTTAAAACATTTGCTTTTCGATGTATCATTTTTTTAAAAGTCTCTATTTCGTCCAAGTCAAAAGGTTAGTAGATGGAGCGATGGACATGGAAGGTGGAAGATGAAAAGAAAGGCAAAGGGGTTCGATGAGTGATCACAAGTTCAACGGAGCGAGAAATATAAAGTTTTATGGGCTGGTGTTCTCTACTACTACTACTACTACGACTATTGCAACTACTATCATAACTACTACCATTGCAAGTACAAAAGTGGTTGGAGGTGGTGAAAGAGGAGGCAGAAAGGAAGACAGACTCGAGTGTACGAAATGAAAGAGGGTCGAGACACGAGAGAGCTTCGACTGCCACCCCTACAACTTGAGTTGCCCGCGTAGTTGTTGATTGTTCTCAGTGTAATTATAACTTTAACCAGAGCCTACTTGCGATATAATTATTAATTACCGACCAGTCGAGTCAGTGTGCGGCTCCTTTGTGCTTCTGAGAGCGTTCAAAAGCTCTTCTGCGCCCTTTATCGACGTACACAAATAAAAACACATTAAATATAAAACGTTACATGAAATTAAACACTATTTCAAATAATTATTTAATTAAGACCAGATGTTAACAATAGTGCTGACAATATCACTTGATTGCTATCTAAGACAATTGCCTCGGGAAAAGATGAAGCTTTTCCAGTAGATAAATACCAATTTTCTCAGTCGCCGGAAATAATAACGTGTGTTGTGCAAAGTCAATGCGTAATATTGGATCGTAGGCGCCTCACTCTTTGTGTACCCCAATATATATAGATACAGATATATGTATATATATCGCTGTTGTGGAAATACACATGGGGTACAAAAGTAACCGCACGTGTCACGGTATGTATTATATACAATGCCGCTGTATCTTATTTGGCCACAAGAGCATCGATCACTTGCTGGGCACAATATTGGCATGATAATCGTGTGGGGGGTGGGGACACTTGGTATAGTAACTATTTATACTGTTGCTACTGCTTTATATATCTACAGCCTTCGTATCGCCACGAGGGACAAGATCTTGCGTACATTTACATATACATACGTTTAGTTACATACATTTAATATCGTGGATCGAATGGACGAGACTTTAGTTTCAGTAGTAAGGGCTGCGGTGAATCATACACTGCCTGTGCTGTACGGAAGTCGCCCTACCATTAATTTCGATTCGTATGACGTCTCATAAGTCAATTGTAATGTTAAAATTAAAATTGAAATAAACGGCGCGGTAAATTCAGTTTGATGTTTTATTTGTTGTTTAATCTTTTTAACGTTGAATTATTGTACCATTAATGTCATTGATTTTTATAATTTTTTAATGCTCTTTATATTATCATTGTAAATAACAATGATTTGATGTTTTATTGTCCGGAATTTTAATGTCTATTAGTGACTATTAAATGGATTGAGATGTGTTACTGACCGTGTCAATGTGTCGTAATTAGATTTTTAAACAAACTGGATGAACTTTTATAATGATAAAAATATATATCAACAATAATATGAAATAATAAATAGTTACTATTTAAATAGTTATAGTAATAAATATGACAGCGGAAAAAATAATTAGTAATTTAGATCTTTGTATTTTATTGATCATAAAATATATATGAAGATCTTCGTAGACAATTACCAAGTGAGATAATTAAAATTTATATCTCCTCCACCGGCTAATCAATTAATTTATTTTTTATAACCTTATTATTTTAATGGCATTGAAACGATTGCAATTTAAAATCAGTAAGTCGTTAAAAGAATGTAAAAATAAATAAACATAAAGCTGAAGAGTTTTAAATAAAGAAGGTTGTTGAGCTGGTAAGAGAATGAAAACTCCAAAATAGGTTTGAACTAATGGTCATCTTGGGTTTCCGGCTTAATCAGTTTAAGTGATTCTGAACGAAAGGCAAAACTACCTATACTACAAACCATCGAGGCAAACATCGGAGCAACAGCAGGGTGGTCCATATGTGGGCGAACGCACTGGTGCGTAGCCAGTCAATATAATGTTACGCACACGCGATCGACTCATCCTCATTCTCATCATTTTTTTTTTATTTCTCATCACCTCCCTTATACATTATTTTTGCGCCCACTTGGTTGTTGTTGATTCTCATTACATTACCATACTAATTGCAATTGAAGATTCTGCTGAGGATTTATTATTGGACAATTGGCAATAAACTAACGATCTGATTACAACGTTATCTTATTATCGTATAATTTAACAATAATCAACGCAGAGTATGTCTTTCAAAGGTTTAATTTCTTTTTTTTTTTTTTTTGTAAATTCTTCTGCATTACTTATCGTCCGTAAAGATTTTTTTGTAATGAAAAAATGCCATGGATGTCAAAGGTAACACAATCTAAAGCATCTTATCGTATACTCCCCGGGTCAAAAAATTAGATCTGTTTTAAAATAAATGATAAATTAAAATATTTTTTCTTAAATTTAAATTTATAAATCGTATTTATTTTATATAGGAATTTAATTTATTTTTGGCCGTACTAGTCTGTTTTTGATCGCCTTTAGATAAAAAACAGGACTTTTTCAAATATAAATAATAATAATAATCTAGATTTATAAATTTATTTTAATTTTCTTGGTATTTGAAACATGCAAATGCGCTTCCGTAATAAGATGTCACAAGAATTTTGATGGTTTCTAATGCCAAAATATTTTTTGATTTTATCCAGTAAATAAGAAAAATTTCTTGATATTTTAAGAGTTATTTTATTACTTTTATTCAATACTATAAAGATTCAGTCAAGATAACTAAAAAATAAAGCTGTCAAACTTTCATTAACTGCCGACATTTTTAACCAAAAGACACTATATAAATAGTAAACAAAACATAATCAATTCTGTAACTTAAAATATTTTTTATAAATATTGTCTATAAATAAAAATATTACAAGTCCATGATTTAATCTAGTTTTGTCCTTGCAAATTTTCAGAACTAAAATTTATCAAAGTTCAAGAATTAATTTACTTTAGTCTGCCCGTTACGCCTTTGTTTTTTAAAACAACAGATCAAAAACAGCTTAAAATTTCTATAAAAGATCAAAAACAGATCAACTAGTCCAATTAGACTAAAATCAGATCAAATTTTTCGATCCGGGTCGTGTCTATATTACAACGATTATGTGGTTTCGAATTAAAATTTGTGAAGAATGCGAACAACGGGAAAACACAGCAAAAAATAAATTAATAAAAAAAAGAATAAAAATAAAAATAAACGAGGTAAGATGACAAATAAAAAAGAGTTTAACGTGAAAGGTGTAAGAGACGTTGGAAGGCCGAAGTCGATAGATTTACGCTCGAACGTAAGCACTTTCGAAATTGCATTGGACGTACCGTACATACGACATTCCATAAGAATGAGATAGTGAGATGAGTAGCTTCTCTTTGTATTTACATTCAAGAGGATAAAGCATAGAGAAATATTTTGTGCGAAAGAGAATTAAATGTCGCAACACTCACTGCGAATTGGATATGCGCTATACTATGGAGTCTCAATACTGAAACGGATTCCAAATCCTCGAGGGAAGAGTTCCTACTCGTCTCGGGAATTACATTAAAAACATTAAAGTAACCCCTCTTACCTCCTGTTTATGTGTAATGCGTGTGTGTGGTGACGAGTAGCTTGAGTGTTGTGTATACTGTATCCAGATACCTACACATTTATATGCCAATCCCCTCGATGCTTCTATCATTCTCTCGCTGTGTCGCCCACGTACTATGATTGCCTTTTCGGCAAAGTGCACACGCGCGCTGAACCGCGAAACTAAATTACAATTGCAGTTATTCGTTGAATTCAAAGCGCTTTTACTTTTATTTATATTTTTCCTGTTTTTATGCATTTATGACTTTTTAATTCAATAAGGAACACGACTATGTAATATTTAAAACACAATGCTTTTGAAAATAAAAAGTAAAAAAAAACAGCTTCATTTATTTTCATTCATGTCGTATAAATAAAAAATTGTTAATTGCGTTTTAAAAATTTCTCTATGAAAGTTTTATTTTTAAATATTTTTCGCTTTATTCGAAAATTGTTCATTCGTGTATATAATAAAATACATCATTTATTGCAGTAAAATATAGTTTAAGCCGCATGGCGCCCTACGGATGTTCATCTCAGAAACGTCATCAGTAATATGAATCCTTGTGTACAATACATATGGCACAATATAATCCAACAATGCACAGAATTCGTTAGCACCGGAATGGTAGATATCGATCGTTGGTGAGAGGCAAATTCATCATTGTAATTGTGTATGTATATATATTTGAGTTAAAGTCTACGTAATCCCGTTAGACGTATCCCCAAGGATTCAAATCTAGCATTTTATATATGCTGGCATGAGCAAGGGGGCGCCCGGAATATTTTCACACCCCCGCCTTTGTAGTATGATCATTTTTTTGTGCGAACCCCTTGGAACGTCTGTTTTGTAACTATTTTCCGGCACCATCGAAACCGAGGGGTTCAACCATCATTATTTCTTCGAGGCTCCCACCCCCCAAGAGTATCGTGACTATGGATATTTTGAGAACTTATACACGGGGGTCCTAGCAATATCGGGGTTGTATTTACGTACCCTCTCCCTATATGTACACATTGGAATATCGTGACATACGCCCTGAGATTAAACGGGGGTTTCGTTAATGGCTTTGGTTCCTTCGGGAACCCCTCATAAGAATATAAGAAGGACCCCTCGGAATATAATCGACCGACAGGTTCACGCGATTTAGATCTGCATTGTTATGTTGAAAAATAACTTTGGTATCCATTAAAATATATCAAGGATAAAATATATATCTAGATATTTTCATAGATTTCGGGATCATTACACCTGGTCTCGATTATAACAAAGACCTATGGTCATTTGAAGAATGATTTAAGATAATTATTATTTCGGGGAGTATAATAGAAAAAGAAATAAATAAAAGAATTCAAAATGAAAATTACTGTTCAATTGCTATTATGTTGCTGATGAAGATTAATTCTAAAGATAATAGTAGAGTGAGTAATTTGTAAATTAAGGTAAGGTGTATTGTGCCTGTGATTGCACTACATTATGTTGAGCAGACAACGTGGAGCAGGTCGTCGCCGGTTTATTCATGTATTCATTGAATAATTGTGGGATGCGTATCTCTTCTCGCGAGCTAACAGATATGTCTGACACGTGCATGTATTGTAGACGCTCGGACACGCCCCAGTAGTCACGAATACCATCCTTAAAAGCCCGCTAAAAAATATATAACTCAACATTCAGAATTAAAGTGTAATTTTGTGTGAATGAAATAGTGAAATAAGTACTTGTGTTCAGTGTTATTTCATTGTCTGGGTCACACGTGCATTGACGATAATCAGCCCTTCTTGATCTTTGATTATCATCCATTCAAATCGCTCAAATTGCCAACGACGTTCATTTGAATCATTATTAAGCTCATGTTCATTGCATTTTCCTGAGAGGAAATGAAGCATAGATGCGATCACTGATTTGATCTTAACGTCGATTAAGCCATGCTTCAAGAAAATTTATTTATTTCAAATGCATTCAAACTTTATTCCAAAAAAATAGATTAGCATTAATTGAAAGCTGGTATCTATAAATAGCTATCGAAATATTAATGGCATTCATTACTCTTTTTTTTCAATACAAGATCAAATTAAAAAAAAAAAAAAAATAGTTAAAAAAATTAAGGACTGAATGGCTGACAAATACTTCAGAAATTCTTTTCATTTTATAAAATTACTGGAAATTCATCATTAATTATTGAAATTCTTCATAAGAAATTCCTTTGTCGAATATAACAGTATTAAGTAAAAAACGGTTTGATAAAATCTTTGAAAATTTTCGAAATCCGATAAAGGCAGGCTGAACTTACAGCTGTATTGGTTTACAGTGAAACCAACGGTCAAACGTTATCATATTTGATCTAGACACAAGTTTTTATTATCATTCTGATAACCATGATAAAATATTTTTTTAAATCTATAATTAATACTGTGATTTCTATGAAATTATTTATTTTTAATTTTTCATTTAACTGATTTTAAAAATTATTATTGGAAAAAAAACTTTTAATTTTTAAGTGTTAAAATATTTCTAATATATATTAGATTAATATGCAAGTATATGTGTATGCTGAAAAACTTTTACTATTATAGCTGAGTTATATACGACATAATATTTACCAGAATGCCTTAATAGTATAACATTATAATCTATATCGAACATTAATAATAATTTCCAACATTGCAAAACACGATTTTATATAAATTTTCTATCTCTTAACAACTTGACAGCTACACAAATAGTACATTAAACATAAGATTTTCTGTTTGTACTTTTTATAGATTCTGTAATAAAAAATTGACATTTAATATTACTGTGGAAGTATTTCATATAATTATATTTATAACATTTAAGTGCTGCTGTTATAAATACTATTTTCATTTTTGTATTTTTACATTGTTCTACATACCTTCCATTAGTAACATTTACATATTGCATTGTTCTGATTTGATGTTAAATTTATTTTTTTATAATGTAAGAATTTTTCGTGTAAAAATGCTTCTCGAAGACTTTCACCCCGCACAAAAAAATATATAAATAATATATATATCCCATTTAGCCAATGCATTGATGCATGTATGTCACATATATATTTTTTCGTATGGGACCAGTGACCTTGGTGTGAATTGACGGTGTGAAATTTTCTTGGTGCGAAATATCAAGCGGTGTACTTTTAACACGGTATGAGTATTTTCTTTCACACCGTTTGGTGTTATTAGCGCAAATATTGCCCGGTAATATAATTTGTGGTTAAAAAGTATCAAATAGTATATAGGTTGCAGCACTGGTATATCATTATTATTATTAATCTAGGTTATTGTAAAATAAAAATTAAATGCCTAGTCCTGAAGTAATCGAGAGTTTTTAATAAAGAACTTATATATCTACACTGTAAAAAAATCACCGGGGTAAGTCCAAGCGGTGTAGGTGTTAAAATCGGCGGTGTTAAATTTCAACACCGAAAGCGGTGTAAAAATAACACCGTCGCCGATGTAAATATTCTGTACCGGTGTTAAAAAAAATTCCCCGGTGTTAAAATAACACTGCCGCCGGTGTAAATATTCTAGACCAGTGTTTGTGTTTTATAATCTTTAAAGTTAGTACTCCAAGCGGACGCAGTTTATCCCGCTTTTACATTGGTATTACTCCGCTTTAACACCGCCAAATTACACCTCCTACATCGGTGTAATTTAATTTTAACACCGCGCGGAGTTAATATGAGTCCATTTTTAACACCGCTCTTTTTACAGTGTACACCATTAGTGGTGTGAACGTTCTATTTCATACGGTCTGAAATTTAACACTGCGTCGTGTAACTTTCACACCGTGTGTTGAAAATTTTAACACCAAATCATTTTCAATCCTTTGAAATTATAAAAAATTCAAGTACTAAAATAATTAATTAAAGATAAGTGAAGTACTTAATTAATTAATTCTGTGATGTGATACCAATATGTTGGAGGCTATCATTGAAGTGCTCATTGGCGTCAATCACTATGCTAAGATGACGTAATGAGCTTTATCAGTAGTCCCACAATCGCTCGTTAATTTAGACGACACGTTACATTATCATATAGACGAGTATTTTGCACGTCTCACGCGTTATCGGATTTTGTGTGTCCGTGTGTGCATGTGGGTGTGTATGTGTGTTTGTGCGTGCGCATATATGTGTGTACAAGAGCATTGCACATCATCATTGTTGTCGTCATCATGCAGCAGTCCGGATATACACTCGATACGCATGTACACGTGTCACATGACGTAACATTTCAGCTCATCCCCACGTGTGTGTTTGTATGGCTGTGTATATACAAAAGGGATGGAAGTTGTCGATGCTAGCACACTTCCGTCTCTCCTTTGTCCACGTAATACTCAGTAAAATACCGTACATTGCTTTTGATATACTTTTTACAGAGTATTTTTCTCTGATGTGGTTGGTGAGAAGCCTCAGAAAACTCTCAGCAAAACACGTAAAAGTATTTCCGCACACGGTTGAAGAGCTTCTGAGAAATTTATCAAAAAACGTTTCAGAAAATATTTCTAGTTATTACTGGCTTCGCTTTCATACTTTTTATTTCTTTCTCTTTTTCTCATATCGTTGTTCCTTTCTTTTTTATTACTTCTCTCTCTAGACTGTGCTAGTAGAAATTATACAATTGCCGATATATTTTCCTCATGACAGAGTACTAAAAATGGAGTATTAAATAAAAAAAAATGAACAAGCTATTTCATATTTATAATTTTTCTCTCATCGCATAACAAAATGTGGAATTCGTGCTTGGCTGACCAATTTGAGTAAAAGCTCTTGGATTCTGTACACTCGCGTCTACATATATATTAATTTTTGAATGACCTAGTGTCATTTATTTTTACTAAAATTAAAAAAGAATAGTTAAAAATATATATCTGCATGAGTACATGTATAGAAAGGACTTGTCTGGTGAAATTTGTTGATATAACCCGTCAACTTGAAATTCAGCTGTTAATTCCTACGAGTTAGAACTGCTGGAGGGCTCGTGCTCTTGCTCCCTCACTCGGCGATTACGATGTGTGCATAGGTTGAGAGTAAAGGGAAAAGGGTAGACGGGGAATGGTGTTGAAGAGATGATGAGAGGAGATGAGGAAGCCAGTTGTTGGCTACATTTATATACGTATATTTATATATATAGCCACACTTTACAGCAGGATATATATGCATACATACGTATATAAATACTACAATGTGCAATGTGCTTTGCAGAGTGTGAGTGAACACGGCGCTTCGCGAATCCATTAGCTCGGGCACACTTGTTAAACTTTTCTCTTTCCCTTTGGGCGATGAGCAGCTCATGTCAAGAGAGATCTTCGTAAGCGTACTCTCTATTTCCCAATTTACGACTTACTATCTTTGTCTTATGGAAGACCAATTGATTATCATTTTTTTTGCCACACATTGTATAAGAGGAGGGGGCAAAGTAGGCCCCTTAAAATTTTCAAAACTTCAAAGAATATGGGGACGAAGTGGGCCCCTCAAAATTTTCTATACGTCAATAAATTCGGGAAAATAGACCACCAAAACTGCTCATTAAATATAATTTATTAAGAAAGTTAAAGATAGTAAAATTACGTTTTAAAGTTATATCGCAGCAGACTATTAAAATTATTTTTTCTATTATTAAAATACCATTGTTTTATAGTTATTTGCAAATATCACACGTGTAGCTTCGCTGATCTTTGTTGTGAACACCGGCATATGAATCATGGGCCCAATTTTTACATTGGCCACATTGAAGCCATGGCTCTAAAGATTCTGAGTATAATTTGCCACAAAAAATCCAAGCCGTATCATCCACCGATTGTTTTGATTTGCTGTTTCCTTTTCCCTTTCTTTTGATTGTTGTCTTCTCCGTCATTTTAATACCAAATCCGAAATTTTTGGAGGGCCCACTTTGCCCCTAATTTTCGATTTTTCAATTTTAATGGACGCAGCATAATGAAGTGAAAATAAGTATCAAGAGTCTAAGAAGAAGTAAACGCGTAAAAAAATTAATGATTTTATAATTATTTTTCTTAAGGGACCCACTTTGCCCCCTCTCCCCTAATGATAATAATAAAAGAAGTATTTGTTGAAAGTTGATAAAACAAAAAATAGAATTAAATTTAAAAAAATAATTGAAAGCCAGTTAGTTTAAATCTACAGGAATTGAATAAACTTCGATTACATCAAATAGATTTTTTAAATTGAAACTGGATTTAATAAAAAAATAAAATATCAACGTCGAATACCATGTGAGTTGAGCAGTCTTTTGAAGTATATATAGAGAGCAGAGGAACAAAATGAAATAAAAAAAAAGTTTAAAAATCAAACCAGGAAATCGAGTTTAGCTTGAGCAAAGAGATTGATCTGCACATGGTTGGTCGTTTGCTCGCTTATCACACAGCGTGCCTTCCCCGCGTCTATTAGCAAGACTAACGAGTATTCAAGTCTACATATCTTTTTCTCTTTTTGTTAATGCCTCTTTCTCTCACAACACTCGTTTACTCCTATATAATATATAATGTAAGTTAGTTGAAGGCACTCTCGCGTGTATTCCGTGAATGGGGTTGTACCAATCTCCCCATGAATCTCCTCCACTTACTCCTTCTTCTGTCTCTGCTTTCCTCCGGCAAGTGAACATTGAACAGTTGGCGAACACTCCACGGTTGCTCCACTCGCGGCAGTAAGAGCTACCGTTTCAGATTATCATCTTTTATGCGCGACGACCGCACACGTACGAGGGCACATACACCGGCGAACTATACGGACACCCTCAGGGAACAAGTTTGTCTATATAGCTTTACAGAGACCTTGTTACACGCGCTAAAGTGTCTGACTCTACTGTCCTCTATACTTCACTTATTTAATTTTATCTTACAATAATGTCAGCTATAAATTTGAAAACCATCTTTTAATTTAAATTACAAATTATTGCGCACCTCGAACGCAAAGTGGTAGTGCTCTACTGTCACCAGATTTTAAAACTGAGTTTCGGTCAACTTCAATCTCCACTAATTTTATATAGCACTTCATTGAAAAAAAAGCACTTGGAGCAAAAAGAAACTTCAGTGAATAATTCTGACACAGTTATAAGTTTTTTTATTTAGACTGTTAATACAAAAAAGTTGATTGAAAAAGATTTTACTTGGACGTCAGTTGGTCTGTACGTATGTGAGCACGATGTCTCTAGAAAGAGTTAATGAATCACTTTGATTTTTTTTTATCAGCTTCGGATTTTAATCCTTAGGAACCCTTTTTAATATCACTATTGTAAACCGTCACGTTCATTGATAATTAAATAAAAATCCAAAAATAATGGTTTGAATTAATAACAAATTCGCCATTTTTTCTCCGCAAACAGATATACAGTTTTTTAGTACATCTCGATTCCACGCTTCGTAAGCGCTTATATATATATATATTTTTTTATTTACTCTTGGGACGTGATCACTTTCAATCTGACACCTGATGGTGCAAACTAAAAGCGGTTATTTTTTTCGCGGAAAACATTTTTAAACTGAGACAAAAACTATGGGCGACATCTAGCAAAGTATTTAAAATAAATTGTAATAAAGTTGGTTTTAATTTTTTTATTTTTATTATTATTAGTCATTTAATATCTTTCTCAGTAAGTAAGGGAAGGGGGGGTCCCTTAAGAAATGAGGGCTTATATGTAATATAAATTTCAGCCTATTTTGCCCCCAGAGGCCCATTTTGCCCCTCTCTCCCCTAATAGGGGAAGGGGGGGGGGTGGACCCCTTAAAATTTTGAGTGCCTCGAATGATTTTGGGGCGAAATGGGTTCCCAAAATTTAAGCGGCCTACCCCCCCCCCCCCCTTTCCCTAAGTAAGAATTGCGAGAATCGTACTGTCAAAAAATATTTCGTGTTAATTAAACAGATGAAACTTTTTTTTAGCTTGAAAAGAAATACGTGGTTAAGTATTTAATAAAATTAATTTGACTGTTCAAAGTATTACGTGAGCGTTTGAGGTGTGCGCTTTTGGATTTTCCAAATACTTTTCAACTATATTTTTGGAAGGAAAAAAAAATCATTATAACAATAATCTCAAGATGTATGTAAATGGAGTTAATATAATTGAGCGTTGAATAAAATGAAACATTTTGATTTAATAATAATGACGTTATGAAATACGCTGGCATCTAAAGCGTCAAAACTAGACGTACACATCGTAGCTTGCACAAACGAGCTGTAGACGTTGTCGTCGGGTAGTTGCCTTGCCAAGAGACAGCGTTTTCCTAGGTAAATGTCATTATAGCGGAAGGATTATGTAAATTTCCTCGTTATCCGTTGTGGCGTCGTTGCAGACAACGCAGAGCCGCTGAATCATTCAGCGAACGCGGTGTTAAAACGACCGGGTTTCATCTAACTCAATGAGATATTGTATAAAACATTTTATCAAATACTGCGAAAAGTTTAGCATTATTATTTATTTCAAGAAATATAAATTACTACAATGCTTAAATAAAAAAACATTGAGTGTAAAAGTGCAAATGATTGTGTAATAATAATAATAATAATAATAATAAATTATTTGATTTCCTAAAGTTTAGTTGGACAGTTGGTCGGTCGGTCGGTCCCTTGATGACTTACGCATGAGCAGAGACGAAGAGAATTGAGAGGACAATTGGGTAGCAACGAATTTACGAAGTAGTTTAACAAACGAATATATGACCGAGTGGGTCACCGGCCAATTCATCGGAGAACTCTAGTTACAATTAATTTATGATGTTGGTAATGAAGTTTAACTAACGAGAAAATGCCGACGATATTGACAATGTAGGCTTTCAATTTATGTATGACTAAATATATATACATGAATATAAATGTTATAAATAAAAGTATGATAATCATTATATCTTAGTCAAAATTAATATTTTACAAAATTATTTATTCTGAATTATAGTTGATACTTTATATGAATAGGAATTTTAATTATTGTTTGGCACATATATTCTTTGAATAATACCCCCATGAAAAAAATTTATATCCTGAAATTATACTGAATAATATAACACAGTTTATATATTATAATATAATTATTAATTCAAGAATTCATATATATTAAAATAACTATTTTTTGCCATTGTAATTGTATAATTATATATTTTCAAAATATACAAATATGATATATAATATTATATGTTGACTTATATTCAAGCTATATAAACTACAAACTCGATATGTAGAAAATTATATTATAAATACATAAGTAATTTTATAATATTAATATATAAGCTAATATATATTATCGACTTACAAAATTTTAAGTCTAAAAGGTTTATTTCAAGTCTATATTATGTTTTAAACCCAAAAAAGTTCAATTCAGTTTTTTATAGACAGAGTCGCAGGTTAACATCCCCTGATTGAAACGCACACTTACATATGTCATATATGTGTATAGTATATTATCCAATACATAATGCGATATGTTGGAAAAGTATAATGAACATTACTTTTTTTATAACAGTTACTATACTTTAAAATATATGTCTCGATTATAATTCATTATATTGGAATTTATAACCGGCGAATTGTATTTTGAAAATATACAATGCTCTATAACAAAATATGTATTTTCTTTTATAGTTTGTTATAAGGAAAGGTATACTTTCATGGGATATGAACATTATATTCAAACATACACAAATTTTTGCCGTTTTATATAATTATATATTTTCGTATATAAAATAGAAATATAAATTTTTTTAATGTGGGCATTTTTCAATTAATTTTTTTAATTAAGAAAGAGTTAATTTTAATTTTGAAAAATCTGCAACGCTTTATTTTTACTGAAATATTTAATAAATTTAGTGGAATAAAAAAAAAAGTGTGACAAAATTTTCATCAAATAATTAATCCTTTTTACAATTTACTCATTATTATTTTTATATTTATTGAGCGATTGTTAAATATCATTTTTTGTGACCTGATTATTTAACGTTAATTTAAAAAAAAAATAATAATATTAAAGTGTGTAATGATATTATGAAATATTTTAAGACAGATATAAATCTGATTTATCACAAGTATTATATAAAAGAGTCGTTCTATTCTTTACTATCGTAACTGTGATATAATCTTATTAGAATGAATAATTTAATTGATTTGACATCCAAGTGACAATGATTTGTTAATTTCAAAAATTGAATAACCAAAGTAAAATAATGAATTAAATAATTATGGAATCGCATGACAAATTTAATTGTAAATTTATTTTAAAATAGATCGAAGTTTTTTAATGAGAACAATTAAATATTGTATCTAATTAAAATATAGATACATTAATTTACTGTAAATCTCTTAGATACATTACAAATGACTTATGTAAATTCTCGAATTTGAAAAATAAAAAAATATTGAAAAAATGAATAAAAGAACGAGAGAGAAGGAAGAGACATTGGAGATTGAATTTTCTTGGCTCTTGAGTCTAGCGAATATCGAGGGAATTTGTTTGTGTCAGTAAGACAGGAGATTTTGCGATTTGGATAGATCTACCAAGAGGACTGTCGCTTAAATCCCAGTTCGACTGATCCATTCTGATTCAGCTATAAATCTTAGTGAGCTTGTTGTTGAACAAGTTCGACGTGTATAAACCATAATTAACTTTATGGTTGATTTTAATCTTACAAACAATGATTAATCATCATCCGGGTCGAAAAATTTGATCTGATTTTAGCCTAATTGGACTGATTGATCTTTTTTTGATCTTTTATAAAAATTTTAAGCTGTTTTTGATCTGATGTTTTAAAAAACAATTGCGTTACGGGTAGAACAAAATTAGATTAATTCTTGAACTTTGATAAATGTTAGTTCTGAAAATTTGCAAGGACAAAACTAGATTAAATAATGGACTTGTAATATTTTTATTTATGGACAATATTTATAAAAAATATTTTAAGTTGCAGAACTGATTATGTTTTGTTTACTATTTATTTAGTGTCTTTTGGTTAAAAATGTCGGCAGTTAATGAAAGTTTGACGGCTTTATTTTTTAGTTGTCTTGACTGAATATTTATAGTATTGAATAAAAGCAATAAAATAACTCTTAAAATATCAAGAAATTTTTCTTATTTACTGGATAAAATCAAAAAATATTTTGGCATTAGAAACCATAAAAATTCTTGTGACATCTTATTACGGAAGCGCATTAGCATGTTTCAAATATCAAGAAAATTAAAATAAATTTATACATCTAGATTATTATTACTACTATTTATATTTGTAAAAAGTCCTGTTTTTATTTAAAGGCGATTAAAAACAGACTAAAAATTATAGTAAATAAAGTCTGTTTTTGTCCTTAAAAACAATTGAATACAGACCAATAATTATAACAAAAAAGTCTGTTTTTAGTCTAAACGCGATTTACAGCAGACTAAATATCATACGAAAATAAGTCTGATATTGGCCTGGATAATGACTAGTACGGCCAAAACTAAATTAAATTTTTATATAAAATAAATACGATTGATAAACTTTAATTAAAGAAAAAATATTCGAATTTATCATTTATTTTAAAACAGATCTAATTTTTTGACCCGGGCAGATTAATAGAAGAGAGATAAATAAATGCATTGTCAAAAATTTTTGGAGTAAGCGCGGATTAAACCTATAGTGATTCCAGAGCGAATGTGTAGTGTATGATTTTTTATGTATTTAATTTCCGTGAAATGAAATTCACTTCAAAGAGAAGTTCATTTTGAAATTAAAACTCCTGATTGCAGTGAATGCGAATTGAAATAAAATCTACATTATTCTGTAATCAATCCGCTGAAAAAAAGTCCTATTTACTTTGTACACATAGTGATTTTAAACCCATTCACAGACAGTGCTCCCCCCCCCCAACCATTTTAAAAATATTTAATGACTTTCAACTGTCATAAGCGTATCGAAATTTTATCAATTAATTAAAAAAAATTGAAGCATTAATTGAAAAAAGACAACGTAGTCGTCATTTCGCTGAGATACAGAATTTGAAAAAAATTACTTCTAGTTGGAATTAATTTGTTGAATAAATTTCAGTAAAATCTTCATTTCAATTTTATAATTAGAATTTTTAAATTTTGTAGGCTAAAATTTGTTCAAAAAATTTCGTTTAACTCTTAATTGATAACGACTGTAAATAATTTTTTTCAAATTCTATATCTCGGTGAAATTGCAACTACGTTGTCCTTTTTTCAATTAATGCTTTAATTTATTTTTTAATCAATTAATAAAATTTTAATTGCATATTTTTAAAAAAGGGGAGGGGGTGTCTGAGAATCTCCTTAAAGTTCCGAAACTCTGAATGACGGAATGAAATGAAATCCATATTAATTTCGAATTCACTCACGAGTTTGTAAAGTGAAATTTAAAAAATTTTAAACAAAAGATCTTAATGAATGATATTTTCGACGATATATATGTATATATGTTGAACATATCGTAATTCTTCATGGGTTCGTTTGAGTTGTTGAGAACGTCGCATGGTAACATAATCGAATAGAAGTCTCTCTGTACTGTGAACACCAGCAGCCGGCATCGATGTATCGTTGCCAAGAGCAGTAGCATCCGAGACTCCAATCAAGGTGGTATTCAATGTGCTTGTTACTTGCCCGGGACCTCTCTCGTCTCTTCTCCATCTATTTTGCCACAAGATAAGTTCATTATCGAGTCGTACCAAAGCACGTACCAGTCGTGCTGTGTGCGTACAACATAGAAATATATCAATATATATACCTTCCATTAACTACTGTATCCTGTATCCTTCTGTGCTTCTCAATCCAACGTAAATGTACTTAGTTGTAAGCATAAATCATCAATGCGACGTTCATATTTTCTTTTTTTTTTACCACTACTATATATATACATCTCAATTATTGTATCCAGTTTCATGCACCAATAACGAATCAAAAAATTAGATCTGTTTTAAAATAAATGATAAATTCAAATATTTTTTCTTTAATTCAAGTTTATAAATCGTATTTATTTTATATAGGAATTTAATCTGTTTTTTTCCGTAGCAGTCATTATCCAGGCCAATATTAGACTTATTTTCGTATGATATTTAGTCTGCTTTAAATCGCGTTTAGACTAAAAACAGACTTTGTTGTTATAATTATTGGTCTGTATTCAATTGTTTTTAAGGACAAAAGCAGACTTTATTTACTATAATTTATAGGCTGTTTTTAATCGCCTTTAGATAAAAAACAGGACTTTTTACAAAAATAAATAATAATAATCTAGATTTATAAATTTATTTTAATTTTCTTGATATTTAAAACATGATAATGCGCTTCCGTAATAAGATGTCACAAGAATTTTGATGGTTTCTAATGCCAAAATATTTTTCGATTTTATCCAGTAAATAAGAAAAATTTCTTGATATTTTAAGAGTTATTTTATTACTTTTATTCAATACTATAAATATTTAGTCAAGATAACTAAAAAATAAAGCTGTCAAACTTTCATTAACTGCCGACATTTTTAACCAAAAGACACTATATAAATAGTAAACAAAACATAATCAATTCTGTAACTTAAAATATTTTTTATAAATATTGTCTATAAATAAAAAAATTACAAGTCCATGATTTAATCTAGTTTTGTCCTTGCAAATTTTCAGAACTAAAATTTATCAAAGTTCAAGAATTAATCTTATTTTGTCTGCCCGTTACGCCTTTGTTTTTTAAAACAACAGATCAAAAACAGCTTAAAATTTTTATAAAAAATCAAAAACAGATCAACTAGTCCAATTAGACTAAAATCAGATCAAATCTTTCGATCCGTGTGGATCAAAAAAAGATTAAAATTTTTATAGAAGTTCAATAACAGACCAAGTAATCCAAATACAGTCCAGTTAGACTAAAATCATCAAATCGTTCGACCCGGGAATTGTTTGCCAAATATACATTTATTCCATTTTTTTTTTGTTGCAAATTTAAAATCTTCATGATATTTTTATAAAATTAAAAGTTTGTAAACTATATTCTATATCTTTTTCATGTTTATCTTTAAATATAATTTTTTTATAATTAATACAACAAATAACAAGGATTATAAACACTCACGAACAAATAATACTTTAAAAATAATGATGACCAAATATTTGCTAAATCTACAAGTGTTATTATTTATTTTTTTGTAGTTAAAATTTGTGCTCAACATAAAAAAAAATTGAAGTAAATCCCATTAAAAATGCTTAAATATTTATTTTTAATTTAACCATCCAAAGCTTATAGAACGTTAGATAATTTTTTTTTACGAGATTAATATGTAAATTTTTGTATACTAATTAATAATTAAATCTAAAGTCACGTAATAAAAAAATATAGTAAATTCTTTTAGCAATATATTTTATTTTATCTTACTCTTAAGTCGTTTTGACAAGTCAACAAGATCCGCGTAAGCTTGTTCACAGTTAATCCACATATTTATATATTTTTTAAAATCTCGTAAGTTATTAAATACGACGCACGGATTATTATTTTAAGCCTGGTTATTTATTTATAAATTTATTTTCTGTGGTTGATATCCCGTAATATTTTGTGCTCTTGAATAAATTAAGAGTTTGAAAATTCAAAAAAATACAATAAATTAGAGAATGTTGACTAACGTTCGTAGTGTACTGAGAGATGCGACGACACATCACAGTATTATTATGGATACCATTGAAATTGGATAAGCTTGAGCTTTGGTGGCATGTACTAGACGTGCTGATGAGACAGAGTGCATTTCTAAAAGGGATAAACGACAGCATATAATATTTATTTGTTTGTCCGTCATGTCAACATAAAAATCTTGTTGATGTGAGTATCTATCAGTACTAAAACGACCGACAGAGAAAATACACCAGTGAGTAGAAAATCGAGAACTGATTTTCTCTCTACACCATCCTATTATCACCCTTGTCTCTCTACCTCTTTATCCTCTGCTGTACCATGGGAGGTAATTCGATCGTCGTCCAGAACGACCGTCATGCTATTGTCAATCCAACATGTATTCCAATGGACGCGATAATTTTAGAGGTAAAATAAAAAATAAAATATGCCATTAAAAAAAAAAAAATATTCATAGAAATGACAGATGTGTGTACGAGACGACAGTTCTCTGCTATATGTCGATATTTTTATCTCTCATCGTTAATTTTAAAGAAAAAAATTTTTTTTCTTTTTCATTTTGTGAAATCAAATATCCAATTGTTCACGTTATGAATTTTTTTTCAGTTTAATATCGCAAGTGTCCTAGAGCACATTCTCTTTTGTTTCAATAATTGATTTTCGAGCAATAATTAAACGAACAAAAATATACGGACATTCGTGATGTTTTGTTATTTTTTAGCCAGTTAATGTGCCTTTTTATTATTAACTGGAGTTCCTATTAGTTTGCAGTACTCGTTTAAGCAATTAAAAAACATCGAATATATTTTATCATAATAGAGAATTTTTGACAAAACAAAATACAGAATTTATAATTTTTATTAAATCAATCCAATTTTTAGGAATATTGTGTAACTCAATTTTTGATTAAAATTTGATGCTTTATTGTGATTCAGACAAATATCCAATTTTAAGTATACACAGAAAAAATATTGTCGACTAAAAGTAATTGTTCTTGATTCAAGAAAATTTGTTGAAAATCACAACTTTCTCGGATTAAGTAGAAATCTCTGCTGATCTAGATCAATTTTCTTGACTCAAGATAATTTTGTTTTCTGTATAACTATAGCTATATAGTGTACACGGAGATCAAATATTTTTTTAACTTAACAAATCATCAAAAAATTATATCGAAATTAATGACTTTAAATTTGGATAGCATGACCCGAGTCGAAATATTAGACGTAAATTATACTTTCTTGACGTTTTAAACGTAAATTGAAGGTTTTCAACGTTTTAGACGTAAATTGAACGTTTTGGACCTTAAAAACTCAATTTGACAGCTTTCAACTTATTCAAAACGTAGATTGGAGTATCTTGAATCGAAAACGTACCTAAAACCAATTTAGACTTACAATAAGAAATCATAAGCATACCAAAAAATTTTTTTTATCGATTTTCTATCTTGGATTATAATCACGTAAATTCCCTAAAATTTTGTCATCCGCCTCTCTGGCTCTTGAATAAAAAATTCGTATTTTGAAAAAAAATTTTTTCAGTTTCATACTTCTGTCTTTAACACTATATATTTATACCTGTTCATATATTATGATATCGAGGTTATGAAAATTACGATTACAAATATTGAAATAAATTAATTAATGTTATCATTAAACTAAAATCATAATTCATGAAATTACCAATTTTTTATGAACCAAAATACAAAAAAATCGTTCAATTTACATCTAATATTTTGACTCGGGATATAGATCTAGAAAATATTTTACTTCAGTGAAATGAAGAGCCATTTAAAACCAAGTGTATTACAAGTGTATTATTCTAACACATATTAAATAAGTTGTATGCTTAAGGCCAAAAGTAAAACTATGGTTCTTTTTAGTTACTTAAAACCCATTTCACGGTGTGTTGAATATCTATAGATCGCATATGACATTTCAATGTCATTTGGCAAGTGTGTTAATTTCAACTATACACTCGGTTCTAGAGTTGAATAGCTTATAAAAAGTACTGCAGTTTAATTATGCATATTTTTATAGGTTTACATTTGAATTTCCATATTTGAAGCCTACAGAAAAAATGCCAATCTCTGTATTTTACTCTACGGAAATGATTAATTACAAAAATTTAAATGAATGGGATCAATTAAATGGGTATGCGAAAAGGTCGTTGATACGATGACTGGGCAGTGGAATTTTATAGATACACTGTTCTTTTTTATTCAGTTTTTTTTTGTTCATGTGCCTCCCGTTAAAATTCACCCCAAGTTGGGGTGCTTGGCTCTCGTCCCTCTGCTTCAGGGTACGCCGGAGTGGCAGATAATTCTGTTTTAGTTTCGCATTACATCGCAGTGCACGGGGAACTACGTGGTATACGAAGCCCAGTCAGAGTATGGCTCCCTTCAGTTATATAGTATATATATATACATATATATTTACTTGGCTCTTCTCTCGTATATTCAACCCCTCGAGAAATCTCTCACTACTTGTTTCCTCGCCTACTGCTGTACTCTACTTATACACTTCCACTCTACTTCATGTCTGGGCTCTCAACCCGCCGATTCACAACTCGTCGTCAACATTACTCGGACTTACATTACTTGAGAAACGAATAAGAAATTTGACTAATGCAATTTTAAATGCTAAGAAGCCACTTTCCCTAACAATTGTGTACGACAACGTTAAGTTTTATCTCAAACTCAATGTATGGATAAGTCTATACATAGGTATACTTTTGTACGCGTATACATTTGTTAAATTACTTG
The DNA here is from genome assembly GCA_964016945.1 of Microplitis deprimator. Lineage (NCBI taxonomy): Eukaryota > Metazoa > Arthropoda > Insecta > Hymenoptera > Braconidae > Microplitis > Microplitis deprimator. The sequence goes on along the minus strand of OZ024709.1, from coordinate 6,562,893 downwards.
ACGCCTTTTTATTGTTTTAATATTGATCCAAACCTCTCTTTCACACTGACGCTTATTTTTTTTTCTTTTTCATTTGAATACAAGTATGCCGTGTAAACATTCAAATCCCACATAAATCCTCAAGCTTTTGCGATGATTTTACAATTTTATCTTTTACTTTCCGACGACACTTGTCATGTTCTAATTTCAATCTCGCCTATTCTCTTTGGCTTTGTAACTTTAAGTACTCTTTCAGTTGATTGTACGACAGTCGTAATCACTACTCACTTCTGAAATCAGATAAACAAGTATTTTATGCTTGAAAAAAAATATATACAGACATAAGAAAAAACAAATGACTGTAATTATTTAACCACCCTCTCATGAGTGATTTATGCAACAGCATTAACAGTTGAGTGGTGCATTACTGCTTAGTCAGGACATTTGTGACAGGAGAAAACTTTACCCCAGTGTCTCGAGTTTTTGTTTGGTCCACTATAAAAGACCGGATATACTAGCCAGCCAGAGGAAGATTGATTTACAAAAGTAAAATTAGTTAAGGATGTCTTGACATTTCAATTAAATCATTCCATCATGACTTTTTATTTTTTCCCTTTTATACATACATACTAATAAATACATAAAAAAAAAAAATAATTCGATTTATAGATAAGTTTGTCAAGATTTCGTTAGAATCATTTAACGCTTGAACAAAATTCAAAATAGAATATCAAAGTATAGTCATACTTATGTACAACTCTGTCTGGAAACTCATTTTCCTACTTGCGATATCACGCTCGAAAAAATATTAAGTCCGCAGACGAGTTTGCTTTCCGTTTTTCATTCAAGTTTCAATAGCAAGTATCGAGAGAGCTGTACTATCGAAAGTTTTCTTTATCGTTTTCGCTAGTTTCCCTCTCGTTATTTTTTTTTTATCATTTATTTCTTTATTTTTTTCGTCTATATCTTCTTTTTCTGTCTCTGTTAGTGATTCAAGCCGAAGGATTCGTCGAAGCGTTCACCGCCGTCCGACTGGAAACGAGTTGAATCTACTGCCACACTCTTCGGTTGTTCATTCTCTTATATTCGTATACTATTATATGCTTTTTCCCTTGCTAATGCATCAGTTTTACAGGAAAAGACGATAGAAAACCAAGAAGAAAGACTAGCAACTACCCCAGTAGTATTCCAGGATTCCGTCACGTCTCATTTCACAGAATCTAAATGAGTTTTTACTCTTACTCTCGCGAGATATTCTTACACCACAGGCCAACTTTTCGTAGCAACCAATGATGAGGCTTACCCTGGTAATCCTGGCTGCCTCGCGTGTGACTCATGCCCGAGAATTTATGAGACCCCCGGTAAAATAATCCACAGGATTATCCTATTCACTCTCTCACTTAGTATTTATCTTTCTCTCTTTATCATTACATTCTTTCCCCTTGCATCAGCCATCGTCACCGCATGCCGTCAGGACAGTTGCGTCGATTATTGTCCGCATCACGGTTGTACACCCTATCCTTTAATTACACGGGTGATCAATCGGTTTCATTGCGTTCATAATGCCATTACATTGACACCATCACATCCATATATTTACAAATACCTATATATATGCATAAATGTTACACTACCCTTCGTCATCGTCTGATCATATTACCGTTTTTGAATTTTATCCAAGACAAGTTTCATCACTTGGATCAAGAATATAATCCAGCCAAGTAAATCGTTACGGATTGTTGAGTAGATTCATCAAAATACATCCGAATAGTGTTAATACTTGAAGAGAAATAGCATGTTAGGTATATGATCTATAAATATATATATATATTTATATATTTATGTATGGATTTATGTATAATGTATGTCTCAAATGTATTGGATACATGCTCTTGGTTGATGTCAGTGATTCTGTCGCACTTTAAACTCCCAGGGGCCACGTTTACGTATATCCAAGGCCGCATTATGCTCGAGTGACGCACTACCAGTCTGCATAACTGCAGTCCCAGTGCGATTTACTCTCCTGCGGAGACTGCCGCTCGTCCATCACTCTATGTCGAGTCGAGTTGAGAATCTCGAGGGCTCATGTCTTTTGCACCCTTCAAAAAATCCTATTTTAATTTAAACCGTCCGATTATTCTGTTCTTTATTGCACTTACTCATTTAAAATAAACATCAAGTGGAATGATTTAGAAAATTAAATAATGGAAAAAAAAAATGTTGGAAAATCCAAAATTGCACACCGCAATCACTCATTACACTTTTAATCATTGACTTTTTTTTTATTATCATTTCATAATATTAATTAAGTTTTTTTTTTAATATGAATTTTTGTTCAACTTTTAAATGATCAATTTATTTTTTCATTTCGTATTTTCAGTTTAATATTTTTTTTTTTTAAATATCCCGCCTTTTTGTCTTAGCCGTTGCTCTTATTTTTAAAATCTATACTGTTACGCTAGCGCTGCTGCCAGTAGTTGATGGTGAGAAAAAATGAAAAAAATAATAATAACAGTAGAAATAAAAATGGCAGCTTAACTTATCGTGAATAATAAGTTTTTACGTTTTCAATTAATCACGATTAAGCAAAAGGAATTCAGATAGTGATTTTCGAAATGGTTCTTGTGATCAAAAATACAGATAAAAAAAAAATTAAATCATTAGGTTATGTTTTTACGAGTCCGAAAACTTTAATTGACTAAAGGCTTCGGACTAAATCAATTTTTATTAATTAACCTCATTAAAAAATCAACTAAACGCCATATTGAAAAATGTTCCTCTATAAACTGCTTTTAAAATGACATACAATTTTAACAACTTTAGTGAACTATAAAGCAGGTTGAGAGGATTTAAAGTCAGTAAAAGGGCCGAGAGCGAAAGAGTAACAGTAAAGCAACGCTTTCGCGATTGAGGTGTGCAATATAACGAATCTATATTTATTTAAATTTAATTAAATGTATCTATATTATTTTGAAATAATCAGAAAATTTAAATAATGAACACATATTAGCTTGAAAACAATTTTTATCATGCTATATTAAATTTTTAAAATGTATATTGTAACTTAATACTCTTAATCTGCCGATATGTAAATTACATGTTTACTATAAATATATGCAAGCCTTCTATATTTTCCTTTAATATACTCATAATTTATATTTTATATCGAGTCCATTAACTGCATAATATTTTTTAATTAATATAATTATCATATTTATATGTATCTATACTTATATATTTATTTTAAAAAGTTAATTTAATATCGGAAATGTTTTAAGTGGGTAAAGAATAAAGTTTAAAAAATAAAATATAAAGTTAAATAGACAGTAATAAGAATTTAATTTAACAGATATTTTCAGAGATATCAAGTACTACAAACTAAGATTTCTTTCTTTAGAGTAAAGCTTCCATTAGACATTTGTTTGTAAACATAAACTCGGTTTATCGCGAGCCAAGCACTTTGCTCAGTTATAGCGACAAGGGGCCGCTATGTATTATATAGGTAGTACGAGAGAATAAGGAGGATTCAGAGAGATGAGGATTGCCTTTCTAAGTAGGCTGGAAAGTAGAATCTTAATAAATCACGAGAGGAAAGATATATATACATATAATATGCGCGCTATGCAATAAATGAAAAGACAATAATAACGAGAAAAGTTTAATCCCATTGAGAAAACTACTGGTGAATATATACATAGAAGAAGGGGGGGGGGTACTTAAGAAAATACTAAGTTTTCGGAGACGCAAAGACGTTAAATCTTTTTTATTTTGATGATATTCAAAGTGAACAGAAAAAATTTTCAGCTGCCGTTAAAAAAAAAAAATTTCGTTCTTTGCGGGCAAAATGGGATATCCCCTAAAGGAGGTTAAGAAAAAAATTTCTGGAAATTTACTAAATTTGATTAAATTAAATTTTTTTTTTATAAATAATTTATATAAAGAAAAACTACATTTCACATAATTATTGGATGGAAAGAAAGGAAAAAAGAAATTTTAACAGTTATCATAAAATAAAAATCATTATTTCAAAAGAGCTGTGCAAAACACACACTAGCAAAATGGAACTTAACTTGGACAGCAGTAGACACTAAGTTCAGCAAAATCCGGAAAGATATTTGGGAAATTGCCACACAACTCAAATTGAGAACTGACCAATGTCTGTTTACAAGACTGTGAATAGGTCATACAACATTCTCCCACGGACACATCATCAGTAAATTTGATCCCCAATGATGTCCAGATTGTAACGAGATCTTAACTGTTGAACATGTAATCAAATTCAATATACTAAATTCTATATAACAACCTTTGTCATTACCCTGATTTACATATCTCAGCCATTGATGTTTTTGTTCTCCCCATTCTGTTTTACATTATAGTTTCAACCCATGTATAGATTGTAACTGTTAATGCAGTCGCTAAGGAGCAATGGTTAATGCGACTCCAAATAAATATTTAAAAAAAAAGTAATTATCATTTTTCGACACTTTCGATTTTTGAAAAAGTTTAACAAAAAATATTCAAAATAATTTTCAATTATATTTACAAAAGTGATTTTCGAATGTTCAAAAATCAAAGTTTTTTTATAAAATTTTGAGAATACCCTATTTTGCCCTCCTACCCCGTTTTACCCCTTTCTCCCCTATATATATATATTAATTCACTGAGATATTTTTTTTATGGATATATCACTTCTCTTTTGTTGCATAAAACGACTCAAAAAAAAAAAAAAAATCTAAATAAAGAGGAAAAAAAATCAGAGTTAAAAAAAATTTATATAGATAACATGACAGACAGTTCTCTACCTAGGAAATCTGATCGTGTCATAATTGTCAAAGTGATCGGGTGGAAAGTAATAAAACACCGTTATCACGTGGTATCACGTATGCAAGTACACCTCCTACAATTCAGTATTCGCGTTAATAATCATACCAAATAAACTATACCTATCCTGTTTCACATCACGTTGAAATCGCTCAATCCAGCTATGAGTTCACAGTCTCCATATACTACCGTTAGTTAGTTTAATTGCATTATATGACCTTGTTTGTCTAGATATTCTACAAGTAGAAATCGCAATTGAGTTTTTAGCATTCATTCAAGTTTTGTTAATTTTTTTATAGTTTCAAATTTTTAATTAAACTGATAGAATTTGAAAGGGTGAGCATAGTTTAAAATCTTTCTCATTAATGTGTACTGTGTACTAATAACTCAACGAGTAGAATCAAACTAAAAGGTAAACCGATAATAATCAGTTATGCTCTCGGATTTTAAAGGAATTTTAATCGTGTTAGCTTGTGATTCTTGATAAATGCAATGACACGAGGATTATAGAAAGTTATGGTCTCAAATTTATGAACTTTTTGAGCTGAATAATGACTAGAAACTTTTTTTTTACTTTATCTCTTATCAAAGCCCGATAAAATTGCTCTACAAAATGATAAGCATAAATATTTTATTTGAGAGTTATATGGAAAGTTACCAAAAAGTGAAGTCGATTAATTATAAAAAATTTATGTAAAATGCTATTAAATATAAATACTTTTTTTAGGATTAATAAATCAATAATATTTATCATTGTGGATTATCGCATTCATATTTAACTGAATTGTGTTAAAACTGTTGAATGAAAAATTTTTGTATAGAAAATAGTCTTTTATTCTCGGAATTTTCATTATCTATTTTCAGTTGTCATATATGTAAATGTCAGTAGTCTTTTGTACTGTGTATATCAAACCATGTGAGAGATGTATTGTCGAACAAAAAATTAATTATTGATAAGCAGACAAACAGAATTATTGCCACGGGTTTATATAGATATATATATATATATATATATATATATATATATATATATATATATATATATTAAAAATATAACCGATAAATTTATCATTTGGCTTGAGGCTTTTTTTTATTCTGCTTTACAGAAGGATTTGTAGGGGTTATGACTTTCAGGAGTTATCTTAATATACGAAGCATCAGTAAAGAGCCTGCGGCTTTTATGACAGACGCAATTCGCATCACGCGTGTATGTTTTTAAGAGATGAAAGTCGAATTCACAGGTACTGTAAAAAAAATAACAAAAAAAAACGGAAAGTGTTTTACATGCAGAGAGCGTGTAGATTATTGGGCTAGACATATATTTATATATATGTATATATAGAGTGAGAAAGAGAATATATGTAAGTAATTCGACATTTTCCACAGTTCCATTTGAAAAAACACGCGTCTCGAAAGTAAAGTGTATGTCGGCTGAGTCGACGACGAGATAGGGAGGAAAAGACCGTAAGAAAATTCCCAGAAGACTATTCCCTCTTATATACTTCTGTAATATATATATATATACATATATATAAGTATATATACATTTACGTGCACCTCACGCACACGACTGTTTCTCACTCACTCACTTATATTTTTTATTTTTTCATTTACCCTATATGACAGTAGTCATATGAACAATTTTCTGTATTGGAATATACACCACACTCAAGTGAAAAACCTACAGATGACATATAGGGGTTGTAAAATTTAATATAAAACACGAGTATTTTCAAGCGTAAATAAATTTTAACGTTTCTACGTAAATTTAACAGCGAATGTCGAGTGAAAATAACATTAATTTCATTGATGAAATAAATCGTATTTGAATAAATATAAATTTTATTGTGGTTTAATTTACAAATGTGAATTCGTTGGGGTAAAAAATATAACGTTACGATTATCACATTGAATTTACATTGACGCATCAGTATAAACAATGATTTTCATGGTTATTGAACAGTTTCGATGTTACACACACGTGTTTTCCACAACTAACATTAATATAATAAAGTGCTGAATATATGTTGTTATATGCCGAGAATGAAAATTTATACTGACATTATTATTTACCGAAAATGCATTGATGCACAATTCCGATCGATTCAATTCCCTAATTCGCGAATGATCGTGTCACGGTTCGATGAACAGTAGTCTCCTGTAATATAACAGATAGCGTATAATTTATCTACACATTTGCTTGAAAATCAAGAAGGGATAAGGGTGGCTGGTTTGTCGAACGACTCGTCGAACGGAAGTATAGCTGTGGAATTTATAGCTTGACTACCTTCCCAACTAGATTTTATCGTTTATCAATAATGTCAAAGTATACGAGTAATGCACATCTGAAACTTGAATTAAATCATTCCAAGTATTCAGTAAAAATTTTAAAAGAAAAGAAATGAAAACTGATAAAATAAGTATTTTAACAAGAATTGGATACACTTAGAAAATTATGTAATTATGTTTATTATGCTCAATTTTTAATTCCAATCATCTAAAATGATTAGAAAGTTTTTCAATGCAAAAATTGTTAGTGTTATAATTTTTTTTATTAGGATTAATCAGTATTGGATGATAACTTCGGCAATAAATTTCGTAACAGTTACTAGCAGGATGGTAATATTTACTATCAATATGATAACAGTTACTATCAGGATGGTAACAGTTACCATCAGGATAATAACAGTTACTATTAGGATGGTAATAGTTACTATCAGGATGGTAATATTTACTATCAATATGATAACAGTTACTATCAGGATGGTAACAGTTACTATCAGGATGATAACAGTTACCATCAAGATGGTAATAGTTACTATCAGGATGATAATATTTACTATCAGGATGGTAATATTTACTTTCAATATGATAACAGTTACTATCAGGATTGTAACAATTATCATAAATATGGTGAATATTACAATCTAGATTTACTACTATCCGATTGATAGTAGAAATTTTTACCATAACTAGATAGTAAATCCTATTATTTAATTTTCTGAGTGTAGCGTTAAATTTCAATTGAGCAAAGCATAAAGGATATAATTTTTCTATAGAAAATTGAGTGACCTATCAGAGAAAAAAAGTTCACGTCCATATGCCGGACATCGTTAAATTATTTAATTCGGTCAAGCATCGATCATCGTGTCTACGCGACATTTTATCAAGTTTTTACTAATAAAAGAAAAAGACACAATGATATGGTAAATTAGACGTTAGCCCCAGTCTTTGCTCCGGTAGCTTTATACCAGTGAGTTCTCCTTGAATTGTTGACCTCAATTGTCTAAGACGGCACCTTTTTAATCATGATCATATTTTTTATGCATGAAGTGGAAACTCTACAGACTGAAGACCCTTAAAAATACATTCGCTTTGCCAACGAGTCTATCTTGACTCTTTATTAATTTTTTTTATCTTCTACTCGTTTATCGCGTTAATGAGATTAAAGGAAAAAGTATCCACTGTATAACTATCTCTTCTATCTCTTTTAAAATTTTTTTTCAATTTTCTATACAATGAAATAAAATAAGTTACTCTAGATATTTTCACTGACATTGAATTGAGTAAATGAATTGTTTGACTTCTGGAAGCTCACATCCGATGACTGGTTCTAAGCGTAATATGAGATTCCAAGCAGTGACTGTGATTATGAATCGACTATTAAAGTAAACCGTATGACAGACTCGTTAGCCAGAACGACAGAATTATTTCATTCTATATTCTGGTACAGTTTATGCAGGAGAATTACCACCACCATCAATTTAACTTGCATCAAGAGTATGGATACGAGCCTACGTGGGTAATTTTCATGTGCAGTAGCAGCCATCAGGCATCAACTGAGTGCAGCAGGTAGGTAATCGCAGTAGCGGTTACAGAAGCGGATATAACGATGCACAGTCCTTCGGGCGAATGCGGCTAAGTAAAATTACACGGTTTCTTGCCTTCTTACGCTTGCCATCATCTCTTTCTTCTTCATGGTTTCTTCTCATCTCGTCCATCTTTTCCTGATACATTTGCGTCTTTTTATTATTCTCATTCTTAATCTTACTAAAGTAACTCAAGGTAAAGGTACAAAGCGTATCGCAGGTGCCTCCGCGTAACTTGGTGGCTCATATGACCGCAGGAGATTCAATTCAATTCGCACGTAGTACATTCATCTGTTTGCATTTCAAAGAACTCAATTTAACACAGACAAAGAAATAAATTTAATGGTTTTTATTAGGTAACAGGTGTCCGTTAAAGATATATATGAGGGTGACCCAAAAAAACTGACTTTTTTTTGTTTTTGTGTCTCATATGAAAATTTGTTGCCTTAACATATTTTCAGAACCTCCAAAAATCAGCTCGATAAAAAATTTTTAAGAGGTCGCTCACAAATTTTGGAAATTCCAAAAATGATTGAAATTCGAATTTTTTTTTCTAATTTTTTTCTTTCTCATGGCAGCAATAATTTATATCTGTAAAGTGATGAATATCCTGAGAATTTCAGCTCAAAATTTAAATAATTAAATATCACTCAAGAATTTTGAATGTTCCCGAGTGCTGTCTTTTGGACATTTTCGAGCGAGCTTTGAATATTAGGGTAGAGCGAGGCTAGTTGATCGCAGAGGCAAGTCGGGAATTTCTGGGAATAACTTTTAAATTTACACTTGGATCGTTTTTGTGTCGAAAGACCTCTTGAAGAAGACTAAATTACAAACCTAACAGCACATGAATTGATTAGACCCGATGCATCGTCTTAAAGTTATGGAAAGTCAAACCAAAAAGTGATCAACTAATCCCGCCCTACCCTAATAATAAAGCAACTTAATTTTTTCTCTATCAATTTATATCATAACCACTAAAAATATAACCCGAGACATAGAAAAAATTAGTTATTTACATACTTTTCATTTTTTAGGCTTTTTTAAGTTATTCGAATTTTACCCAATTTTACTGTTTAAGACTATCCAGTATATTTTCGGTTATGCAAAAGTTATATTTTAGTGAGATGGTTCTTAAAACATGTTAAACCAGCAAATTTTCATATGAGACTCAAAAAAAGTCAGTTTTTTTGGACCATCCTATTATATACTTATATACATATATTTAACAATATTAGAAAAATCTAATTATGGTATATTAATATAATGATGATGAAGTAAGATAAAAAGCTCATCAACTTTTTGTTGGACATTGAGTTCTTATAACTGAGCATAGAAAAGAAAGTAAACGGTATTTAAGGTACCTTAGGGAGTCATTGAATCCCAATGGTTCTTAGTGTCTAAGTAAATGCGCGATGAATAAGTAATGAGTTGCTTTCTCATATTCAACAAGAACGGAAGATACGATCCCCTGGTATATAAGAAATTCTCTGGAGAATGCTGTTGGGTTCGAGTACTTGAGTACTTGATAGTGAATAAGATCATTGAGGAATTCACATTCCGTTTAGCTGTCATTTTTCTTTAGCTTAATTCCCTTGAATAGTTGTTCTCTGGCGCCTTAGATCATAATCTACACAGCAAATGCTTTCTGACGTTTAAATATAATCATTACAATAGTAAATATCTGGATAAACAATTCACGGGTTAATCAGGAGACTCAATAAATTCCAATAAAGACGGCGCCATTATTTTTCTTTTTCAACTCATTCTTTCATTAACATTATATTATACAAATAAACAAACTAGGATTAGTTACATTGCGTAAATTTATTATTAACTCTTTTTGTTAACTATCATATGTTATTGCAATGATCGTGACTATGTAGTTCAGCTTTTATTTTGCGCCCACATAATACACACAACGCCTACATTTATTTTATTATATATTCCATTTTAGACATTAATTTATATATATATACCGTTTTATTGTTGCTTGTAGTATTTAGATTGAAGGTAAACAACAACTATTACTATGAGAATAACATTCCGCGTGAGCACGTTCAAGTGATTCGATTTAAATAATTATCAATTAAAATTCTCTTGTCTTCGAAAACATTAATATGCAATTGGATGTCCAGAGAATATGGCGATCACGTTTAATGCTTTCAATGTATGTTTCTGCATCTCTTCTACGAAACAATTTCGATCTATAATATAATCACGAGACAACGTGTAACAAACGACCATATGCCGCAACAAGGGAACCAAATCTAATCGCATTACGATAGAAACATGTCTCTTTCATTATTTCATATAATTTTTCTAAATTTATATTTTTATGGAAATATATGGATTTTATTTTATAGCGCTTTACAGCATCGCATTGTTATTAGTTATTTTACTCTCAGTTAAGAGTAGAGGATAACACTCTGACCTCTGAATGCTAGACTAAACGACACGATGACGGGTCAAAGCAGACGAAATGCGCTGTACTGAGACGGAGATTTATGAATTTAATGTCTCGCCTCCACGTTTTGCGAGACTGATTGTCGCGTTGACCTGGCTGTATTTAAATTATTTCTCATTTGCGTTAAATTAAATAAGTCTAACTAAATTAAAATATGTTATATATACATAGACAGACAGAGAGAGAAGTAGAAAAAATAATAAGATTAAAAATGATTAACGTACCTTTAAAAATTTACTTTTATTATAATCATTTGTCTTGATTCTAATTAATGCAAATAATTATATATTGAATAAAGTAACGGGCATTTAGTATTGAATAATTGGTGCAATTTAACAATTAAATTAAATTAAAAGGATAATAATAAGAATAAAGACATAAGAAAGAGGATAAAGAGGAATCGATAACGGTTTCTCTGAGTATATGACTATCAGAACACGCATTCTGTTTCAATATGTACATATATATATAGACGAGAAATGCCAAGCAATTTATTGCAATCAGTGTCTTGTGACTGTGTTGTGTTCAGGTGAGACGAAAAATTCTACGAGGTAAGATATAAATAAAAGAATAATACAAGGATTCGTGGGTGGCGCTTCTGTATAAGGCGATGATGGCAAACACTAGTCTTGGATCGTCGTGACTTGAGAATAATTGACCTCTTTCAACAATTTAAGTACATTCACTAAGTTCCAGAAGAGCTGATTTTAATCGAAAAATGATAAGAAGGAGATTTCAAGATACTAGCATTGTATAGATTTATAGATATTTATACAGATATTTGATATGATCCAGATATCATTCGAAGTAGTGAAAGAGGAAATCAAATGCTTTGTGATATAACATGAAGACTCATTCTGTTAGATGCGTGACATTCCGTTTTCAAGCAACTGCATCGATGATATTTGTTGAGAAAATATCTCTAGCGCCTTATTCTTCGATAAACTCCCCCAGCGACACAATATTTCCGGTAAGACGCGCTCGAGCGATATCTTGGTCTCTTTTACTTGCCCGTTTCTTTGCATTTCAACGTCAATTTCTGTCATTGATGTTTTTGTTATTTTCTCTGTACGTTTTAGATTGTCTTGTTTGGATTTATATATATATATATATATATATATATATATATATATATATATATATATATATATACATATATTTCTTTTTCCTACTAAACAGTTTTATTTTCATTGTATCTATAAAAAGATGAAAATCATAGCATTCAAGCAAAAAAATACTATTAGCCACGTTAATATTATTTCAATAAAAAATATGGATGTCTATTCGATTTATACCAATAACAATAGTTTCTGTTTGTTAAACAATAGAAAAAGTGATAAACTAAAAGGATTGGAAGGAAAAGTTATAAATAACTGAAGAAAAAATAAAGAGGTTTATCATAATACTTTTAAAACAAATTATTATACATTAAGTTTTTTTACTTTTGAGATTTAAAGAGAAAGTACAGTAAAGGGAATTAATTTATGCCGTGAATTGTTTCTACAAAAATACAGTGATATTTTCATAAAATATAAAATAAAACGATAATCCAATTAAGATTTTTAATAGCTAAAAATCTTAAAAATAATTATTCTCATTAACGCGAACTAGTAAGACTGATTTATAAAAAAAAAAAATAAGTTGTTGAAAAATAGAGCTTTAAAGATTATTCATTCGTTGTTGAGAATTTTTAAATGGAAATTCTTGTAGAGATGAATAAGGTTCATATAATCTGTGTCAAGAGTGAATTTTAATTAAGGAATTCATTAAATTTATATATATATATATATTTTTAGTACAGATGTATAACTTTTTTTTTCTTAAAGTTGTGATAAGAACTATTATATTACGCAATTCAAATTCTTTTAAGCTGACTCTAATTATTGAACATAATTATTAAAAGTCTTTGCAATAATTTATAAATTTCGTTAATGAGTTTATGACATATATGTTTAATTTTAAAAAATACTCTCTAAACATGAATTAGTGAAAAAAGTGAATATTCACTAATTCAAAGTGCAAATCGTACCATTAATTCCAAAAAGTGGTACGATTGGCACTTTGAATTAGTGAATATTCACTTATTTTCACTATTTTCACTAATTCATGTTTAGAGAGTATACAAATCGATTATTTACTTGAAAGTATTGCATACCTCAAATGTGGACCCATTAATTGAGTTGATAGGGGGGGGGGGGCTATCAGACATTTTCGGCTGAGTTTTTTTCGAAAACAAAATTTCTAAATACAAACTACAGACATCACACTATATTAATGCACTACAGTCTAATCTAGCTAGGGCTTGACACGAGACGAGACGAAGTGAGAATTTCAAACTCGTCTCGATCTCGTAAACTGAGAAAAATCAGACACGCGTATCGGTGTAGGTCTCGTCTCTCTACCGTCTGTCTCGTCACATTTCGTCAAATATCGTTAATTACTGTTATGTACAGAAAAAAAATGTCAAATTACAATATAATGCCACGTTTATAAAATGATTTATTTGAATACTTTTTTTACAATTAAAAGATTTAGTTAAATTGTTCATAAAACCAAAACTACTCTATAGTTTGAATATAAGATTATCTAGCGAAGTGCGCTTTTGTAGATAACATTGTGTTTTATAAAAATTGAAAAATTTTTGGGGCTCAAGAAAAAAAAAACTACCAATCAAACTCTCATTTTTTAATAGCTGTAATTTTTATAGGATTAGAAGTCCGTTAAAAATCACTAAAAATTTTCGAGTACTTTTCTCACGTTCAATCATGTCTACACTTTTTATGGTGTACTGATAAGTTAAAACATATCATAGTAAAGAGAATTTATTAAGGAACAATTCTGATACAATATCAAGTTAATTCCTTAATATGCTTATTAAAAAAAAAAGAATATTTTATTTAAAAAAACCTTGGATGCCAACAGATTAAACTGGTCTTCGTGACCCTGCTGATAACTCTAAAAAAAATAGTTCACTGCCCTAATTTTTTTTTAATGCGGTAATTTCTTGATCAGAAGAACCCTATTGAAAATCACTATCCAATTCCTTTTGGCTTAATGGTATTTAATAAAATGTTATAATCTGATAATTCACGATAAATTTAACCGCCATATTAATTTTACTGTTATTATTATATATTTTCATTTTTTTCACCATTTGCTGGTAGCAGCACTAGCGTGACAGTAAGATTCAAAAAAGCGACATCTAAAAAAAAAAGGCGGGAGGTTTAAAAAAATTTGAAATGACAAAAACTGAGAATGAAATAATAAAATAAACTACACTAAAAATAATGAATTTAGAAAAACAAAATTGATATTTTGAACGTTAAATAAAAATTAATTATAAAGAATAATAATCATGAGTAAAATTGCATGGACATTTGAATTTTCCACCATTTGTTTACTGAATTATTTGTAATGAAATAACGGTAAGAAAATTTTTATTTAAGCTTTTAGTGTTCTCTTCTGTTAGTTGATGAGTTTAGCAAGTCGAGTGAAATTAATTAGATAGCAATTTAGCGTCGCGACGTCTTCTGCTCGATTATACCAAGTTACTATATAGAGCTGTTATAATGCAAAGGCTCACTTACTATATACTAATATTCCTTGTTAGACTGCGGTATGGTCAGGATTGAGAGTACCCTCTATAGTGAAACAGCCGTGAGAGGAGAAAAGGGGTAAAGGTTTACTTGGCAAGTCAAACATCCTATGGCAATATCCTGGCTAGTATAAGATAGTGTTAAGGGTTGAAAGTTTAAGGATCGAAGGTATCTCTCAGTACCAAGTAGCTAGATAAATGGTTGGAGATGTTGATAGTGACCTGACCACATCAAATGCCTGATGGGGCACGGGTTATGTTGAAAATCTCTTTTGCAATTGCCCAGTGCATCCACTAGCTTCTATTTGAACCGGAAAGGTCTTCAGTCCAACGTCTAGCCCACAACCACTCGGGTGTTGGCCTTTAAATAATTTTCCACTAAATAATTTCTCATGTCTTTCCATTTCAATAATTTTGCGTTATCACTTCCGTCAGCATCATTGTGTCATTATTCACAATCATGACGAAATAAAATTTTAACGATTTCCGTATTAAATAAAAAATATAATAGCGTTTGAATATAAAAAAAATATATCCATCCATTTATTTTATTTATTATTTTTTTTTTTTTTTTATTATTATTTGAGTCTCCGTAGAATATTGATTCGCAAATTCTTCCAGGCTGGTGGCTTAAAGTATATCGTATACGTCGAGATGTGGATACGAGTTGATGATGACGGAGAGGAAAAATATCGAAGGGATTGGATATTGAGTAATAGAAAAAAAGAAAAAAAAAATGTTAAAAAAAATAAAAAACAAGTTAAGAGACTTGAAAACCTTTTATACAAAAAAAGCTCGCACGAGTGCTACTGTAATCTCGATGCATTGCGGATCTTACACTACGATACCTATCGCTTCGATTTTAAGTATATTTCGTGTTATGCCACACTTGTTTCCAAAGCAATGGTTTTTTCATCTAAGGCATTTTTACGTGTGATATACCATCAGTAAATCTTGCTCGATTTATTTAAACGTCAATCTATCTATGCGGAATTTATTTTTATATGATAAAATGCATCTATAGATTTTTTTTGTTTGTTTTAAATTCTGAGGAGATAAAAAAAAATAAAATCGGAAAGTTATCTTAGTTTTCTCTATTAATTAGATATCTACAAATGTTGAAGTAAAAGAAACGAGCTTAAGTTTTTGCTTAAAGAATTTGCGAACTAAAGCTAAAACCAGAAGACGGAAATACTTTTGCAAATGATCGACTTGTAAATTAACGAAGTGAGGTAAGGGTAAAAATAAAAAAGCTGTGTAAGGGTTGGAAAGTTTTGTTGGATTTTCTCAGGTACCTAGTAGTCTTGGCGGTAGTGATAGAGAATGATGAAGACGAGTGATTAAAAAAAAGTTTTACGGAAGTGGTGTGAGGTACGAGAATAAAGTAGAGCTTTCTTGCAGATATCTACAGGTAAAAATTTTGCCTGAACATTATTTTCTCGATCTTCATTCGAGTGTTGGCTTAAATTTTACCAGAAAACGAACCTTCCTTTTCTTTAAATATATTGTGTAGTACAGATCTTACTTAATGTATTTTAACCATCGTTTTAATGATCTTTTCTGTTTTATCTGTACAATTAAGTTTTTTATTTTTTTCTCTTTTGGTTGGTTTTTTCGCATACTCACACTTATCGGTGCTTGTCATTTCAGTTTTCTTTCGCTGTCTGGGATTACACTGCAGTCCTCTTCAATCTCCTCTTCTGTTCTCTCTTCACTTGGCGCGTATTCTTTTAATGAGAATCTTAAAATACCACTCATCCAGTCTCTTCTTCAGGTCATTTCATTTTATCATGACTCCCATTAATTTCAATTGTTTTCTCACTTACTTACATAATATAGTTATATATTTATAAAAAAAAAGAGAAAGAAAAGTTTTGAGTGCAGGTGTAATTCGATCGAAATAAAAAGTCAGTTGACTTAGTACTCTCTCGATTTGATTTTCTAAAATAATTTATCGAAACAAAAAATAGTTTTAAAAATAATAGTAGATCTAGAGTCAAATTGAGAAGAAACAGCAGTAGAATAAAATCTGGGTTAACTATTATCGATCAGGAAGTTTATTTAATCTCATTGACTATGTTTCGTGTCAGCTCATTCCTTCCAGATGAAATGAACTCGCTTCAACGCTTTACTGATGACAAAGGTACATTTTTTTATTTTTTATTAATTCAATTTTATTTTTTACTGTTTTTTTTATTCTTTTTCGTATTTTTTTACACTCTTTTATTTTTTTTTCTCACTGAATTACTTGTGGCTTTGTCAGTTACCACACGGCTTCAGGAGCACAACTGGGTTAACATGATTATATTATAGTCATGAACTGTAACCAGCGTAATAGCGATAGTAGGTCCTGGTGCCGGTACTGTAGATTGTACTAGAGGGGTACGATGGTGGCAAAAAACCACTTTTATCCTTTTTGTTTTGTTATTATAATTTTATTCAATTTACATTTTGTAGGATGTGCTAGATATCTATTAAACACATACTCACTTTTCACTCACTTTTCCCGGTTCAAAAAATTTGATCTGTTTCAAATAAAATAAAAATTTTAACTTATTTCTATTCAATTTTACTTTTTATTTGTATTTATATAATTAGCATGTAAAATTTAATCAAGTTTTGCCTATACTATTCTTTATTTAGACTGTTTTCAAACTTATTTTCAATAATTTTTAGCCTGGTTTTGGCCGCCTCTAGATCAAAATCAGACTTTTTTTCTCTTAATTCACTAGTTTCAAGATCTTTCGATCAAAATTTTTTAAGAACTAAAATTATTGCGCAATCATGAGAAATACCACGAGACAAAAATTTTCGAAATTTTTCTTTTTCTTTCTTTCAAAGAGTTCACGGATCGAAAAAATTTTTTTTCAGCTAAACCATTTGATTTTTATCCAGAACAAAATCAGACTTTTACTGCCTATTATTTTTATTAGTCTGTTTTTGATCTTCTTTAGATGAAAAACAGTTAAAAATTTTTATAAAAATGTAAAGACTGACCAATTAGTCCAAATACAATCTTGTTCGACTAAAATCATATAAAATTTTTCGACCCGGGTCACTCACACGATCATTTCTAAAATCATTCAGAATAATTACATAGTTTTAGCAGCCAAAGCAATTGAATATTAAATAACTTAGTAGATTTATGGTGACTAATATTATTAATTTTGTTAAAGTTACTGGTGAACTATGCATTTAGTTTTAGGATGTTGAGAGAAACTTAATTGCTGTGCTATCAGAAACGACATAACTGTAAGTTAACTTTATCTAATTCCCGTCATCCAATTCCAATACTATCTATTTCAAGATTAAAAACAATTGTTTCGTTTCGCATTAGTTTTTCGGCACAATAGTGAACCATGCTAACTATTATTAATTATAATAAGTGATAATAGACTATGATAAGTTAAGATTATTATTTCGAATATATTTGGGGAGGACCGGGAAGTGGCAGCCCATCATAGGAATGATGATCCTACCCCACAATTTGATGAAATATAAAATTATCAGCTAAAGAAAGCTCGTTCATGACTTAGAATTTATTAGGAATTTAGTAACAAAATCGAGTATGCCCGGGTTAAATGGGTCACTTAGAAAATCCAAAGAATAAAAATTATTTTTTATTCAAAATACCAATTTTTATTTTATAATTTTTTTGAGAAAGAAATCTTTGTACCCAATAAAAAAAAATATTGATATACAATTAGAATTTCATTTAAAATAGTACTGTTGGTTTAAAAATTACCAGTCAAAATATAATGAAATTTGACATATCAGTAGATAATGATAAGAAAAACATCCAATTAAATTTTTGAAGTTACAGAGAAAAAATATATTCAACGAAACCTGTAATTTCTCAAGTAACTCAATGTTAAATGTATGAAAATCCAAATTTTACTGGTTCTCTGTAGCTCTTCAAAAATTGAATTGGATCTTTCTCTTATCATTATCTACAAATTTTTTAAATTTCATTGAATTCTGAACAATAATTCTAAAACCTACAGTACTACCTCAATGTACTCAATTAGGTGGGTCCGTCTTGCCCCAGTTTCTTAATATTATATTTTAAATGAAATATCATCAGCGATAATAATTAAAAAAAATTACAGTTCGTGACTAAATAGCGCCCAATTTATTTAAATATATTACCGTTGAAAAGTGTTAATTACTGTGGAACGGAGACTAAACAGTAGATAAATGAATGCTATTAAATATTGTAGATCGATAAGAAAATACAGTATAAATAGGTGTGATGGTTACAGTGTAAATTAAACAGCTTGTCGCTTTGAATAACTGGAAATAATTGTAGTGGAAGCGACTATTTGTTACTAAACTGAGAAGTAGAGGAATTCAAGTATATCTATACATCAATGTTTTAGTGTATGTATCTTAAAATATACGAGGAAGTTTGTCGCTTCTGGGATGCAGAGCCAATTTGGTTGGGATGGTACACACAGGTAACAGGGCCGTCGTTCCGATAGCATCTCTTAATATATTTCACAAGACTTGTTCCTTTTTCTTGGGATTTTATGTACCTTTTCTTGCGACTACTCGACTTCTCTTCCTGGTCTCCCCAGTGAATTCAAGACAAATCGAACACTAGAATATTCTTATATCTGTATATATTTCTTCGGATTTTTTTTTTAATCATTGACCTTTGTTCTACACAACTTAAGGATACTGCTTTCTTTTATTTCCCTTCCGTATTAAATTTTATTATTTTAAATCAAGTTTTATTGCATCAATTGTTTTAATAAAAAAAAACATAAGTCAGATGAAAAAATCAATCTGTCTGATCATTTTATTTAAAATTTTTATAAAATCTATTGAAGGATATAAATTATCAGTGTCTAATGGTTTTGTGATTCATAAAATAAAAAATTTGTTTATAACCGCATTAGATATACATTCACTTTGAAAAGCGGCAACCAAAGAAATGGTCCTTTACTCACAAGCTGCAATGCCTTGCGCATTTTAAAGCCGTGAGGTAACGCGGTGGTGGGTCCGCGGGATGTTTGATTCATCAAGCTGATAGTATATAGAGAAAGAGAAAGAAAATCTTTAGATGTTATCGAAATGGCTTTCTTACCTCTCTGTATCTGATGTATATCTTAGCATTGCTTTAGATCATAGACAAAGCAGAATAAGGGTTATTTTAATATCACCGACATCGAAAGAAGCAGGAATGTCAAATATGGGTGATCAAAAACAACCAAGTTTTAGTTTAACAATCAGATGTACCTGAAGAACGGAACGTTTTTCGCGAAACAGATACATAACAATCAGAACCTATAAGTGGTAGTTAAAAATTGAATTTCTCAAAAGCCCCGTAAAAAGCTTCTTTTTAGTAAAAACTACGTGGGGAATTTGGTTTTTTCTTTTTAAATAAAAAGAACACGTGCCTCAGGACGATCAAAGTTCATTTTTCGATACAATCGCGGTTTTTTTTAAATATCTCATGAAATATGTAGATTAGAGGAAAAAATCATAGGAACAATTTTGTAGGAAATTAAATTCTCTACAAAAAAGTCATATTCATTTTTTTTATAAAATGTGTTCTTATGAAGATATTTTTAAAAAACTTGTTTTAGATCTTATGAATTGAGCGTTTTAAGGATTACAAATGTTGAAAATAACATTTTTCTAAGTATGTAGAAAATATAACATGCATTAATGATTGATATGTTACGAGTTACGAAGTTGTCTGTATTCAAGAAAAAACGTTATTTTTAACATTCGTAATCATTAAAATGCTCAATTGATAAGATCTAAAAAGTTTTTTTTACAATATCTTCGTAAATACACATTTTATAAAAAAAATAAATATGATCGTTTTTGTAGAGAATTTAATTTCCTACGAAATTGTTCCTATGATTTTTTCCTTTAATCTGCATATTTCATGAGATATTTAAAAAAAACCGCGATTGAGTCGAAAAATGAACTGATCGTCCTGAGGCACGTGTTCTTTCTAATTAAAAAAAAAAAAAACCAAATTCCCTACGTATTTTTTCACTAAAAAGAAACTTTTTATGAGGCGCCTGAGAAAATTTAATTTTTAACGACCACCCTAATAAGTACATTCGTCAAGTTATTATGGTCCATATAAACGAAAGAGTAGCGGTATCAAATTTGATAGAAAACTTTGAAATTAGTCCAAATCTGCTGATGCTCACGAGCTCATCTATAGGTAATAGTCTAACAGTATTTATATAACATTCTTATTGTAACAAAGAAGTGAAACTCATGGATATAGTGGATAACGTCGCCGGACCGGCGACCAATGGCGCGCGAAGGAAACGGTGATTTATCTGATCGTGGTTACAAACGAGAAATGGTTGGTTGGATACTGGGCATTAAGAAGCATACACCAATGCAATCGAAAGAGACGAATAAAACCATTTCTGTTGGTGAG
Source organism: Microplitis deprimator (assembly GCA_964016945.1). Lineage (NCBI taxonomy): Eukaryota > Metazoa > Arthropoda > Insecta > Hymenoptera > Braconidae > Microplitis > Microplitis deprimator. Next base: position 6,541,750 of record OZ024709.1, on the reverse strand, counting down.
AGAGAGTTAAACTTTGGGGTGGAGGTCGTGGATGTAGGTCGTGCAGTAATTAGGCTCGACGCCTCTCGCGTTACGATCTCCAATCGCAATTGCAATATCTACTACACCTTCCTCTCATTCTCTCTGTCTCTTCCTCTTTCTCTCTTTGTCTTTTTTGTTTAATTTTATTTTTTTTGTGTTTAACTTTTCAGATACTCTACAGTCTACAGTATTCAAACAGTACTTCAATCGTTACACGAGCAGCTCTCAACTCCAGGTGGAGTTCTGTTTGTACGATGATACCACTGATAAAGGTGCTTACTGATGCCCGAGGATGCTGGTACCCTATTCTCTTTACTTTCTTTCATTTAAATCCAATCTTTCTGCCCTTTACTCTTTATATACTTCTATCTTGACTACGCTACTCTTTCATGGATGGTTACAAGTCCACCAATGGCCTTTCTACTCGTTATTCCTTTACTTTTTGTTCGATAGAAAATAAAATTTTCCGTAACTTTATTTCTCTTCTATTTATAAATGACGTCAGTTCCAGTAGAGCAGACCAATCTTGACGTTGATTTAAAAATACTTCTGTCCAAACCGTAAATTTTATTCAATTATTATTGATACTAGTAGCCAATAAGTATTATTATAAAAATAGAGTTACAAATAGTGAAATTTAGGTCTTTGGGTCATGTTACGATGATTACATGCTGATACTCATTACATACTCTGATGTCCATGTCTACAGATTCAACAGTTTATCAGCGATTGCGAATCAAAGCACAGTTCGATTTACATTAAACGTTTACATGAGCAATAGGGTTGACATAAGTACACGATTTCGGCAAATGCATTTAGGGGTAAATAGAGATAGGGAGAGATGTCATCCCGTTACTAGAGTTGCATTTGCTATGTAACCAAAACATGCATCACCTTGCGGTTGTTTATATCGGCTCCCCTAAAAACATCTCTTGAAAAAATGTCTCCCTAAGTGAGAAAAAGATGCAAATACTGTTTCTCTTTGTCTTGTAGGGATGGGCGATATACATCGATGTTTCGACTATCGATATTTTTTTCGGGAAACATCGATTTTTTTAAAAGTCGAAACATCGATGTTCGATGTAATATAATGAACCATCGACATCGAAATAAATTTCTACTAGAAATTTAAATAGCGCGCTACGCGCGAGTCTTCATTTCAACCAATAAGGAATTATGTCCCATTTTTTTGCAAGTTTCGACTATTGACTAACTTCAAGTTTCGTGGCATTTTTATTTAAAGGATTTTAAAAGCTTTCAATGATTGAAAACCTGTAAATTAATATTTACAAATTATTTCTAATTTTTTATGAACATAAATATTTTAAATGGCTGGAAATGATATAATCATTTCATATGTACCTCGTAAGTACCTAGACAAAGTATATGACAATATTGAATTTAATAATAAATTTGTTCTTAATAGTAAATTATTGATTGATGAATAAATTATTTAACTTTTCTAATAATATATTTTTATGATTAGTAATTATTGATGATTAGATTATAATTAGTAATAATTTAAAATTATTTCTTTGTTATGTCAAATTTAGTTGGAATTATAACTTTTTCGAATTTTCGCGCGCATTTTCAACATCGATGTCTACAATTAGAATAAAATATTTTTTACACAAGAGTGATTTTCTTAATAACTCCCGAACTCCGAGTGCAGTTAATTGCAGCCACAATAATTTACATCGCTCAATTTACAAAATGTTGTAAACTAAAGATTTGAAAAACGATAACTTTCTAATACCTATCTTAAAATTTATTCAAACTGAAAGTTTATAAACAGTGAAGATTTCCTCAGCAGGTTCTTACGGTCAACCGTTTGCGATTTTTAAAATCTTATCATGGAATAAAGTTTTATTCCCATTACTGAATTCGTGAGTTGTCTCGTTTGAGAACAGCTATATATATGTAAGTAGGATGTATGTGTAACGGAACCATCTAGGCGTGTTAGTACCGGTACTCTAATTACCGGCAATTACCGGTACCTAATCAATTACGGTAACGCAATCTGCTCGTATACTATCGGCCGAGCGGTCACGGTAATTGCTGTTACCCAATTATCCGAAATACATCTGAATTTACTAAAAATATTTTACTTGCTATCCCTATTTATATTTTTAAATTTAAATATATATATGTGAGTGTGCATTTGTGTAAGAGTATAAAATAATTTATTTTTATATTGGAACGCTTATCAAAATCCATTTATTCAGTTTAGAGCTTATATACAAACTAACCGTACATGTTTCATTCAATTTTGTTTGGCTAAAAAAATTGACCGATAGGCAGTAGGATTTGAGTTTAAGGATTGAAAAGTGTCTTTGATGCGCAGCTAATACAATCCATCGAGCAATCCCGCGACAAAGGAGTTACATGTCGAGGGTGAGAGATGAGTTTGTACCTTTATACTATACTGTATACTGAATATAGTAGTAAGTAGGGAATAAAAAAATATGAAAGATAAGGGAATACTCTAAGCGGGGTGCGTTGATCGGTCAAGATGTTTTTTGAAGAGCTTACATCCAGAGGGATCTAGATCTGGATAAGCCTACATTACTTGCTTTGCTTCCTTCCTTGTGAGATTTTTATATTTATCTTCAACGGATTGTTATATGTTGCTTGTAAAAATAATTTCATTTCTTCGAAATTGATAATTATTTACAAACAATAAATTTTCTCAGACTGAGCATTTAAAAAAATATAAAATTATTATAAATGAAAGATATTTATTTTTATAAATATATATCTTAAGAAAAGCGGGTTATTTTTGTTTACTTGAGATTACTTTCTAGATATTTTATTCTTCTATTTTATCGCTTCAACGTAAGCATATATATTATTCGTTACGTGCAGTATTCGTAAATTTTTACGGTACAGTTTCACCTGCGACTTACGATTTTACTTGCGACATTTCTCGAACCAAGTAGTAATATATATATATATATACATATACGGGTGTGTATGTATGTGTTGTATAGTTTGAGACGTTTTAACATCGTTATCGAGAAGAATATAAATAGCTATACAGTCGAACTGCAATTGAGATTAAATTCTAACGATAAAATACTATTTTATATAAAATGGAAATGGTATATAGATATAAATGTATTTATGAGTAAAATCGATTGTAGATTTTGTTACAATTTATAAGAGACTTGTGCTTATAAAGAATCGGTAATGCAACAATCACAAAACTCAAAGCAGAAAGTCGTTAAGCGACTGAATAATTGGTGAGACGAGACGATTTATGAGCAAACCGCACCCTCTTATTTTCTACTCAACGACATTGACGACGACACAGCTCGTAAGCCTTCAACAACAGACAATCTATTCGTAATGATTTCCGCTTAAAATACGAAAATTTTTTTCTCTTATGAAATTTAAACGGGACTAAATTATGCCTAATCTTACTTATTCTTTCGACTGCAATTAAATCAACTATTATCCATTACCTCTATTACATTTTTCAAGCTTTTGTTACTCGATTATACATTCGACTTTTTTATTTCATTTTTTTTTCAATTTCATTCATGGGTATATGAATTTTATGAACAAGAACCGAGAAAAAAAATAAATAGACGCGTTACCTGATAGGCATTTTGCTAATGAAAAAATTAAAAGGAAAAAAAGATAAAACAGCCAGAGATAACAGAAGATATTACTTTTAGTCCGATTACTCGTGGTTCGGGGATACTGACCCAGTTACTTCAGTGAAAACTGTATAGAATACCTTGGGTCCATGAGTGTAGAACTTCCGGTTCAATCTACAACACTATTATTCAGGTAACCAACAAAATAATGCTAAAAATAAAATATACTCAAGTAAAGAGTTAAATACGAGAAAAAATTTCGGACCGATTTAAATTTTATAATCGTCGAAAAAAAATATAAAGTCGACGATATACAAATAGCAGAATATACTCTCTAAACATGAATAAGTGAAATAAGTGAATATTCACTAATTCTGAGTGGCAACCGAACCACTTTTTGAAATTAGTGAATATTCACTTATTTTCACTAATTCATGTTTAGAGAGTACGGGGCCTTCCACGCCAAATCGGACACCATTTAGCTTTTGAACCTCGGACTTTTTTGAGACTTTTTTATCTTTTAGTATAGGTTAAAAGAGGCCTTCATGATTTTTTTCAAATTATTTCCTCGAACCGTTTTCGAAATATCGAATTTTGAAAAATGTAGAGATTTTATTTTCAAACGCCTGTAACTTCGCGAAAAGTGGTTTAAATAAAATTTTCAAAGAGACAAAAAATGTTTGTTTTTAGACGTCTTTTCAGTAAAAAATATCAAAAAAATTTTTTGAACCACGCTTCTATTGAAACTTTAACTTTCAAGTATAAATTGTCGATTTACAAAAAACATGTACTGATCGATTTTCCTCATAATTTTTCACAGCAATCGGTCACCTATTCTACAACTTTTCCAACTATGTTATACTCGGAACACCCCATAAATTAGTTTTATTTTATTTATTACTATTATTATTATTTATATTTTCCAATCTTCTACTTGCATCACATGCTCTGTTTTAGTTATTCACGATTAATAACAGGGAAAATGCGATGTCGAAACCCATTGAAAGCACAAAAGAGACGATGAGCTTAACTCGAGTCTCTTGTAAACTGTATAAAGACTTCGGGAGAGAGTAAACACTTGAGATAGTGAACTGCACAACAACGTGTCTCATTTTACGTTCAAACGATCTATTGTTCTGGTTGGTTGCATTGGTGACCTTCTCTCTAACGTCCATCGGCGAACGATCGCAGTCTGTAAGATCGTCGCTGATTGAATTAAAAAGAGGAGAAAGAGCAGAAGACCTGCCTTCCTCATATGAGTATAATAACAATAACATTCGAATGGATAAATAAATAAATCTAAAGTGATGAAAATAAAAAATTTATTTAAATTATTGGTTATTTGCCTGGCGCCTTTGTGTAAAAAATGGATTTGGTCGTTTCATTATACAATACTAAAATACTGGTGGGTATTGTTTAGTATGTGTATGTGTGAGTTATTGGGACGCACGTAAACCATTTTGTCGAAAAAATCTCTGGAGTTATCGAGAATACTTGGAATGAATAAGAACTAAACAATTATTTACGCGAATAGATTTACGAAAACTGTAGGTTTTTTAGCGTACGTGGAAAAATCGGTTTTTCCCGATCGTAGTTGCGGAATGTATTGTTCAATAGTGGATTCGACATGCGTCCGTGCACTTTGTCTATGTGTATAAAAGATGTAAAGGCGGTTATATATAAACCTCCTGTACTGACCGGATGTTGGTAGGTATTTTGCTTTTACCTGTTTCAGTAAGCGAAAGATATAAAAGGAAATTGAAAATTGAAAAATACAATTGATTTTGCGGTGAGTGGAGAGAAATAGGTCATAGATAATTTTAAATATTTATTCTATTGCTGCAGTGAGTACTTTATACATATATAGGACAGATGAGAATTGATCTTTTGAGATTTATTTACCTATCTATCACGTGCATCGTTGCAAGCAAAAATATAATATATTATATTAGAGTTCATTTTGAGACTTTAGCATAAATAAAAATTTAATTTATTTAATTTTTTACTATTAAATTGGTTGAGTAACGGGATCTAGAAATTTTTTTTGCATCAGGAGCCCAGAAAATGCAAGAGAAAAATGAATGTACACTCATACACTGTAAAAAATTTTGGTGTAAAAATAGCCCCCAACTGTGTAGTATTAAATAACGGTGTCGAAAATTTTCGGTGTAAATTATCCATCTGTGTAATTTTAACTCGGTCTGATCTACTTTTTTTACACCATTCCATATTACATTCACACACTCGACAGTGTCAAAATTCTTAATTTACACCGCCTAAATTTAACACTATATATACTATTTGGTGGATTATTCACACCAAAATTTTTACACAGAGTCCGCTACACTACACCGAGTCCAAAAATTTTTTCAGTGTATATTCAATTGAAACTTGAACTAGATGAAGCTGTTCTCGCGAGTGAACTTGTATATATATGTGATAATAGCTGGAGAGTGAATTGTTATTTGGAAGTTGGATGCATCGCGTAACAATCGGCTCAATAGAGAAAGAAAGAGACAGTAATAGTGTCAATGGTATATATACATAGAATGGAATAGAGAAAAAACTGCCAAATGATTCTCTCAACTCACTCATACTGTCTCGCTTAATTTTCTCACTTTGTTGACGAATCGCAGAGTAGTTCTGTTGACTTTTTTTCATTTTTTATTTTATTTACATTTTAGTTTCACATATGGTGTGAATTCGCGAATCGATATCCCAGTTGATTAATCAATCCAGTGAATTCTCCACGGCATTTTCAGAAATTGCCGAGTTAGTTATATAATTGCTTCTCTAAGTTATTAGCTAACTAAAGGTGTTAGCTAAGGTATTAGCTAACTAAAAAAAAAAAAAATCTGAGAATTCTTAATAAGGAATTCATGGTGAAAATTAAAATTTTTTAGTATTCATTTTTAAAATTATAAATTAAAATAATAATAGTCCCAGTTATGAATATCTAAAGAATACTTTTTTAAAGTTTTAAAATTTTTTTCTTCACTAGTCAACAAATTGTACACATGTACTGTACAAAAGAACAATGGCAAGCGACAAATGCTGTAGTTACTCTAACACACTTTTGTTTTTTCATAATTACATCTCAACTGAGTAGCTTGTCAAAATCATAATTAACGCTGAATTTAGATGCAATTTTAGTTGGTCTTGACACAGCAACGAATAGTTATTAGTCATATATACATATATACTAGTACATGCACACATCATAAAGTAATAAAGTGCAAAGTATAAAAAATTAAAAAAATGAACAAATGAGTTGCACAGTTGCAGCAGAGTTGTGGTTTTCAGACTGACACGCAGGTAGTTAAATCCTGACGGTTTATTTCAGGTTTCACCTCCACCGTGTGTGGTTACGGCCGTTAAGAATTTTAATTAGTAGAATTAGGCGTGGCATTATGGACCTTAAATTTGTGTTAAATACGAGTAAAAAGAGTACTGCTATCCACGGATGTCCCTAGTGTGACACTAATTGTGTTTACGACCGTTGTCTTGGGTTTCTGTTCTCTCTTTCATACACATGCAATATATGTATAAATATATAGTAGTAAAAATAGTGGAATCGACTCTCATAAAGCGTCTACTGATGTTCCCAGCCGTTTCAAGAGATGGTAAAAAGAAATAATAATCTGCACACATCTATATATATATATATATATATATATATATATATATACATCCATAATATTGGATTTAAGTTTATTCGTTCTACGAGTCGTTTGACTATCGACTGTGTCGTCTGGAAACAAAGATATCGAAGATCTATCGTGAAAATGTCCTAGAAGATATTTAAATTTATTCATTCAATGCTTGAACTAAGAGTGGCAGATATTCAACCGACAACGAGAGAGCAGCTTTTATCGTTTTTTATTCTATCTGAATAAAATGTACCCTGTAATAGTAGAGTTGAGTAGAGTGTAGAGTACAGAAGAGTAAGAAGGACTTATATACATTAGAAAAGACGAAAAAGGTTATAGCGCGTGACAACGACGTGCAGCTGTTTCTGTGAAGCCAACTATAAAAAATATTTCGTTTTTTCTTATTATCAAGTTAATCCAGCCGTGAAGTTGACGATTTTTAGCAGAAAATTAACTCCAGAGTGAAATTAGCAGTGAACTCCAGAACCCAGTTAGAAACCAGTGTTGGAATATATTTACAAGAAATTCGTATTTCAGAATAGAGAAGTCAAGTGCCCACAGTGAGTTTCACTGGTACGTGAAAACTTTACTCGAGGTACTTCACTATTACGTATACTACTCTACGTTTCTCTACAAACTAAATCTAGTTGGGGCTCTGCTCTTACATATGTCGGAACCACGAACTCTGCCTTGGTCAATTCACGCTCCAGCGATAACAATACAGAAAGTACTGATAGTCCAGTGAGCAAACAACCTCTGGATTATTCGGATAATTAGATTAAACAACTAGGCCACCCTGAACACTACCAGTATTATACTGTCGCAGAGTTTAGTTCACTCTCTTTCGAATAAGTGCCACAAGCACACTATTACTTAATTTTTCATTTTTTTTTCGCTTATTATACTTTGTCTTTCTAAACTAGCAAATGTCCTCCATTTTCTTTAACTAAATGATTGAGTAGATAAAGATTCTTTGCAATATTATTCCGAAATTTTGACCATTATCAGTAATCCATTAATCTAATTTTTTTCAATTTTTTGCTATGAAAATTATGAATATACATTAACTTGAAACGTGTTTGAAATTTTTATGGCACGCCCCGTAAAAAACAATCATATAACCCTATATGAATGCTATTCAAATGGTCATATATGGATTTTGACCATATACGACCATATATGATCATACATGACTTATGAATGATATGAAAAGTTATCATCATATATGATTATGTATTGCCGACTATAGTCCAGGATAGCTCAACTGGTAAAGCACTCGGTGCATAACCGACAGGTCTGGGTTCGATTCCCAATTCGGACTATCTGATTATTTTTCTCAATTTATCTATAAACTGTTCATTGAGATGATTCCTTCCCAATCTCTTCTTACCTTAATTCTCTTTCCTTATTACGCGAATGTTGAAACGCTTTATGTCGTAGTCAAATAGAGAAAACCGTCAGATTGTGTAAAACAGCTCTGTTTTATCATCTGCTGGCAGTCAGATGTTTTGGGCTTTGTCATTAGTATGACTAAAGGCATATAATAAAAGTGAAATAAAATACATGAGTTGCCGGCAGGGCGATTTTACACAATCTGACGGTTTTAATTGTTTGACTACGATACATATATTCCTTATAAGTGTGTGTATGAACACATCCTTTCCTGCTTTACAGCATTACATAATGTAAGTCATGCATGACTTAATATAAAAAGTTACTTTTTCATACATGACTATGTATGTTTATACATGGTCATATATGATCCATTTATGGCCGTAGATGACTCATATATGGTCATATGTTCAGATATGATTTGTCCCCATTATTTTTCCTGTATGAGACGTTTACCCATATAAGGCTATATTTGGACCATATATAAACATACATGATTAGTTTTTCACGGGGTTGGAAAATAATAAGATTAAATAATAAATAATATTAGTATATCAGTTACTAAGTGAACTACAAAATGAAAATGAAAAGACAATGGGTTTCCTTCTGGTTGGATGAATGTTGACAGTAGTAAAGTTCTTAGTATGAATTATGCTAATCGTTACACTTACGGTAATAGTCAGCATAGATATAGAGTGTGATAAAACATACGGTATTGTCTTCAATGTTTACTCACCTGTAACAAAAATAAAATTAAGAACATTAGTAAAATTATCATTAGCACAAATTACATAATAAAAATAAATATCGTTTAACTTCGGTTTGAACACGGCAAAAAACATGACATTTTAAATGTTAATAGTTTATAGTATATTTTTTAGTCGAAATTAGTATTGAGATACTAATTTTTAACCAGTATCATTTGTTAAAAAAAAAATTTGAAACATGGGAAAGCAAAATTTATAATTCTTTGTATTTAAATCGATAAGTTTCATATATTTTATTGGTGTATGTTATAAATTCAATTTCATTAATTGATAAAATATATGTTATATTTATCATTGGCTAATTGAATAAAATTAATGAAATAATAATTGATATAAATATTCCTGACTGAAAAAAAAATCTGTATCTGTAGTAGAAATTTTTTATGTCACTATAAGTATTACATACTTGATTAATTTATATCATAAACTGATTAACTTTTATTAGTGTCATAAATTTGTACTTAAAAGTAATAATACTCAGCTAGTTTTTAAAAAATTTAGGGCCGCTTTTTTAATCCGAGATTTTATCAATCGGGATTATATTATTATTGCCAGTATATTTATATATTGTCAATAAATCGATATATAAGGACTAATAATTTAATCCCGGATTAAGAAAAATATTGGACTGCGCAAATGGCCCTTCTCATAGTACTTGTTAATTACTTTGCATTATAAATTTTCTATCAACGTCGAAGTTATTATAATATTTTAAATAAAGTTTAATGTAAGGATCGCTTACGATGCAATACGAATAAACTACTCTTTAATTATTAAATATGCTTAACAATCATTTGAAGTTATTTAATTTTGATGTTGATAAAAAATTTCAATAGGTCACTGTGTCTCTATTGAATTATTAAAAATATCTTCATCAGAATCATCATCCGGCGAAAATATAGAATTTAAACTACTTTCCATTATCTTCTTGTATTGATTTTCCATAAAACATTTTAAATTATCAATCAAAGTATTGTAAAAAAATTCATTATTAATTATTCAACTGTATTCATTCTTTATTAATATCTTTTTTTAATTACTTTAACTTTTTTTTTTAATTTAGGTTATTATTTTCAAAACACTTGAATACACCATAATTAAATATACACGTTCAAAGTATTTATTAATGAGCAGTTTCAGTATATAGTTACTTTTCCTTATGTTGGCAGTTCTTTAAACTTGGCTTAAATAAATATCTCGGTTTGAAAAACTGACCCTAAATACATATTTAATAACAGGAATCAAATTATTGTGATCGGAAGAGATCGATCTGTATCTCTAACATCTCTAATAACAGTTTGTAGTCTACCGCAAATATCCACTTGAGTCTCCTGTGCAATATAAATGCCGCCATCGTTGTACTCCACACTAACCTAACTAACCTCTAAATATCTAAAGTGTATCATGACACAGGTGGTGATCACTTATGCCCCCCACCGTGCCCAATTTTAGACAAAAGTTGAGTTGGTCTAGTTTATATAAAGAACTTAACAAAACGATTTTATTCAAAATTAATCCCATTACTTTGACAACTTTGTGAACATCAACAAACAGTAAAAATGTCTACCTTATCTACTGATCTCATCCCTCAACCACTTGACGCCATTTTCATTTATATTTGCTGTGACAAAAAAAATTGCATAGTGCCGGTCACAATAATTTTTCCCGTGAAAAATTAAACATGTATGGCCATGTATGGCTGTATATAGTTCATATATGAAGCATATACGGCCATATGTGGAGCATATATGGCCATACATGGGCATACCAACTTTTTTAATACAGTCATGCATGGCCATGTATTAATACAGTCATATATGACCATACATGGTTTTGTATGACTATGTATGACCATGTATGTCCGTGATTAGTTAAACATATATGGCCGTACATAGTTCACATATGAAGCATATATGGACATACTGACTTTTTTAATAGCCATGCATGGCCATATATGAATCATATAAGGCCATATATGGCCATAAATGGTTTTGTATGACTATGAATGACCATGTATGCCCGTGATTGTATAAATTTCCATGATAACTAATTATCAATAATTTTTTTTCACCTTTTTATCTTTACTTAAGTTTTTAAAATTTCGTTTTTGTCACGAATTGAATATTTTTTAAACTATAAAGTGAGTAGTGTCTCGTTATATTTTCGACTCATCGATGTTGATTATCATGAGGTTATTGTCAGAGTATTGCGCTTGTCAAGTGAGGTGGTTCAACCAGAAAATGTCATTGCGTAATCACGCGCAATGTACGTCCTCACGAATTAACGGGATAGAATGGGTTATGTCGGGTTTTCACGGTGGTAAATGATGCGACGTAGTGTAAATGAGGAGTGTTTGCATGACAGGCAAACGTGACGACATTGTGGTCAGATTCCAGACACTCTACAAATATATTATCTGCAACCGGCGACATGTAAATCTTGTAAATATATACTTAATATATATGAGAAGATATAAGTATTAAGTTCTATTGTTATTAGTACACATATTCGTCATTTTCAATGCTGCTGCTATTGTCCTACTAGGCTAGACAAGAATACATAAGGTATAGTCTGAAGATAAGTTGTGGAAGTTGGTACAGCAATAAAGTGTTTAGGGTTTCGACGCGTTGCGTAGGAGTCTCAAGGCAATACGAGTCGTTAGATGATTCTCTTGGAGCTAAGATGGATATTTGTGATGTTTGATGCTGTGTATACGCATAGTTAACTTATAAAATGAGAGAAAAAAAAACTCAGTCATGCACTCTGAGGAGGACGAATAACTGAGAAGATTTGTAGACCGACTACATAATATATGAGTGGTACGTACTTTTCATTTAAGTGCCCACGTAAAAACGTTTTCTGTATTATGCTAGAAGCATATGAGTTTTATCAGTATACTTAAAAATTTAAGTACAGCGAAATTAGAACGAGAAATGAAAAAAAAGTGTAATTATTTAACTGTAAATAAGGTAAGTAATGAAATCGTTCATATAAACTGTATTTAAATTAAGGTAGTGAATGATAACTTATTTTTGTTGTAGAAAATTTTTAATTAATAATTATAATTATGAAAATTCATATTGTACACTGTAAAAAATTTTGAGTCCGTGGTTCGAATGATTTGGTGTTAAAATTTTCAACACTGCTGGTGTGAAAGTTACATGACGCACGGTGTTAAATTTTGGACCGTGTGAATTAGAACCTTTACACCACCAATGGTGTGAATGCCCCATGCCAGGATTGGGTACTCAATCCTGGCCACCCCAATCATTACCTGAGCCTGGGCCAACACTGGGGTATCCTTTCTTGGCTAACCCGATGATTACCTGAGTTTGGACCGAGACTGGGTTCCCCTGTTTTGGTCATTCCATGGCAACTCACGAAAAAATATACATCCCGGCAAAATAGTATATATCCGGCTTATATCTTTAGTATTGTCGTATGTATACTATTTTGCCGGCATATATTCCCGGATATATCTTTTTTCGTGTGGGTCAGATTTATACATGGTCAAGTCTTCAGGGACCATTTTCACACCAAAAATTTTTTACAGTGTAATTATTTTGAGATTTATTTATTAAAAATGTGAATATTATTAACAAAAAAATTTTATTAAATAAATGTCTTGATAATAAAATGCTAAGAATCCAATTAACGTCAAAGTAAAAAAATAATTATAAAATTTTTTTTCCATACTAGTCGAGGTAAAAATTTATTCGCCGTTAATTTTATGGGGCGATTAACAATTTTAACTGAATAACATAATGTAATATTTATTTACATTATATTGGCAGTATTCTTTTATTTTTATATGTAATTACAGTTAGATTGTACATAATGCATGATACATGAGAACCTATAAAATATAATGAACGCTTTTAAAATCAGTGAAAAAAATTTAAAAAATTGTTTATTTACTTTATAACCACTAAAGTTAGAAAACTCGTTTTTTGTAAAAATTTTACTTTGGATCGGTATTTATAATTTTTTTTATTATAGACGTGGATTTTAATCACACGAACTCCATTAAGTGAATAATTTATCAGAATCAATGAACAATAAATAAAGGATACAAAAAAAACGTTAATTTGATGATAAATGAGATCCACTTTCTCGAATGATTGACTGACGATAGACGTCAACAGTGCATTATACATCTCTGCAGTAACATCCTTTAGGCATTTAATGAGATACATGCTTTTTCCACACGAGTGAACACAAAGAAGACACATACATATATTATATTTATATAGATGCATGCATTCACAAACAAAGTGTAAAATTACACAAAGTGAATAAAAGAGAAACTAAAAAAATTAAAAAAAAGGTAAATAATAAATTGTAAAAGAAGAAGAAGAAGCGGCGTGAGTCGTCATAGTTTTGTGACGCTTATGAAAAAACACAAATCCTCACTAACGAAGGGACTCGCGCTTTTGCGGGTTATTTTCCGGTAGTAGATTTTTTTATTTAAATTTTCTTTTTTTCTTTTTGGTTCTAAGCTTCTCCGTCGTTGTGGAAAGCGAATAAGGTAAGCAAGAATGTCGACCTAACGTACTAGAACGAGACGTCATAGTAAAAGAGAGGAAAGGAATGAACGTAGGAGGCTACCATGGACAGAAAGTAAAGGGATGACGGTAGCATTAAAAAAGAGAGAAAGAAGAAAAAATAAAATAAAAAATAAAAAAGATAGTCAGAGAAAAATAAAAAAAAGTGAGATTGAGTATACAGTAAGAGAGAGATGGCATAAAACCATGGTAGCGGTGGTTTCGTCCGCCTGTGCGTATCTCATCTGCATAGAAACAAGCTCGCCGAAACAATGGGGCTTCTCGTCCATTTCCAACACTGCAAACACGTTCGCAACATCGCAACCATGTTATACAAGAACCAATGGAAAGGTACTCCAGCATGCACGGATAACCCTTTCGTTCATCGGCATGGCAAGACGAGATGCAACCTATAGCGACATATCTATTGTCATTGTGACGTGGCCGTATATACTTTCGATCACTTTTTCTATTTGTCTAGACAGAAACAAAAAATTACTCATCTTCATCGCTCTTTATCCCAAAAATCATAAAGAAAAATATCGGATATCTAAATGGTAATGAAGGTTTCTTTGAAAAGTAACATTTAAGAACAACTTTTGACTGTAAACAGATCAATAATTTTCATAGAATTTGATGAAAAGTGAGAAAACTAATAACTATATCACAATACGTGAAAAGTTGGCTAGATGAAGATTACGGAAGCTGAAAAGTCAGGCAGTAAAAGAGGCTAACTTTGGTAGTGAACAGATTCCTATGGCATTAGCTGGTGATATCGGCTTTGTTCGGTGCTTTTCTTCTTCTCTTACTTGTCCCAATCGTGATCGTCAAGGGAAGCCTCACCTTGCGGCTAAATCCTACTCTACGGGTTATTCGTCTCTCTGGTACGGCCATGTTCCTTTCCTTACTCTTCTACCCACAACGTCGCTCTTCCGTTCTTCCATTCTTTAGCTCTATCTTGCTCGGTCTCCGGCGGATATCGTTATCTCAAAATTGGCGGAATCGAGATCTTTCCCAAGCGAAAGAGTTTGGAGAGATGAGAAGAGGAAGAGACGTAGTACGTGGTATTATCCTTAGAGGTTCAAAGAAACTCGTTTAGCATGGTAAAGCCATATCAATTTATCCTCACGGTAACTAACAATTCACATTAAATCAATCTACATTTTTATTTTACTTTAATCATCAATTTTTCATAATATTTTTCCTTTCATCCCATGCATACATAATAATAATATCATTTATGAATATATAGTACACCTATATATATACATACTTATCAAATATATTAAATTATGATCATGGTAGATAATTAATCGGAGAAACTTTGATCGTAAACAAGATGCCATCAATTAAGAACCCATTCATTAAGCCGGAAGTAAGGCCCGGGTATAATGAGATCGAGTTGGCGGTGAATGTGTAATGCATGTGTATATTAGCGTGGGTTTTCGCAAGCAGGTGGATATAAACCACTGAAATGTTTAGCTCGTGGATTGTTAGAACAAAGTAATTGAAAATTAAAACTCGAGGCTTAAATAATTTAAACACAAACTCTTTTTAGTTTAACGTAAAAGACCAAACGAGTTTCTCTCGGAAAATCTTTTAGTCTCTCGCGGGAATAAAAGAAAAATGACGCGAATAGGAGGGACGGAATGAAGTAATGCAGAAAAGAAAAAAGTTGTAAAAATAGAACGGGATATATAACTTTTTGCTTCATACAGCAAGTCCCTTCTTATCTTTTATGCATTATCGGTAGCAGCGAGTTTCGTCTGGACGTTCGTGCAAGTCTTATCCGACCATCATATTTCGGATCCAATATTATGGTAATGCAATGTCCTTATGACCCAGGTGGTAGTGATGGTGATCGATATAAATATGTGTGGACATCTACATTCGATGATCGGGAATGGACACAGTGACGATCGCAGGTGAAAAGAAATTGCCGACTTGAGAACGAAGCCTTACACACGTGACTCGTTTTCTTCTCACGATGATCTGTGAACCTATGAATGCAATACGTGCATAGGTATGATGGAGGATAGAGAGAATATGCTACCACCCATAGTGTTGTGTAGTGAGTAGTGAAATTCGAGTTACTGAGTTCGAGTCGTTGCTATGCATTGGTTGTTCACTGAACCGTGGATCGGACGGACCACTTTTAATCACTATTCAGACAGATTGGCCAATGCTTCGACTACTACGAGTTGTAGAGTATTCAGCCCAGAGAAAACAAGGGTTGAATGGACTTCGCGAGTTTTTTTTCTTTTTTCTCTTTTCCTCTTTTTTGCGAGTGAACGAGGCATCTCTGTGTGGCTCAGCAGTAGAGGAGAATGGCGAAGAGAATATAGTAAAGGGGACGTTCGCTAAAAAATGAGGAACAATTGAGGCTGGAGTACAGTTCTCTCAGTGCACGCACTACACTCATGTTCACTTGGATGCTGGCTATGAATATGTGTATATGTGCTAGCAATTTGTCCGTTTGTCGTGCAATTCACAGAGATTTCAATGGGACACAAAAGAATGCCAAAGAAATCGAATTGTGGGTCAGACTTGTTTTGTTTTTTATTTATTATCAATTTGTACTGTGTATGATATTTTATGTTTTTTACCGTTAATGTTTAATTTTAAAAGCTGTATATAGAAAATAAAAATAACAGTGGATAAAAAAATTGATACACGCGTGGTAGAAACAGGAGAATTGAGAGTTGAAATATAAAAATATAAAACGAGGGAAGCCACCCCGAGTGCTTTGTGGTAGCTGAAATAAGGGGATGTTTGAGCCTGGCAGTGAATGACGATACCGCGGGATCTCTTCTCTCTTCGAAAACAAATTCATATTTCAAAGCGAGAACGCAAACGGACCGACGATGTATTCCGCTCTAGGAGGAAGTTAGAGACGCGAACAAAGATAAAAGTGAAATACACGCAGACTCACTTTCGGTATACGGAAGTCGAGTGACAGCTAGCGATAAACGTTGTGGAAATACTTCCAATACAGAATTCACTTTTTTACCGAAAAATTCTGTTTAATATTTTTCTCATCACATCAAGATCTTTTGTTAATTACTTTTGCTCATTGATATATGATAACCCGAGTCAAAATGTTAAACGTAAATTGAACGTTTTTAACTTTATGAACGTAAATTAAACGTTGTCAACGTTATGAATGTAAATTGAATGTTTTTAACCTTATGAACGTACATTGAACGTTGGCAACGTTTTAAACGTGAATTGAATGTTTTTAACCTTATGAACGTAAATCGAACGTTGTCAACGTTTTAAACGTGAATTGAACGTTTTCAACGTTATGAACGTAAATTGAACGTTTTTAACGTAATGAACGTAAATTGAACGTTTTGAACTTAAATTGAACATTTTGGACGATGGCCGGCTTATGAAAAAGGAAAGAGCAAAGTATATCAAACCTATTTAAACGGGTTTGACTACATTGAAGATAGTAAAACACCATTCTTTCGACGCATTAAGATTTTAATATCATAATTTAGTGGGTAATATTTAAAGTTTTTTAATCAGCGTAAGGAAAGTTTTATTACTCAATCTAAGCAAACTTTATTAATATAATATGATAATAAAATCAGAAAAGAAAATGTTTACTCATAAACGTCATTTATGTATAGTATCAGTGTAAATGTGATGATGCTTTGCTGTCTAAACGAGTTGGATTGACAGCTCTCAAGTGCAGTAGCACTATAACCGAGAGGTAGTTATGAAAAAGGTTCTCTCTCGAATCATCTACTCTCTACACAAGTGAAATAGGGTTACACTGTGTACGCACGTACAAATGCTCGATCATCGTTATCCCTACATGTCTGTCCATTATTACGATAGCAGCTTGGGTCAATATTAGCTCAAAGGGTTTCACTATGATTGTCTTTTGTACGTAAGGTTAGTCCAGGCAGTCTGTATACTCCGACTCGTCTCTTTTGTCTATAACCGTAAAACCATTTCTCTTCTATACATGTACAAATCGTGATTTAGTTTAGTTGTTTACACAGCTTTATCATAAACCATGGCAATCAATTTTGGAAGCTTCCAAGAATGCACCCTCTCTTAACCAAAATAGTAACAATGATGATAAGCAAAAAAAAAAAAAATTTCCTTGGTTGGAAATTCTTTCATAGAAATTACTCAGTATGAAATTCCTCTCATCATTTTATGCTGTAAGCTTTTCGATGAATGAAAATTTAAAACGTGATATTAAAGTGTGTCGAGGCAAGACAAATGGATAAGATAGAAAATACGCCTCAGCACCGTCGCTTACAAAACATCCCTTACGACATCCACACCCCATTTATGGTGCCATCTCACACCCTCAACTACTCGCGTATTATCACGAGACACCGTGAGTCCGTTGAGTAAACAAAGGGTCCACGACCCAGCAGCCATAATGCTAAGGCGTTTCGCACCCCCTAGACTTTAGTTTATTTTCTGGAAATCTATTCTACGTACGATCCACGTCTCTAGCTGATAACCAACTGACTCATACTCACTAGTTATTTATTCAAACACTCAATGCATTATTATCACAACTCTTTTGCACCCCTATAATAACCAAATAAATAAATCAATTCTTTGTCACCATAACTCACTTTTCTTTTCTTTTCTTTTCTCTTTTTTTTTTTTTTTTTTTTTCAAAGTATGTACATTTCATAATGTCATAACACCTAATAAATATTTGATCGATTCATTTCCTCCGTAGATCTCAATATTATTCTCTCTTTTTACAATTTTATAGATTCATATATATATTTATAATTCTCACACAAATCCTCCATTTCAACAGAAAGAAACTTGGAATAGTCTCGTCTATAAAGTATACGAATATTATTTTATAAGTTAGGAATCACATCGTACGGTTGAATATTTTACTAAGTTTTTCTTGGCCGTCGTAAAAAAGTTCTTTAGCTTTTTTTTTTTCGTTTCTCAAAAAATATAAGAAAAATCATACGAATATATGTATGTATTTTTTACGTCATTCGTTTCATTTTAAACCTGACGACTACAGGGTGACAATGAATGTTAAATAAACAAAATAAAAACATAAAAATGAAAATAATAATAATAATAAAAATGTATTGGGTTCACAAGTCCATCAAGTTTCGCGAACTGGGAATACCGTATGAGTTCTTTTGTACAGTGATTCTCGCACCTGTTCCATTATGTACGTTTTATTTTCTTCACGTTGTTAGACGTTGTTGAGCTGAAAGGAGAACGCGATTCTATTGCACCAAGCAGTGAACAAAAAAATATATATATATGTATATATATAAATATATGTATGTATTAAAATATATAAGTACTTTTTTCAATACACATAAGTACTAAGCAACGACTGGACAACGACTACGATGTTAAGAAAACACGTACGTCGTAAATGCCAACACCTGGTGCATAACCGCGAGCTGCATACATATAAGCAAACTATACTTAACAGTCAGTATTACATTAGGGCTGCTCTCATTTTGTGTGACGAGTGTATTCGATTTCTCTCGAGATCAGGAGAAATTATATATATATGATACTTTTTATCATTAATTGAAAATGCAATTATCATGTATCGACTTCGAGCAATTTATTTAATTTTAGTTCAATTCAAAAATAAATTTTTTGCAACTCATGGTAAGAAAGCGCGTCTTTGATTGGTTAAAAATGACACTACAAAGAATAAATATCGCGAATAATGTCCACATTGTTTGTGAAAAATATGACAAATCTACACTTTATATATATTATTTATTAGTCACTAAACGATCCAACAGAAAATCTAATGAACAGCCGCCTTGAGTTGAAACAACGGAGTCCCAGACTATAGAAAATCATCTTACTGTATTTAATTATAATGTACAATTCACTATATGAACCTTGACTCGAAGATCTAGTTATTTTCGCTGAGTATCGATATATTGAAAACAATAAAAGTAATTTTTAATTATTGTAAAAATCAATTAAATCATATTTAATTGTTACTATTATTATCTAATAATATTTTGCATCAGAAATAATACAGGAATTAATTTTAAATTGATACGATTGAATATTATTTTAGGTTAACTAAAAAATTAAATTCAATCAAGTGTCCTTTTTTACGAATAAAAGACATTCTTTCTTACCATTCGATGCAAACACTATTGTAACCGATTGAGTCAGAAAGGCTTTCGACACTCATGTGTTGGCAACACTCGCTTAACGGCCCGTGAACCAATCACACTCGTTGTCAAAAGCATGAAGCTGAAACTAGCGGCAGTAATAAGTAGCAGCCAGGCAAAAAATTTCTGGCCGCTACTTATTACGGCCGCTACCTTCAGCTTCTTTGTCAAAAGCACCTTCCACTCAATTCGTTAATATACTATTTTAATCTTTGTAGAAACCTCCACGGGAGGAAGAATTAACTTGAACCAAGAATATCATTATGAAGAAAAAAATTTTTATTCTGTTCACTAATAATTTTTTTCTCAAAACTTGGAATTTTTGAATCAAGAAAAAAATTTATTCGATTGATAAATTTAAATTCTTTACAAAGTATAATTTTTTTAAATTAAAGAAAAAAAAATTTTTTTGCGAGAACTTCGAATTTTTGTTTCATTTGTATTACTACTAAAACAACAGTGGTAAAAACAAACTGAGAAAATCACTCTTAGTTCTAAAATCCCCTTTTCTAACTGTTCAAACCATAGAGAATAGAGAGACTTCGATACCGTTGTCAGAGTATTTAGAGTTGAAATTGTATTTTTCGATATCTTGCAACTGTCAACCTAGTGGATAGAGGACGAGTTTCTTAACTGAAAGGACGCAATCCCAATCCAGTCTGGTCAGTGTTTTTCAAAAATAAAAATAGAACGTAAAAGAATTAACTAACGCTGGCATCAATTTTTCAATTAAAAACAAAAGGACAAGTGTACTATGAAGTCCCGCTTCGAATCAAGTCTTGGGATAAATATATCGCGCCATTGGTTCAAGAATGAATTACTTCTTGCAAAATATTATAATTCTTGATTAAAGAATAAATTTTTTTCGACAGACTAAAATACTTAAGTGTAAAATTTTCTTGTTTTTTATGCGTGTGAAAATTTTCTCGAATTAAGGAAATGGAATAACATAAAACAAAAATTCAATTTTGACGTAAAAAAAATTTTGTTTCGCAAGTAAAATTTTGCTATCTGTGCAGAAATATTTTACGGTCTCGTCAATGTTTTAATCAAAGGTCAATTATATAACTTAATAATGCATTGTAAAATGTTTTAAATATTTATGAAAAAATTAAAAACTTTGTAGACACTGCTTATCATGAGAAAACTTTGTACCATCGGTGATATTTAACAAAAATATTATAAATTTATCTTCTACGTCATCATTTTTCACTGCATTAATAGTCATTAGTCTAGTTATATTTTAAAAATATCAAGAATATTAAAAATTAGTTGTGACAAAGAGATGAACTCAATAATCAGTTTAATTAAAAGTTAGTTTAAAATATTAAATTAGTAGAATGAATTCTCATTCAATTAAAATATGATGAGTTTAAGTAGATTGTTATTATAAAACTTTTTTTTGTACAGTTTAATTAAATTTCTACTTAATCACTTTTACGTCATTACGGGTGACACAGTACTTGAATACGAAGATGATTGAGTGAAATCGAGTGTATTAATTTGAAATACGATAATATGTTTTTAACAAATAAATATAATTAAAAATAAAACAGAGTTTAATTTATTTATATTTTTATTAAATCGATAATTCGAATTCGGTGGACATGCACACCAGTGCAATTATGTCGATACCATTTCCCAAAGGGGAACGGGTAATAAAGTACACTCGATTACGCATCGGAATTTTATGATGCACCTACCAGTGTGCTTCGAGAATAGAACGTTCGTACAAAATGAGAATTCATGCAAGCGAAATTCAATGAAAATTAATTGGATGACTCTATCTCGATTAATACACACTATATATTTATGTGATGAGAGTGTATTAGAACGTCACGAGTGTTGATTTAAAACTGAATATACACTTCTATTCATTTATTTAAAATAATAATGATAATAATAATGAATAAATAAATTAAAAATGAATTATTCTCATTTAGAAAGAAAGATAAAATCACTGGAGTTAATATTAGTAGGTCAAGCATTTCTCCTATCACCGGTTATTTCTGCTAAAAAAAATAAAAATCATCCGTGATTATCGTCGACTCGCTGTCCGCCGATTCGAAGCGAACATCTACCGACCGTTTATATTTTTTTATTTTATCTTTTTTTAGGGCTTTTCAGTCACTACAACATTTACTATTCAGTCTTAAAATAGAAATTACAATTATTTACGTCCTTTAACCTGTCGACTGAACTGTCAATTTAAAATTATACAGGAATTTTATTTATTTTTTCTTTCATTATTTCCTTTATATTAAGTGACAGTTAATTGATAAAATTAGAAATATTTTTGTCTTTTATCCATACATATATTTTGAATTTCATGAAAGGATTTCACTAAACTTGAGAAACTCAGAACTCGGATAATTTTTTATTAAAATATTTAATTATAGTTTTTTTATCCTCTCTATTTAACTGACGATATCAGAAATCTATCATCGTGAAAATTCGTAATATCGAAATACCGCAAGCAATTCTACATTTTGATTTCCGGACATCGTAATGCTGTCATCTTGACTTGGTTTGAATTCGAAAAACGTTATCATTGTCTCTCTATATTCTTAGTCTGGTTCAAGCTGTCAATCTTTTATGAATGACTTTAATGTAAAGTGATTTTATTCTATTTTCAGCGGAAAAATAAACCGCGATTTTATCACCTTAAATCATTTCGACCAACTTTATATGGAACTTATATATTTAAAAAAAGTACACTAATGTCAAAAGAATGTTCTAATAAACAATTTTGACTTAGTTATATATTTTTTGTTTTAGACTTTTTTTAAACAAGTCAGTTTAAAAAAAATTTCATGGACGTCAGTTGGTCTGTTTGTGTTTGAATGTAATATTGCTCAGAAAACAATGAATCATTTATATTTTCTTTTTTATTACCTTCAAATTTTAATACCATGGGTAGATTTTGAATATCAATACTATTAATCACCACGTTTATTAATTAATTAAAAAAAACCTAATATCGATGGTTTCAATTATTAACAAATCCGCCATTTTTCTTTGTACGGCTTGATTGCGCGCTTTTAATTTATTTTTTTTCTGTCAAATGTTACATCAATAGTAGCGTGACAGTATCAAAAAATAGTATATTACACACCTAGAGAGGTAAGTAGGACATTTCAATCCGCGTCTTTGCCATCTTCGCGTTCAGCTCAAGTAGGCAATTGTATACTCGTTTTGGAATGTCCTACTTTCTTCCCGTGGTGCACAATATACTATTGTTAACATGCTTCGGTTTAATTTTCGAGGATTAGATGTTGTCCCGCAATCGATTACCGGGTACCTACATTACTTTTACACCTGTTTGTTTTCATTTTACAAGACGAAAGCAGAAAAACTTGGTGAAAAAAAAAAAATTCAAATTTGACAGCTTGCCTTCAGTTCATGTGTCAAACCTTACACTCGTTTTCGTTAACGCACCACAAATCTTATTCTCATGCCGAAATATCACGACTGCCGGTAAATCACCGGTTTGCGGTCAAGTGACATAAATGTCTGTTTAAATAGAAATTAAATGTACCTCGACAAATTTTTTTTCATTTTATTATTAAAAGTATATATGTAATATTTTTAGTGCGCATTTGAGATGCGCACTTTTGATTTTTCAAATACTTTTAAAAAAAAATATTTTTTACAATACTTAACATCGCACACCAGGCATCAATATAATGTCCTTGATATTTTTTATTTAAACTCATGCGAACAATAATAATTCAAACATATCATATTCTTCATACATTTCATTGGAATTTATGACGTGATAAAATTACTAGGTGTTTTCATAATATTTATGGTATCGCTGACTTGCGAAGTGTATCGCCTAGAGCGGTAAATTCACGACGATCCTTGATACTTTCTACTAAGATTTATTATCATCCTGATGGCAACTTTGTCTCTTGAATTTTTTTTTAAATCTTACTGTAATTGTGTGAAATTATATAGTGTTACAAATTTTTAAATATTTTATTTTATAAGTAAATAAAACATTTTGATATAAGATCAGTTGAATACTATTATGATACAAAAAATTTGTTTTGTACAATGTCGTCATAATTGTAGTAAATAATAATAATGAATTCCTCGATAAAATAATTAGAATAATTTGGTTTTAGAGTTTGAGTACGTTTAAAGTTACACTTAAAAAATAACTGTGTTAATTATTTTAATTAGATAGTTAGTAAAATTACTGTACTTGTAAGCAAAACAAGTTTAATTATCTACTTTTCTTCGGATAAGGAAGAAATAAAATTTTTATTTTAAAAATACTTTTTTAAATTTACGCTCGGATTAAAAGTTAAGGTTAATAACCCAGAATTTTTAGATGAATGAATTTTTTTTTTAATTATTTGAACAATTCATCCTAAGATGAGATGATTGGTCAGTGAATGGTCACGGCCAGTAAACGAACATTATTTACTTTTTGTCTTTACGTCATTTATACTTTAATCAAAATAGCATGAAAAAAATACTCCATTACTGTTCGATTGACTTCTTTTAGAACTTCAATTTTAATTTTGTTAAAACCTTCTATATTACAAGATTGAAAAACCCGATCGTTCATTCACTGGTTCAGTGACCCTATATTAAAATAGGTGACCTGTAAGGAAAATTATTAATCATTAATAACCTTTTTGAAGAATTTTTTTAAAAAGCATACTTTTGACTTAAATTATATATATTCAATATCATCAATTTATTTTATTCAAATCAATTACTTTTCATAACATTCAGTACTTCCATTAAAAATATAGTGGTTCTTTCATTCAAAAATAAAATTCGAAATGTCAGCTACAAGATCATTCGCGTTTATTACATTATATTTTAGCTCAAAATTTTTTATACATGAGGTCACCCATTAATTACATATCAGACTTCATGCTCAGGTGGAGGAGGGGTCACGTTTCGTTACAATTTGTTACAGCGTGGTGGGGGTAGGTAAAAAATAATGTCATCTAAAGCACAGGAATTTTGACTTTTCGTATTATACAGAATTTATTTTGAGCACTATTTCACTCAAAACAGTCAATTTGTTATGTTACGTTTACTAAAAAAAAAGTGTGGATATCGTAACCATGTAAAGTGTATTACTTGAAGTAGATAGTTATCACAAAAAAATAGTATCGTTTAATTGGCAATATTACAGATTGTTCCATTAACGATCTTCAGTTTAAAATGAAAGCATTCCCCATACGCGGTATTGCTATTTTTGAGCCAGTGTTTTGAACTAGGTTTATTTTTAATCCGGGTTTAAATTATAATGGTTGGTGTATCTACTACTAATGGTGTGTATATTATTCATGAATGGACATACTAACAATGTTAATTTAAACCTGGATAGTTGACCCGGTTTGAAAAACTGGCCCTGAACAATTCATATAGATTGCTATTATAGGAATCCAAATTATTAATATATTAATCCGAATGGTTAATATAAGAGTTCGGATTGTAAATATAACAATATGTATTGTTCATATAGCAATACGTACTGCCGTAGCAAACATCTATAACTGAATTAGCGAGACGTTGCGTTTCGGATATTTTCGGTTCTCACCCCCACCTTCAAGGCATGCCTTAGATATTAAATTTAGATGATGGGGGTAAAAAACCGAAAATATCCGAAACGCAAAATCTTGCTAATTCAACCATGTTTAGATAGTTGATTTACAAAACATTGTTTGGGTAATATGGTTACGTGAATAAAGTGACCCTAAAATACTTACAATCTACGATTTTTTAAACTTTAGATTGTTTCTAACAGTATTGCTCTCACAGCAACGTTTTTTTTATCAGTGTAATTCATAGATGACCCCTAATCATATAATTATATAATTTTCGATCTTATAATTACTATAGTTGATAATCAAATTTCGTTCAATACAAATTTAATTATCAGAGTCAAATATGTATGTTAAGACAATGTCTTTTCACACTTCTCTCTTAATACTGCATTGCATGCAAGATATTCTTTACGATACTAGTGTAAGCATCAGAAATATATATATACATATATATGCAGTACAATTTCAATATCTGGGTACTTATGATACCAGCACATGTCTCATTCTCACCCTTATTGCAAGGAGCCCGTGCGCCAAACTAGCTCTATATTGCTACCAAAGTGGTCTCATCCTCGAGTAAGCTTGCACTATCTTCTCTCACAAGAGAACCAGCCGACATATATATTGCTGTGACATATGTATATTATTAACCACTTCTATATTTGCAACGTATGCATTTGACACACTATTAATCCTTTAAATAGTTATTAACAAGTCAATATGAATTAATCGATGGTGGCATCCCAGCATACAAATTACTTGACTCTTACAAGAAGCATTTAATTAAGTTCATAGACGAGTTGAAAGATAGACAATGACTTATGCATTTTAAAATAGTAAGGAAATTATTTTTCGAACATAATATATTTAAAATGATTTTAATAGTCTATTTATCCAATTGTAAAAGGTCGTCTGTTCATAGTTGAATTGGCCTTTAGACAATATGTCAGACATTATATACCCATGAAATCAATATAATAGACGACAAAGCTAAGTAATATGTATTCATTTGCTACTGTCATATCCAATTGACTTGTTGTTATATATATCTTAGTTATAGCTTGTGATGAGATCATACGTCTTGAGATTTCCTGAATTCCACTACAGAGTATACATGGATTGGTATACACTGACAACAAGATATCTGTTTGATAGTGAGAATTCTCCGAAGCAAGTTGATTTACCTGTATAGTAAGATGCCATCACGTTAGATCACTAGATGGTTTCTTCTTTGAGTAACCGGCTCTCAATAGAGTTTCCAGTCTCTAGATAATCGGCTCCTTAATTGGAAGCTTCTCTACGGGAAATGTAATACGCTAGCAAGATATCATAGTGAAATCGGTTCTTCTGATAGGCCGGCATTCCCAGCTCTATCAGCTTCATTATTTATAATAGTGATGTAGAAATTTTGTTTCGATACCTAATTATTTATGTTGCGGAGGATATATTGAAGACGACTCGTGTTTAGTTTAGAATAGAAATTACATTTAATTTAATTACAAGATGTTGTAATAAAAATACTGAAAAAAGTAACCAATAGTAAATCTATGATATCCTGATATCAAAGACTTGTAAAAGAGGTGTGAAAATAATTCGAACTTACAAATTATTTGTATCAATCGAACATCAGTATTTAACTCTAAATTTAGATCGTAAAATTTGAGTTATTTGGTAGTTTTCGAATTATTCGTCAATTTTGAAATTTCTTAAAAAGTCCATATTATTCATGGATTATTATAAAAAGTACTTTATAATTTATTAACTACAAATTAAAAATTTAATATTCAGAATTCCAATTAAGTATTCGGATTCGGAACTTACCGATAATTTGAAATTTTTAAAGAGATAATTTTTTGAATATTTTGAAAACCAATAAACTATTGGAAAATTCAAATTTTGAAATGAAGAATCATTTATATAGTTGTAAATATAATAAACTTCATCAACGTCATGAAATTTTGACACGACACTTTTCTTTGGGAAAGTATTTTTCTTAGTTGAGGGAGTTAGAGCATGGTACAGTATCGTTGTACTCATCAGACTGCTGTATTAAAACTTCTGGACACACACACATACACGCACGCACACACACACGCACATACACTATTTTAAATACCTTTATTTACAGCAATCATAGACCTTGAATGTGCCAAAGTTTTATTGAAAATGATACTCAAAATTTATGTATTTAAATAATAGACAGAATGTTCTACATATTTCAAATGAGAAGCAAACTTGCAAATTTCTAGCTTCGTTATTAATTACCTCAGGTACTAACGAGCTAATAATCCTTTAATTTAGAAATTAATTAATTGGCTAATTTTGAACAGTATCTGCTGACAAGTGATTTTATGCTCAAGCTACTTTAATGTTTCAAAATTTTTAGAGTACAATGTGAAAATATTTAGACACGCAGAGATTTTCTTTATAAAATTAAAGGTTTAGATAAAAATTACAGTGCCACTTATAAAGCTGAAATTCGCTCCAGTGAGACTTTTTACAGTCCTAATATAAAGTATATATGTCAATAGTGTGCTTTGAGAATTTATATTTTATAAAGAGCATTGTAAAAGTCTCATTGGCGTAAGTTTGTTCCAGCTTTACTGAACTAGCTCTGTTAATTTTACGGCGAATTTTTTTCGTGTATGTGAAAATGAATTTCGTAAGGATACTGTGCCAAAGTGTTGGACTTACATTTTGGCAAAGAGAAGTGTGTATGTAATGTAAAAATTATAAATATTTATAATTTAGTAAGCTGACTGCGATGGTGTAACCTATTTGGCGTATCTCCATCGTCATCAAAATCATCCCTTCATAACTTTTAGGAAACTTTTTAAAAGTTAAGTCAAACAGGTTAGCCTTGGATACCTAAAAGTAAGAAGTAGACATCCAAGATTCATTTTTCGAAAGAGTTTTCGTAGACGAGTGCAGACATATATATGTATTATTAATATCATGGTTGAGGGCTTTTAAGGTCAGTGGTTCTCATTGAAAGTTTCAAAAAAGTAAGTTATAAGAAATAAAGTTAGATGTATGATGATGCTGGAGAAGAATGGAATACACGAGTATTTTACAATTACATCACCACAGCTGTCGTTTAATAAGACATTCCGTGAATAACAATTCGATGGGAAAACTTTTACGTTCGCGAGACGACTTTCCGCGGGAATTTAATTACCAAGCCCGTACGCAAGGACCCCATGAGAGGGGCTGCTAATTAAAAATTGTTCAAACACAGTTGTCGGAGTTTCCATACTACTGTAATGAAAAGCGTCTGCAACTGTAATGGAAAATGTCCACGTCGGGTGAAACTGTGTAATAGAAAGTGTCTGACCGCACTACCACTACTACACTCTACTGTAAACGTAATCGAAATTGTCTGGTTTGTACCCTAGAGTACTTACGGATGAATATATAATAAGTACTTCAATTCATTGTTTTAAACTTTATATTTAACTAGTTGTAATAATCTAATAATTCATAAATTATTAACTTTTTTAAATTCATTTGTTTCAAGCTACTATTTGCCAAAGGACTTGGTTTTTTAATATGCAGTGAATACATTTTGGAATAGTCAGCTAAATAAAAAAAGTTGGTTAACGATCCGTACGAAAAAAACTAATCAGCACTAATGAGAAACACTAATGCTTTAGTTTTTTCGCGCCCTAATGGTTTAGTACGATTATTGCGTTTAGTGTAATTAGTGTGTTTAGTGTCATTCATTTGAATTTTACGGTAAAGTAGTACCTACTATTATGGTAATCGTTACCATAATATTATGGTAACCATTACCATAATATTATACTAATATTTACCATAGTATAATGGGAACGATTACTATAATATTATGGTAACCATTACCATATGTATGGTAATGGTAACTATATATGCATTAATGGTTATCATATAGTAATGGTTACCATATATATGGTAATGGTTACTATATATATAGTAATGGTTACCATATATATGGTAATGGTTACTATATATGTAGTAATGGTTACCATATATTATGGTAATGGTTACCATAATATTATGGTAACGATTACTATAATATTGTTTTGATAACGGTTACCACAATATTATAGTAATGATAACGATAATATATATATGGCTGCCGTTCCTATAATCAACATTTCAAAAAAAATTAGTTACCATGCATTATGGGAACCATTCCCATAGTATATTGTAACTGGTACCATAAATTTCTCTCCGTGTACTCATTGTCACTCATGATCACTAATAAAACACTTATCAACACTAACGAATTTTCAATAGTGTTCATAAGTGTTCATTAGTTTTTTCCCGTGAGAGTAATAAAATGAATATGGAACTAAAATTGTTCCAATAACATAGAAAAATAATTGATTTTTAATTTTATGCAACAAGTTGGAAATGAGACATAAAACTTACAAAAGCTTGTAGTGACATTGATTTTGCATATGTACAGTATAGTTAGTGTGCAAGTTCCTTAGATACTATTTTTGTTTTAATTTTTCTTATTTTTTTTCTTAAAAACATAAGATTGCGTGCGCCACTGACGGGATCAGATACCAACTAGCACGACTTTGAGACATGCACGTGAACTTTGTTGGCAATGACGGGGTTGAAGTTGATTCGTAATAAATTTAACTCTTAAAACTTTACCACATCATACACATAAATTAATAATAATGACCATTTGTAATTTGCCTGAGCACTTTGTTTTTAACATTTGGAAAAAATTTTAACTGACTTATTTACGATTAGCAAACATGAATTTATAAAAAATAAAAACGTGTAAAAAAAAAGTGAAGGTTGGTTTAAATGAAATTTTTTAAATATTCAATAATCTCAATATTTACAAATTGTTATAAATTCATATTTTAAAATATTTATTCCATATATCAAAATTTATTAACTTACAGAAGCGTGGTGAAAATATTTAACAAATATTGTAAAATCACATTCAAAACATGCATAACATTTTCAATGCTCAGCATCACAGAAAAATACTAGCGATATGGTTCGATGAATTGGCGTGAGCTATATGTATACATAACAGTTTTACGTGCTATTTTTCACTTAAGCTTAACAGCTATGAAATTTTTTATGAAAGTAAAAACATCTAGTTAAATAAAAAAACAGAATATTAAATCCGCACGTATTTCGATCTCTACACAGTAGAAAAAAGTTTACCAATTTTTATTATGTTGTCGACTAATCTTTAAACAAGCCCGGGTCAAAAATAAAACTTAATTCAGGTTCACTTCACCTGATTTTATTTTAAAGTAATCGATTTGCCGACGATTTTGACTTAAATTAAATTTTTGTCAACTTTTAGAGCTTCTTTGATCTTAGTTTGAACTTATTCGTATTTTTTGATCATAGTATGCTTATTAGCCTTCACTTCGAGTACGACAGTCATCCGTCGTATTTTTGACTTGCTTCACCAAGTCTAAAAAAAGTTATTTATGCGCCTTACCTTAGACTTGTTAAACAAAATTAAGAGCAAGCAGTATTTTTTAATTTAAAATGTATTTTTTACGTTTCACTTTAGATTTGATTTTTTCGCTTTATAATTTAAGTCAAATAAGTCTAAACCAAGTCGATTTCGAGTTGATTGACTTTTTCGTCTTTAATCGTGACTAAGTCAGCCAGTTGTCTAAGCCAAAGCTTGTGAAAAACGGCTCTAAATTTCGATTTGGTAAACCGTCAAAATCAAGTTTTATTTTTGACCCGGGGGTCCATGAGCATCAAAAATATTATGCTTTAACTATTACTTTGTTCTTAAAAGTTATCAATAAGCTGTGGTGAAAATTTTTGCCGACAGTACATGCTGAGAAAAAAATACTAACTATTACCATCTTGCAATAGCGAATGATTAGCATACCATATGTGATAATCATTATCATGCTTCTATGTTAACCATTCTTTTCTCGTACAGTAATATTTACTATTTTTGATAGTAAAAGTTACTATCCCGACAGTAATATTTATTACATCTGAAAAATTTGTGAACTTTGCATTCTGAGATAGTGATTGTAATCATCTCGGATAAAAATACTGACCATCTCAGATAGGAAAAGTTAACATGAAAGAATGAGTCTTTCAAATATGAAGATAAAAATAGTTACTTCGTTAAGATGGAAATTATTACCACTTGTTTTTTCAGCGTGTAATAATTTTCGTATAGCATAACAATACTTTGGAGACTAATTGGCCTACTTAAAGTTTTGGTCGGCAGTATAATGAAAATAGCTAGACTCTATCCTCAATTTTTACCGTGTAAAAGCAATTTAAAATTTCTTGTTGTGCCTAATTATCCTTCAATGTTGAGTAGATATTTGAATCGTCGAATTCCTGTTGCATTATTTATGAGAATATTGCTTTTATCTCAGCTGATAGAATTTGGTATTGTTATACCTTTAACAGGAAATGCATATCATCTAGCACATTTCACTTTGGACATAGCGACTCTAATTGCTATCGTGCTGAACGCGAATGAGGGTAGATAGATAAGTGGTTACAGTTATATATGTGCAAATACGACAAGATTTCCGTGTATCAGTAACGCATCATATACAGTGCCGCAAAAACTTTTTCCTCTTCTTATACATATATATATACGTTAACGTAAACACACACTATGTTTTTCTCTTGTCACTACTTCCTGCAGCTTTAGTTGCTAATATTCTCTCTAATATTCATGGAAATTATGAATAATGAACCTCAGCAAAATCGAGACAGAGTTTACAATTTAATTCTTGTCGAAATCATAGATTTGAACAGTGATTCTATATCTGAATGAAAGAATATGAACACATGTTGGAAAATATTAAAACATATAATTTTTGGGCTTGAATGCATAAATATAGTGAGTGGATATATGAGTGCTTATAGTGATTTGAATACTATTGTTATGTATGAAAATATATTTGTGGATATGAATAAATAAAGTCATTATTGAAAAGCTACCACTTATAAAACCACATCATTTGTGCATCATATTTAACATTCAAATTTTATTTGTTTATTTTTCATTTTGCCAGTAAAATATATTTTTATTAATAATAATAATCTTCAATGTAAATATAATTATTATATTTAATCGCATATAGAAAATATAGTTGTTTATATATAAATTTTGCTTCAGGATATCCATTCAGGAATATTAATATGCAAATAACATAAAATTATTAAATTTATTTTAAATTTTAGGTCAATATATTGATAAATAACAGCATTTATTGATTAAATGTGTTTTCATATAATTTTATTTATCTTTCAAATACAGTATTCAAATATTTATAAGAAAAAGCTTTATTTAGAATCTGTAAACGAAAACTTTACCTATTTCACCATTTTTCAAGTAAGAATAAAGATAGGGCTAGTAAAAAATGCATATACTTTTCAATAAATAAACAGTACAAAGTTGTAAAAAACATTGCTAAGTATATATTTAAATCGGTCGCAGTTAAGGAGTTAGTTCTACATATATATTTAACTTTGCCTCTAATGGTGAATTATTCACTAGGAGAGTTATTTGTTGGTGTAAAACAGCACAAGCTGATATGGTTTAGAATCTTTGTATGTTATCTCGGAAAAATGAGTAGAAACGTTTCAATGATGAGTAGAAAAGCAAGTACAAAAACAAACGTAATTCGTAATATAAGTGTAAGAAACTGAAGGTAGCTATTTTCACTGATAAAACGTTGAGAGACTCTTTAGCCGTAGTAAACATGTTTTTACTATACACACTCAAGAACTTACAGAAAAGACGCTCCCTCGAGGTCTTCTTTTATACACTTTTACGAGCGGACTGCATATATGCTAGATAAAGTAGTGAAATAGTTATAGTTATAAGGCTAACATTATTATCGAAACCTGATATGTATTCAACAAATCAATTTCAACTGGACATTAGATTAAATTTTATCTTGTTATATATTTTTTTCTAGACCATTATTCCAAAGGGCATTTGCTAGTACACGGATAGGAGAGAAATTATAATAACCATTATAATATATCATGGCATCGATTCCATTATCGTATGAGAACAAGTTTTTTAAAATACCGATTTTAGAAATGGCACCCAAAAAAATATGGTAACCATGCCTATCTATGTAGATTTCATCCCTATACGATATCGGAATAGATTCTATAAGATTACGGTAATAATTCCTATGTCATTATAGTAATCGCTCCCATACTATTATGGTAACCATTCCCATACTATTATGGTAACCATTCTGACACTACTATGGTAACCGTCATCATTTACTATGGCAAAAGTTACCATCTATTATGGTTATGATTCCTGAAATTTATGATAATGGTTACCATTATTATGGTAAACATCATAATATTTAATAATCATTACCATATACTTTGCATAGTGTATGGGAATCATTACCATACATCATAGGAATCATTACCATAATGTATAGTAACGTTTACCACAGTAATATTGGAACGAT
Source organism: Microplitis deprimator (assembly GCA_964016945.1). Classification (NCBI taxonomy): domain Eukaryota; kingdom Metazoa; phylum Arthropoda; class Insecta; order Hymenoptera; family Braconidae; genus Microplitis; species Microplitis deprimator. The sequence continues at coordinate 6,507,575 of OZ024709.1, read as the reverse complement.
TACGATAATATTATGAGAATATTTCACATATATTATGGGAACGGTTCCCTGGTGCATAGGGATTATTTCCATATGTACTTAGAAATCGTTCCAATGTGAATATAGGGCTTATTCTTATGTAACTATGAGAACTATTTCCATGAGTATGGTAATCATTACCATAATGTATGGTAACGTTTACCATAGTAATATTGGAACGATTGCGATAATATTATGAGAATATTTCACATATATTATGGGAACGGTTCTATGTTGCATAGGGATTATTTCCATATGTACCTAGAAATCGTCCCAATGTGAATATCGGGCTCATTCCTATGTAACTATGAGAACTATTCCCATGAGTATGGTAATCATTACCATAATTCAATTACCATATGATATAGGAGTTTTGACCATAATAGGAATCGTCCCCATAGTTATAGAAGCTTTTCTCAGAAATTATTATTTTTTTTTTATTGTTTTTTTGGCCATGGAGTCTAGGCTCCTTGCGGCCATCACGGATACAATTATTTCATAATCGAAATTATGGGTGCATATCCCACAATTCCAAGTAATTATCACCATAACATTATGGTCTGATATTTTATAAACGTACTAGGAACAGTTACCATAATTTTCTCTCCGTGCAATTGAATTAATTAGTTATATTTTATTTACTACTATGTATAATTATTCAAAATATCGCATTATGCCGCTTCACAGACAACATAAATACATAATAAAAAGTATCGACGATTTAAATTTCCTTTGTCCTCAATTCCACAGTAGTAACAATTGTTTTCATGTGAGCGCGATAACAGTACTATATACCGTAATAGAGGATACTTTTTTAAAAAAAACTTAACGACGATTGTCAGAGGCACGCGATGTGGGTGCGTGTATCCCTTGATTTTTCTATACTTTCTGTTGAAAAATGCATTGTCCTCAATGAACACTAAGCTAATTCTTTTATATCACCAACATAATTCATTTTATCATAAACCATACATGCTACCACTATTGGTAAACAAATAATCATTTTCCGTAACGGCAACATATTGTAGTCGTATGTTAAATATAGATTTATCGTCAAGTCAGGTGGCTGATTTAGTATCAAAGAATAACCGATGCTGGGGCAGTAATTCATGAATCCAGTCATTGGAGACGGGGATCGATAAAGATCCCTATGGCAGAATACGGTAATTTAATGGCTGCACATCATAGAACCGAGACACGCATGCCAGACTTTAAATTGGGGGGTATTCTTGCACTTTTTTGGAACTAAAACTTACTGATTCTTATCTTGACCGTGAGTCTTCACGAACAGCTTTAGGAAGCATTAGTAGTACCATGTATTAAAAGAACCTAAAATCGACAAATCGGCTAGTCGTCACTGTGGAATGCACCTCAAAAATAAAGGCCTGCTACATAAATTTAGTTTCCACAGTGCGTATTTTAATGACTAGTAGTCACGTAAACCCAAACGAACAGTTTGCAATTCTTTGAATAACTCTATTTCCGTTTGAACCGATTATCGTGAAAGATATAGAACATGAGGGTAAAATTTATATAAAAAAAATATGCATCAATTTTAAATATTTAACAATAAAAATTAATAGACCATATTGACTAGAATTTCATTAGTAATTTATAATGTAGTCTTCTTGGTAGTATAGCAAATAAAGTTCATAGACAACTCGGCTGTATACAATGACTTGTTTAAACTATGGTCATTATTGATGGCTTTAGCCTTCGACTATAAGATGAGTTTTTCAGTAATCCCGGAAAATTGCAAAGGCACGCCGAGCTCAAAGGGGTTAAGAATTTTAATTAATTTTACTGACTCTTAATGTAGTACCGGGATGTTCTTTAGCGTGTTTCCTTTCTCAGTACACAATATATATGTATAGATATATAGATATAAGCTAATATAATGTAAGTAAGGAAGAAGAGAAGTTAGTATAATAGGCAAACGGCGTTCGACACGGCGAGAAGCGGCTAGTCTTACGTTAATTTATCGTACGTCGCACGCCTGCCTCTTTTACCGCCCACAGCTCCTCCTAAGACGCCTTCGAGCCAATTCTCATTTCTCCTTTTCTTCGTTACTCTTTCGTTCCACAACTAACCAACTGACTGGATAGATATATATATACGATAGAAGAAAACCTATTCCATTCGTGAGTCGGTGGAAGATGAACGGTCAGAGTTATTTACCGTAGCTCTGGACAAATTATCTTGGCGCAACGAGAGCAACGGGCTTTGAGTTTTATATACATACTATACATATATAGTTTAGTTTACCAAAGCATAATAGAGAAGAGGTGAAACAGACTTTTGTTAGAATAGGATGAATAGAGGCTACACTAGATCACCAACGATAAAACGATACGGTTTGTTATAACATGCTATACACTATATATACTGTGCAAAGAGAAAAGGGCTCAGCATGATGTCAAGAATAACAAGGAATCGGTAATAAAATATTTGTTTGAATTATTTTTCTTTTATTAATAAATAGGTTGTATCAGGCTTTCGCAAAATGATTTAAGGTACAATTTGTGTTTTATATAACAAGTAAATTGAAATAATAAATCCTGCAATTTATTAATTTCCATCATTTCCTCTCTATATTGTAGAGAGAGTGGGCTTTACATGTCATTTATGATTCTGGAATGCGTTATATTATTTAAGACAGTATTCCACTAAAAGCTCGTGCGTGGATAGTAGTTCGGTTCAACCACAATAGATTGATGTATATATCTATGTATATGCATGTGTACATAAATGTGTTTATAATACCGTGTTCTATACAATAGAGGCATATATGAGGAGCAGCATATGCAGTAGCTTATAATATATAGCTGCTTGATAGATGGGCCAAGTCCTCCAATGCCATTAACACTCTTACAACGTCGAAGCGATGAATCGTAAAAGAGCTTCAATTCTTGTTCTTTTATTTTTTTTAAAACGACGGAATATTAGTTGAGAATAAGAACGATGGCAACTCGTGTGACCCAGATACCGGTTTTTCGTTTTGTAATTTTGACAAATTCCCTATTGATCTATTGAATTTTAATGTTCAAGATAACACTCACTCATATTAATGCACTTTATTCTTTATAGATTTCATAATACTTATATCAAGTAACCATATTTCTTAGTAGAGAGATTTAATAGATAAAATCAATTAAGTTTCGTTTATGTAAATTAATGTAGGGATTTTTGTTACAAAAAATTTTTCAGTTTTTAATACGACTCGTTTCAATAGACGCTTACTCAAGTAAAAAATTAATATACGGCTAGAATTCTTCTTAAGTGTATAGTTATTCATGATAAGACCTTCTTGTATTATGACACGATCTTGTCCAACCCTGACTTTGATACCTCGTCCATTAAAATTGATGAACACCATCTTGCATATGGTTAGATGGCTTCATCGTAAAACCTTCATTATGTTACAGATGATGATCCAGAATCTTTCCTCTTGTACACTAGCTGTCTAACTGTCATGCTACATAACATTACGCGTCTAAATGGGTCCAAATATTTATAGAGCGACTCCGCCTTCGGAAGATAATTTATAGGCGCACTCGTTTTTTACTCTTTTTTGTTTTTTGTATTCGTATTGCTCTGCTAGGTGTTTCTGATGGTAGCAGAAGTGAAAGGCCCGCGATGTTTAGCCCCTTAAGAGCACTACGGGTGGTATGTCATGTCGGTGTGGTCCCGGTAAACAACTTACAGCGCTTTTTTACAAATCAATAGACCGTAAAGAGAAAAAAGTCTTTAATGTGCAAGAAAGTACTTTAGTTAGATACGCGAGCCAAGTTAACAAGTAATTGCATCATGTTAAAATGACCTTTTTTCCGTTTTAACATCAATTTACTAAATTGTTCCTCTATAACAACAGACAGTAGTAAAGACCATCGATTTTTTTAACCAACCGTTTTCTGTTCTTTTTTTCTCGTTAAATATTAATATTCACAGAGTTCAGAGCTTTTTTTTTATTTTTATTACTTAGGTAACAAGAGTTCTTGGAAAAAAAAAATGTAATAAAATAAACTACCAATTGATTGCCATCATTTTTTATCATTAAAATAAATAAATAATGCCTTTGATTGTTAGCTTTCTAGCGGTTTTTTTCTTTTTAACAATCGATCGATAAACTATCTAACGACGACAAAATGACAACGACATAAGCTTGACGACTGGCATTTTATTTCCATGCCATGTAGACAAGCTATTTGTCCTTAACGCCAGAAGACATTCTATAACTATATGTTTTGTATTTCTCTCCTATACAGGCTAAATGCCAACAATATTTAAATTTTGAGTTAATTGAGATATTAATAAATTTGTTAAATTAAAAAAAAATATGGATGTGTAACTAAGCATATAGAATTTCATAGTAAAAGTTATCATCTATAGTAAAATACTTAAACTGAATCCGACAGTAGTGAATATCATTTAAATTATTAAATGAACAATCTGAATTGTAGTATCTACCAACTATATGGCAAAATCTACAATTATTGATGATAATCAGAAATTATAACTTTTATTATCTTAACTAATTATAACTATTATCAACATCGTAATTCTTAATAACCTGACGGTAATAGTTACTATCTGCCCAAATAATAATTACTATCTAAAACTAATAAAGAGTTTAAATATCGGCGTTACAGTCTGAAGCTTGTCTACATGTAATTTTCTCTTTGTTTAACTGTCTATGTGATGAATTTCACTTAATACTTGGATGATTGCTATTTTGACGATCATACCCAATCATTTAAAGTTATCAATAATAGCTCCAATATTCGGAAGTTTTATTATATTCGGACTTGAACGATTGTATTGTTACTTATTTTAATTATTTAAAGGACAAAATGTACTGAGCTAAAATATGGATATGAATAAAGAATTTAAATTTATATAAATTTATCCTTTTTTTTGTTTCAGAATTTTTACAACGTTGAATGGTAACAGTTACCATCTTCGATTGTAACAAATATAATCTTTAATAGTTACAATTAGCATCTTCGATAGTAATCGTCACCACCATCAATTGTTACTGTTATCATTCTCAATAGTAAAACTAATTATTTTACCACTGAAAAAGTTTACTACCATTTCAAATAGTTGAATTTAAAAACTTAGTGTAGTAGATAATATAATAACATTTCCACCGTGTACATAATTAAAGTTTAAATTAGTCAATTGGTGTCTTGTTTTCTCGTGTTACTTATCGCCGTCACACAAAAGAAAGCATTTCGAAACAAACTAGTCGTGCATGACAGCGGGTTATCGATCACAACATATTAACTACGATGCACATCGTGTAATATAACAGCCAAACGACAAACGAGTTTTTGGTCACTGTTGATTAACGGAGCGTTGCATTATCGACTTTTAGGTACTTAGTGGTTAGTAAACGTCAGAAAACTATCTGTTCGTGGTTATAGGAACACATGCTATCGATTTAACAAACAAAACTAATGCTAAATATTACCTATAAAGCCGATAATAATCTTGTGAGATTAGTAAAATTATTATTAATATTAGTTACATTGAAATTAATATTTACATATACGAAAATTTATTCATAAATGTATATAAGTGTTATTGTGAATGAATATTATCGAGTAAAACTAAATTAACAGGATATGGTAAAGGTCGTGAGTATTCTGGCTCGAGCTCTTTTGGAATATTGTATTGATAGGGTATGGTATGTTTTGGTGAAACAACCAATTAATAATAACGAGAACCAGCCATTTTGGCATTACGTAAAATTATCGTTTTTAATCCAATGATGTTCTGGACGCATCCTATAGCGTTACAATTAATCGACACCCATTTTAAATTTGTTTTTTTTATTATTTTTTTTTGTTTTCCTCTCATATGTATATTCTCATATGGAATATTGTATTACCGGAAAGAGAGTACAAATAAAGTGTAAAATAACGTCATTGATTATGTATGTGTGTAAAGCGAAAAAACCCACCAGAGTATATAATGTGTATAGTAATTATAAGTATAATATGGAAAACAGTGGGTTGTAGTAGATATATGGTGAATAGTGTAGTAGCCAGACTATATGCCCGGTTTTATTTGTAAAATGCAACGGCAATGTGAAACAAACGAAACACACTGGACATCCAACTGAATAATTAGTGAGTTGAAAATGAAAGTCGTCTGGTGATATTTGGTCGTATGTGCGAATTGTGACCCCTCGCAACTCTTCCCGCTCCAATTCAACTACCCCTGGACAATCCACGCACATCTCTGTTTTTGCTAACTCTTTCTCGCTTATTCTCTATGCATTTTATATATCCTATAAATATATATATATATATGCATATATATAAATGTATATATGTATCTCTGCTCTCTTGCAACGTGTGTAACCCCAACTGTTTCAGCTTCATTGCAATTTCATCGCCACGCTTTTGTCGATACCATGTAATCCTGTTGAACACCGAGCCACTTTGATAAATCGCACGATAGTTACGTTCAATTGCCAAAGAGATGATTATACATTGATGAAAATTGAATTTTATATAATATCAATAGCAATCTTTTTTCTCTTTATTTTTTTATTTTTAATTTCATTATTGAACTTTTTAAGCTTTCCACTCGAAGAGTTGAGATGCCGATTTAATTACTTTCAATATCATTTGTTTTATTCAACATTTTGTTTAATATTTTCATAAAATATTTATGCATGCTTCATGCAATCGTTTTATAAAAACAATTTTCAATGGCTCTCAAAGTGGTAGATTGACTAGTGGATGATCAAGAACAGACAACTTCACTTTTTATTCAAGTGATTTATATATACGTACACACAATACAACCTCTTTGATAAAAATATTAATATACTGCAGATAATAATAATAATACAGATTAATTCTTTTGTATAAATAAATTGTGAGAGTATGATATTCGGAAAATAATTCAACAATAAATCAATTAACATTTTTCGAATTTAAATACTCTAATAATGAAACACTTTAAATTAAATATATATGAATTTAGTTTATTGTGCACAGTTTGAATATTATTTGATTATTGTATATGAAAAATACATATATATACTGTCGTACTAAGTACAGAAGTGGTAACTTGTGTAGGAATACCATAATAAGTTATCGCTTTTGGGCTTAGCACGGCAGTGAAATGAATAATATGAAATTATAATATAGTATTTATATATAAATGACTACATAAACTTTAAGCGGGCTTAAAAACTGTGTTTATATTTTGCTGATTAAAAGGGTCTGTCAGTCAGATGAGTATTAGAGACGCATATATGATGTCCTAGAATTTGAGACCATAAAAGTCCTTTTTGTAGTTGCAGCAATAGGTATGATCTGTATGCATTCTGCACGAAAAAAAATATCGTAAGCGGGGCGATCTAATCGATCATGATGTGCGTATTGTAAAAAGAGCGATCTTCATAGCAAAGGCGTGATTCATTTTAGTCACATTTACGATCCGAATTGCTGTCAACACTATACGTATTGATAAGAACACTAACTTCTAAATAGCCAAATAAGTGTCGTGAGAACCAGGATACTGTATCATGCTGCTTGAAAAAAATAAAAAAAAAAACAGATCAATTTTTACTAGAAGTTAACCTAAATCTATTTTTTATGATCTTGAAATAAAAAGGGCATAAAATTTATGAGAAGCCTCTTTTCCACAAATCTGATTGGCTAAAGACGGTATATAAATATATATAATTTACAAAAAAATATACATTCAAATTAATAATATATGAAAAGCAACACACGCGCTTGCGCGCGAAATTTGAATTTGAATTTTTCCTAAATATGGAGATAAAATAATATATTTGTAGATTTAAATCACTAATCCCAACACCATAGCATTGCGATGACACAACTGAAGATAGCGGAGAAATCAGTATGATCTTTTTAACAGTATACAAAAACATTTTGGTGCACGGTTGGCAATCAGATTACTGCATCACTGAGTGCGGGAGGTACGATAACGATACAACTTTCACACTGGCGTCGTTAAAGCACAGAGCCGACAAAGTCCAATCTGATCAGAATTTCGAGGACGTTGTCGTTTCGTTAATTGGACGAGAGCAATTTTCCTAGATCACCTGGATCAGTTATAGTATTCCGTGATACACAAACACACTTGTATACTCACACACTCGAATATATAGACACATATTGAGATTTTTTACTTAGAGTATGCCGCTTTGTGGTCAATAACATTGGAATCTATATACGCTAAGTGATCTGCTTTGGTTTATGTCAATTCAGTCAGCCAGTCGAGGTCGTTTGTACATGAATCCTGAGAGTACAGAAGCCGCATTGAAGCAGATAGTAAGGAGTCGATGCAAACTCCGACTAATTCAGCACATATTCTAATCTACACACATACACATGTCAATATACATATATATACACAAATGAGGATATATTCCGTCTGTTGATATCGTCGCCTTGTATATTGACCTAACTAACGATCGTATCCGTACACATTGAATTATGTAAATCCATTGCATAATCATTTGGATACCTCCGTAATATCTATGAACATAAATTTATCCTTGGTTTCATTTCTTATACAACATACATTTTTTGTAACCATTTTCGATTCTACCACAATCTTTAATTATTGTGTTGTTATGAGATTTTCGACACACTTTTTGCACGACTCATGATGCGAAGCATCAGAGTGTGCTTTACGATCGAAAATTTTTTTTTCTGTTATGCACATCTGTAGGGAAGACTTAGGCAAAGTGAGACACCATTTTTGGACAAAAAAATGTTTTGTTTTTTTCAATAAAAAAAGTTTGATCCATTAATTTAATTCTCAAGATAAGTTATGAATGGACTCAAAAATGGTGTCTCCTTGTTTTTCCTTTTGATCATAAAGTAGTTTTTGACACATTTTTTATAAACAAACGATTGTATAGAAGACAAATGGTAATTATAATTATGTTTATAGTATTTTCTATAAGTATAACCTTTTAAGATTTTCATGGTGTTTTCTTTCACAATTCAATACTCAGGTATGTTTAAAAAATATATAAAGCGGTCTTGTTTTATATACTAAGAAAGAAGCCCAAAGTGGTTGAATTGCATTTTGCCGAGTAAAGAACGATGGACAACACCGACCTTGCAATAAATCCCTGTTTATCAAGATGACTCGTTGGTTCTGCTCGCGGCAAAGGCACAAGTGGCACGTCTCCATTGCCTCTTACGACAGCAACTCTGCAACTTTCTGTACAAACTATATATATATATATATATATACATAGATATATGTATACACGTACATACTTATATTGCAGTGAACTCTATACGCAGACTCATTGAAGGCCTCAGGACAAGCGTGGGCGATTTAAGAGCATACGTGTTCTGGTGCAAACCAAGTCCGGAACAATTTTACAGACTTCTTTTATCCTTCAGTACGAGAGATGATAAAAAATAAAATGTTAAAAATATTTCCAGAACGATGGATAAAAAAAACGTATTAAGGGCCTCAGTTTAAGATTCTGGTGCGCTTGGAGACGCGTTTCGTCGTCAGGCATAAAGTGGAAACAAGAGACGTAGACATACGTGTATGAGTCATGTTTTGTATGACGAAACAATCTGTAAATAATTCTTGAATGGTTCGTATATATATATATTTTAAAAATTTTTAAATTCTAAAGACATTTGTACAAGCTTATCGCATTCAATTGCCAGTTTACAATTGTACAATGTGATTTCATCACACGCTTTCCCATGTAACCGAGCCACAGTTTATTCCACTATCTCCTCTTGAAGTCCGTCTTTTATAATTTTTTTACTTCTTATTTTATATGCACTCTACACTATACGCTAGTCTCTAGTATATTATGAGTTTGAATATGTATATGTATATATAAATATCGAGGAAAATAATTCTCGCGGGATATAAGAATATATGAACGAGTGTGTCGGCTATGTAGTACGTGTATTTGTTTTGCTTGTCCCGTACGCACACACACGCACAGTACATAAACGCGTTGCTCTTTATGAATAATGATAATGCCTCTCGTTGCGAGGCCCTAGAGGAACAATATCCAAGTTATACCTCTTTCCCTTCTTTTCTCTCTACATTCTGCGTGGGAGTATACTTGAAGCTATTTAAAAATAAGTGTAGAAAAAAAAATTACTAACAGCCAAGGGAAAATAACTCGACGGATTTTCGTTTAAGGAATGCAAAGACACACGTCGACATGATTCCAAGTCACTGCGTTAATTAAAATAACCATTTGTGTATGCGTGGATATATATATACTTTAAAATATCAAGTCGACGCAACTCATCCTGACATTTAATTTCCCCAAGAGTTTCGCGCACTTTCGGGTATTACGCGCATACGTCTTGGAACCCTCGAGGTAGATCTTAAATTTTTCGCTCGTAAACTAAGGAGACACGCACCAGCAGAAAGTTAAAAAAATAAAGAGGAAAAAAGTAAATAAATAAAAAGCGAGATACGGAAGGCGTTTGAAAACATTGCGTGTAGATTATTTGTTCGTACTTACGGTAACGCTACACTATATTCATTATAAAATATGTCGTACATATATTAATTGTACATAAATTTTTAAACAATGTCTTAAAAGTTTAAAATACTTGTGTGAATGTTCGTGTGATGAGATAAGAATCGTAGAAGCGAACCATGACAAATCTTAAGTAAATGTCTCATACTGAAGTGGGTGTGCTAACTGGAGTATTTGTTATAAGTGCCACGCGATTTAGTTAACTATCAAACTACAATGCAATCGGCTGTCGCTCGCTTATTCGTCACGGAATAGTTTCAAATGCATTATATATTATATGCATGTATTCAAATATTTTGTATAAATATGTAGGAAAGAAAAGGGGGAGAGGGCAAGACGGCATCTTATTTCATGTTGGATTTCATGGTTGTTAGAGTTCGAATGTTTCACTCTTTAGGGCAAATTCACTGACCAGAGCAAGTTGGACTCATGACGAAAATTAAAAAAATTTTATTTCTGCGTATTTTTTTATTTGTCTGTTGACGAAAGCAAAATAATTATTTTGTGCCGAAGAAATGACCGGTGGTATTCGGATAAGCTTAAAAAAAATTAAAAAAGACATGTGTGTCATGGGATACCCGAGAGAAGCGAAGCTTTCGCGGTCTACGTAAAACCCTAATTATTGATTAATATAATTTAATTTTGCTATATGATAGTAAATAATTATTTAGAGTTTTTTAGGAATACGAAAATAAAAATAACAAAAATGTTGGAAAATCAAAAAGTGCACACCTCAATTGCTCATTTTATTTTGAATCAATGCTTTATTTTAAAACATTAATTAATTTTTTTTTTATTTATATCTTATTTTTTATTTTCAGTGTAATATTTTTTTTAAATATCCCGCCTTTTTGTTTTAGATGTCGCTCTTTTTTTTAACCTATGCTATTACGCTAGTGCTGCTGCCAGTGGTTGATAGAGAGAAGAAATAAATAAAATAATAATAACAGTAAAAATAAAATGGCTGCTAAATTTTTCGTGACTAATCAATTTTACGGTTTTAATTAATTGCAATTAAACTAAAAGGATTTAGATCGTGATTAGTTGTGTCTATCGAGAGTTATCGTGATTACAAAATTTCATACGTAACAATTGACAGCACTGGTTTTTTGACTTAAAATAATTTATTTTAAACCAATAAAATAATGAATCGAGTTAAGATTAGGTTCAAATTGTTCCTTAAGAAATTCTCAATATACTAGTATACAATTTGACCTATTTTGGTGTAATTAAAAGAGTGTAGACATATTTTTGTGTGAGTAAAACAGTAAAAAAAACCGTTCATAATGTACTATCAGTGCTTTCGTGCATGAAGTGTGCAATAGTATCTATTTTTAAACTTAAAATTATGTTCCCCACATTAATACTTTATGTACACTGAAAAAAAAAAAAAACTGTTTTCAAGTATCTGCGTGTTTGTATCCCCCCGAGTAAATATTTGTTTAATCATAGTAAAAATATACTCCAACCGAGTAATATTTTCTTGATTTAAGAATTTGTATACTTATTTTAAGATATTATGCTTGGTTGGAGTACATTTTTACTGAGATTGAACAAATAATTTTCTCGGGGGGATACAAACACGCAGATACTTGTAAACAGTTTTTTTTTTCAGTGTATTAAATTACAAATTATTAATGCTTAAAAAAAGACCTAATGATACAAACGTATGTTCGATCCACTTACTTGCTGATGGAACTTGTTCGTATGTATAAAATTGGATTATTGTTTCGTATAAATAAGTAGAGTCGTACTTGCGCATATTAACCTGATTTTTTTTTAATCTTTCAGAAAAGTCTATTATGATCTCTTTTTGAAATTTTCTAGGTCCATAATATAAATTACGGAAAGCCTATTTTTGAATGAATCTTGATGAAATATGCCGGTTAGTTTGACGATAAACTAATAAAATCCTTAAGTGGGCCTTCTTACTTCTCTTGCCCGTATGTATATCGCAAGTATGAGTGAAGACAAGACAACGCGGAAATAAAGAGGCGCGAAAATATTAACTACCGTAGTTCAATGAGAGCCGATGAAATCAAATGTCGTCTCCTACTTATTCATCACTTGAAATTTAAACCAGTTATTAAAGTAACGTACCCATAGCATCAGACCATGGCTATACGAGTTTAATTTAACTCCATTATACTTCTCTTCTTTTTTCTTCTCATCTCTTCTCTCCTTCTTCTCTTGTGTTCTATGCTATTCTGTACACCATCATTACATACACTTGACTTTTGCTGATATTCTCTTTCATTTTACTCCCACAGCCACGAGCTATACTTAGAAATCCATGGCCCTAAACATTTGGCTGTGCTCCCGAAACAGTTTGAAAAATACGAGCCGTCAAAACACAAGGGTATAATAACTCGAGAGTATAATGATAAAAGAAGACTGAGTATAACTGAAAGATTTTGTGTTGCCTGAGGTAAGTGGTCACTGTGGCAATAAAAAAGCGTGAGGCATGTCTAATAAACCGGCTAATAGGATACATTCAAGCAATATACGACCTTGTAACAAAATATACGCATTTTTATCCCAATGACGTTTGTTATTTTGGTCAGCCAAAATATATATACTTTAATTATGCAGTTTCTTTAACTTTTTTTATTACTCTTTCTCTTTCGTATTTATTTTTACATTACTAACAAATTGTCGTATGAAATAATTGTGTCGTTTAAAAATTAAAAGGCTGCATTAAAATGTATTGCGAAGGTAAAAAAGAAAAATGTAATTGATGTCCATGGGTATGTTTTTTTTAAATTTTTTAACGATAGCTAGCGAGCCAGTAGAATTTTATTTTACGGTCAACGAGCAAGTGAGAGAAGACACGTGAGTCTTCGATACTTTATCTTCGTAATCTCGGTGTGCACACACTGAGCGGCTCAGCTATGCTGTACTATACTATATACCATCACATCAGTAAGAGTAGCGTGTGCCCAGCATCAAGAGAGCAGGACAGATCCTAAAGTACGAATGGTTTGGAGAGACGAATAATCGTGTGGACGTGCTCTACACGCTGATTAATGACTAAATTCTTTTTGGATATCAGCGGTGATGAATAAAAGTAAAAAAGTATAATAAAGTAAATAAAAAGATAAAGAGTGAAAAATAGAAAAATAAAATGAGTTAAAACCGTCGTTGCAGATTCACATACATCATTGAATGTGTACAGTATAACGGTATGATAGTGTAAGAGTGGTTGTTTAAATTCATTCGTCACTCTCTTTTTCCTCACTATACTCATTCCGCTTTTTCATTCATCTCGTGGTTTCATCGAGGTGGTCTTGTAATCGATGGCCGTATCCTCCTGCTATCTTTCCATTTTAAATAATTTTTTTTACTTATTTTTACGCCATTTCTTCATTTATACTCGAAAATTTTTTTATTTTTTATATTCAATACTCTTAATTTATTATCGGCATTTCGACTAATTAATTACGCCTTAAAAATTCAATGATTCGAGCAGCTTCGTCGTTAATTATAATTATAAATTTATTTATAGTCGGTCTGTGTTTGTATTTAAGATATTTACATGTAATCAAAGATTTATGGTAATTAACGTACATTTATAGCGTAGAAGAAAATAATATTTCGAATAATAGAGATGAGGATCGTAGAGAGTTAGGCAATAGTTTAACCGGGAGTAATCTTGTATAAATTTTATGTTTCATTGCTTTATTCAGATTTCATCAGCATCTTATTTCAGTAATTCTATTGTCTAACAATTTTACCCGAGACATTGACATTAAATATTAATCCTTTTCAAACAACCTCGTTCCCATTTAATAATTATGAAACAATCATAAACATAACTGAATAACTGTTAATTTGACGTCACGACTCTAATTTTGCTGAGGATGTCTAATTATAGAGTGATCAATATTTTATGTCAACGTATAATTGATAGAAGTATTGAAATTAGTTTCTGATGAAATCTTAACAAAGAGTCGAGACGATTTATTTATTCTAAAACTAATCAAAAAAGAATGCAATTGAAATCAATGTTTAATTAAGAAGTCAATATTTAATTGCTACACGCATATCACTTCTTAGTAAAAATTACCCATAAAGTTTGGTGCTGTAAGGACATTTAGCCAGTAACTAACTTTTTACTACATTGTTAGTAAAAACGGCACTTTATATACATGCTATCGAGTACTATATTTTATTACGAACATGGAAAAAATTTAAGTATATACTATTATCGCGTTATCAATTCCATAAAGACTTATATAGTAATAAACATCATTTACTTCAAGGACCTTCTTCGAGCCAAAAGAGCGTATAATTTTTTTTTAGGTAGATGTCTTTAGAAATTGGACTATTGTTATGGATCTCATGATGGAATTATCAAAAAATTTTGCCACCCTATGTAATATCTTACAGGAGTAAATAGGATAAGGTTCTTATTACTAGAGGTGATGAGTAGTTGGTCAGGTTTAAAGTTATTGTGAGTTTATTGAAATAATGTATTACATAGCAAATGGCACGTCTTTGTCAAATGCTCGTACAGAACTGATTTTTCACACTCAGGTCAACTGACCCTCGACACTCATCCCTTTTCCCACTCTTCGTACTTACGCTTGCCTCCCTCAAGAAACATACCTAAGTACCTCGTATCTACTCTTGCTCTGTTTCTCTCACTCTCATTCTTTCTCGCTTGCACTCCTACACTTCAGACATAACATCTTACAACTAGACTTAAATACTAATGGGTGGCCTTCGCTTTGCGCGTACACTCTTTTTATTTTCGATATTACACATATGTCTTATTTTATCTAGTAGAGTCAAAAAAATACCATCCACTCAAAAGTTTATATACATGTCGCGATATAATGCGCCTTGTCATCACGATAGCATCCGCAATTCTCAATGGGTCTCCATGAAATTTCATACACTCATTCATTAGATAATTAGCTAGATCAAGTTCAAAGATGAGCCCAATTGGTCGATTAGTTTGAAAGTTGTGGTTATTTGAAGTTTTTTTTGATAATTATGAAATTGAATTTTCTGGCCTTATCCTAAAATAGTTTTCGAAACGAAAATGATGACTTAATTCTGTAAAATGTATCATATAAGTTCGTACGATTGGCTTTAATTTTCACTATATCACTTGTTTTTTTAAAGATCTTGTCTAACAATTTGATGATCTCGAAAATTTCACAAAAGATCAAAAAGCTTATTTTTGCAGCTTAGTCCTCTAATAACTTCTGAATGATAAGGCATAACTCAATTTCTTGAAATTTATGTGGTAACTTATAAAATAAATATTCATTATATTTAGCGTTATTGTATTTAAATAAGAAATCTACCTTTCCATTCTGGATAGGCTGCATGACCTTTTTTTTATTAATAATCGTTTTGGAAACATTATTTTGAAGCTCAAAATTGAAAAAAAAATTTAGAAGCCAAAAGGGCAAATAATATAAATGATGTGCGCTTTTGGTTTTCAAAATTTTTTTTCAGTTTTCAGCTTCAAAATAACTTTTCCAAAACGATTATTAATAAAGAAAGAATCATACACTCTTTTGAAATTAGTGATGCGATATATCCTCGCGGTATTAAATTTTTCTAGAAAGTTTTCTCCGTGTGTATAATTATTATTTATCTGAATGTATAATAATTTATGATATTTATAAATAATTGAATAAAATTGAACGGGATTATCAATCGATAATTGCCAGTGGCTGTGGTTATATAATATTGTATATTATTAACGTAAATTTAATGTGACTGTGAGTAATATAATCGCGTTTGTTTGTAATACTAAGCCGTGACATGAAGCCAGGTCGACGTCGTGTGCGGCAAAAAAAACTTTAACATGTTTCCGACGTAATCGATTACTAAAGATTTTTATTTTGTTTTCTATTATAACAATCATGAATCATCCCGTTAATCCTAGACAAAACACTTGATAAAATAATCCGTTTAAATTAATCCATGCATTGTGAAATTATTTAAAATAAAAATATTTAAATACGTTTTATTTTAAAATTCATATCACAAAATACTAATTATGGATTAACTCAGGTCAATAGAGTGAATGAATTAAAAAAAGCTCTAGAGTGAAAATATAAAATTCAGCCGATTAAACTGAATTTCCATATGACCGTACGTGAGTTTATATTTCTTTTGTATTTTATTTGAGTGGGTAATAAATTGTCGTCATTTGGAATAGTTTCTATCCTCTTTTCTACATTCCCATACTGTTGTTATATTTATCTTCAATGACACGATTGGAATAACCGGAAGTGCATTAATTGAAAAAGCATTTTCACAGCCGAATAACTAGATCCAAATATATGTATATATATACATATATATTCAAATAAATAGTTTATTGGACATTTATCATCAGTTCCATCAAATGCTGGTTCATTTATTATTTACACACAACACAAGTTCAGTTCTATCGAGTTTTGTTATTCGGTTCAATGAAGTTGCAATTAACAGACTATTGATTGTGTACACAAAATATATCTAATAACGAGTTAAAATAGCCAGCAACATCACCATTAATTATGATAATGTACAATAAACTTCATACATACTCATATAACACATTTTTCACATTTGTGTAAAAACAGCCTGTCTCAAAATTTGCGTACTAACTATTTAACATTTTTATTGCTAATAAATGTAACACACTACTGTTATTTCGTATGAATGTTTTAATTGATTTATTTTTTTTACACAAAAAATAGAATTCATTACAAAAAGAAAATTTTCTAAATGTTATTGTCAAATTGTAGGAAAATTATAACTCCCGATGCAAATCTATGTAATTTAGTATTCAGCTGTATATTCATCATTTTTATATGGAGTGTTAAAAAAGTTTTATGTTATTATTTATAAAATCGATTCAATTATTCGACAACTAATAACACCAGGAATTTTTCTTAAAAAAAAACAATGACATTTAGTTTTTATTTTATAAGATAGTAATTACAACATATCACCTAAGTTTTTATATCTCTGGTGATCTCTGATTGTGAAATTTAATTATTTTTTATCGTAAAAATAATTACTGTGGAAGCTGTCAAACTTTGACATCGAGGGGCTGGAAATTTCTAGAATCAAAGTTACAGAATACAGGCTATAGACGGACACTTCTCACACTTTGTTGTAAGAAATGGAAAAAGGGGAGGAGAGGGGTAAAAGGGAGCGTAAAATTTCTAAAGATTCCACAATAAGAGAGGGGGGGGGCAGAGTGGGCCCTTTAAGGAATATAATTATAATATCGTTCATTTTTTCAACGCGTTTACATATTTTTAGATCCTTGATACTTATTTTCACTTCATTATGCTGCGTAAATTAAAATTAAAAAATCAAAAATTGGGGGCAGAGTGGGCCCCCCTCAAAAATTAGGTAAACATTTTATTTTTCATTTTCCGTCAAATTATAGATTATATATTTTAGATTAATATGTGATATGTGGGGTAAAATGGACCACTCGAAATAAAAATTGTAACGAAAAAATAATTTTTTTTTTTCCATTTTCCTTTAAGTTATGACCTCTATAATGTTTTTATTATATTTTAGGTCAATATGTGATATGTGGGGCAAAATGGACAACTCGAAAAAAAAATTGTAACGAAAAATTTTTTATTCTTTTATTTTTCGTTTTCAATTTTTTTTTGAGTGGTCCATTTTGCCCCACATTTACATATCATATATTAAACATTATAGAGGTCATAACTTAACGGAAAATAAAAAAAAAAATTTTTTCGATTTTTTGCAAAATTTTGACTGATTCTTTCGAAATAGACGAAAAATAAACGAATTTGGTGGTTAAAAACCATAAAAAGAAAAAACCGGCTTAAGGGGGCCCTCGTGCCCTCGTGCTCCAGATTCCCCTATCTTTAACTTTCTTGATAAATTATATTTAATGAACAGTTTTGGTGGTCTATTTTATCCCTCATTATATAAGAAATTTCAATAAGCTTATTATCCGTCCGAATTTATTTACATATAGAAAATTTTGAGGGGCCCACTGTGCCCCCCCATTTTTTTAAGTTTTGAAAATTTTAAGATCCCCTCCCTACCCTATTATTACTTTAAAGTATTGTGTAAATTTGCACATTTAAGCGAGAACAGGCTGTGTGTGTCGAAAAACTAAAATAATTAAAATTAGTGATTAAGGTGTGCACTTATGGATTTTCGAACATTTATTGAAAAATTAATAATTAACTTATGATTGTTTTTTGATTAAAGTCTCAAAGTAACATGAAAATGAATTTTATAATTAACATTTCAATAAAGTTGCAGATGACATTCAAATGTGTAAAAATATTTATGGTTCGATTACGAAGAATTACCACATTTATTTGTATTACCTTTGTGTTATATTTGTTACATAATTTTTATCTTAAAATAAAAATTTATGTAGACTTTTTTTACACCCAATCTGTATTAACTTTTCCCCAAAATTTTTTGCCGTGTAAGGTTAATAAATTTTTTATTATCATGCTTATGATTCTCATTATCATTGATGATGATTGCGAGAAAGCCAATAAAGCTTAAGACACACCCGATACTTTTTTATACATGATCGATTTATCTTGACAAGAGTTTGACGTGGATCGATACGATCTAATCGAGCGTTTAGTCGTAACGCCTACTTTGCTGGTGGTAAACATTGAGGTCATAAACTCAACCGATTTTTCCGTCTGACTTAGTCACGGTGGTATCTACTTGAGAGTACGAATTATACCTTTTTTTTTTCATTTTATCCTTTACACTAGACATTTTGGCAACAGTAATTTCTCTTTTTATTTAGCTTTAGTCTTGGAACGATTTTCCGTAATCTTTTTATTGGCGACATTAAAGCAAATGGCCTGGGAGGTCATGGAAATAGAAGTGAAAGAAATAAAAGACAGTACAGAATAAAAAAAGAAGTAAATACGATGATTGTATTAAGAAAAATAAAAATAAAAGATTTAAGAAAAGAGGTAGAGACTGCGCTTAGGTAGATTAGAAGTTTTAAAGTGAAAGCGGAAGTAGCACTTTGGTTACTTCTCTATTCTGTTTCGATTGCTGAGAAAAGAAACACGGGGTTGGAGACGGAGATTGTTAAACTGCAGAAAGGAGTAAAAGAGTAAGGGAATTGCTTCCGGCAGGTTATAGTATAAAGTAAGGTATATGAGGTATACATTCTGCAACAGAGTGGAGAGAAACCACTCGAGCAAAATAGAAGAGGAGCCAGGGATTAGCGTTAATTCGTCGACAAACGAGTCGAGAGCTCAAGAAGAAAAGAGACTACAATACGAAAGACGCCTGCCGAGAAGAGGATCTGTATTCCCCAGAGCGACTTTCCGTGATCGGATACTCAATCCCCGCTTTGTGACTCTTGAACACAGGCGCATAATGCTTGCAGTCAACGTTCCCGCTGGCTTAATCTCGTTTCTCTATTTCACCGGATTCTCTATTTTCATTTCATTTTATTTTATTTTTTTTTTATTTCATCCAGTTTTATAAAACTTACCGTCCATCACGAAATGTATCTTAAACATTTTAAAATACGCTTATATTATTTTAAATTGCACTTTATTATAATTCATTTAATCAGTTTCACAATATACTATTTTTATTTTTATTAAATACATATAATAACGTACTTCTCACGATAAAATTCAAATCGATTTTCTTAAGAGACAAGAGATCGCGTGCGCGTCGATTTTATTCTTAAATCCAATCTTGTGGTGGGTTTTAAAGAGTGACCGAGAGAAAGATGGGGTACATTTAAGAAGAATGAGAAAGATGAGGATGAGGTCGAGGCAATTCGTGCCACGAAACTATACAGTCGTGACGAACAACTCTTTTCTTCTTTGTCTACTGATCACTTTTCTCTTTCTCTGCACCACCGAAGATAGCCTTACATTCACTACAGGTATATATCCAGCCAGCGAGTTGTGTACAGCAAAATGAAACTCATCGCGATCTTGCGATCCGGAGGTTGTATTAACAGTACCTCGAGTTGTGGCGGTCTCTGGACATACTATCGTTTCTTCTTCCTTGGACTTATATATATATATATATATATATATATATATATATATATATATATATATAAGCTTAACCTGCTGGTAAGGTTCTACTCTCAGTTACTGATGTTGCTGGTGCTTCTGCTGTTGCTCTTACTGCGAGAGTCTTGACCTCACTGAGCGTCCGCATCCACTAACAAACATAAAGAGAAGAAAGCCAAGCCGCAGATTTACGTGTGTACGACGTTGTTGTGGTACTGCTATTTCCTCAGTACCTGAAGAAACAGAAGAAACCGACGCAGTTTGCACAGTCTGGTGCACCAGGCACTAGACTTGCTGATGATGTTGATGGTTAGACTCTGCATTCATTTCTATGCATAAATATATCTAACAGCTACGCCATTGTAGTTTGTTGGTTGGTGCACTGTAGCCTGTGGATGCTATATTATCTCAAGTACCTGTAGCTTCGTCTTGGCTCAGTCTGTCGAGTAATTCTGTCTGACAAAAAAAAAGTTATACCAACCACTTACTTGAGAAAGTGTTGAAAACAAATGTTATTTTTATTTTTATTTTCGTCCGAGTAGTATCTTCATAATAAACCGGTCGAGGCTTATTTTAGTGATGATGATTTTGAATGAATTAATCTTTAGAGTGTGTTGTATCACGTGATATTGTAATACATTATAAACGACGAAATAGTATGGCTGGAGAAATGGAACGTAAGAGGAAACTAGCAGGGAGTCTGTAGCTGGCGTGAGGTCGAAGGTCAGTTACGTGCCGGCTTCGTCCACTATATGGCCTCGCCAGAGTAAGAGCTTCCCTGCGGCAAAACACACCTGCCCGGTTCTAGGGTCGAACTCGTTACTCTTGCCCACTGCCAGCGTATATGTGCTCTTGGCTATACTCTGTTTCTCGTGTTCCCAGGCTCTCTTTGTTTTTTTTTTTTTTTTTTTTTGACAAATTCTCAAGTCTTTCAAAGTTTGTTTTTTAAACGTATTGAAAAAACTTCAAACAGTAGAAAAATAAAATTTTATACCAGTTGTATTTTTCGATAAACGTGATAAGCTATTACTACTAGTATAATAAATATATAAGGGAGACCGGGCAAATATATATGTATATTATAAGGCCTTGGGTATACCCAATCTAGCCAATCGAGTCGAATTCATATACGAATCAAATTCACGCCTCATCCAAATCAAATTCAATTTTGAAACCAGATCGAATTCAAATAAGACACCAAATTTTCGATAGCTACTCTGCGAATGGTTATACGGCGAGAATTTCATAGTAAAAGTTATCATCTATAGTAAAATTTTTAAACTGAATTCGATAGTAGTGAATATCATTTAAATTATTAGATAAACAATCTGAATTGTAGTATCTACCAACTATATGGCAAAATCTACAATTATTGATGATAATCAGAAATTATAACTTTTATTATCTTAACTAATTATAACTATTATCAACATCGTAATTCTTAATAACCTGACGGTAATAGTTACCATCTGCCCAATTAATAATTACTATCTAAAACTAATAAAGAATTTAAACATCGGCGTTACAGTCTGAAGCTTGTCTACATGTGATTTTCTCTTTGTTTAACTTTCTATGAGATAAATTTCACTTAATACTTGGATGATTGCTATTTTGATGATCATACCCAATCATTTAAAGTTATCAATAATAGCTCCAATATTCGGAAGTTTTATTATATTCGGACTTGAACGATTGTATTGTTACTTATTTTAATTATTTAAAGGACAAAATGTACTGAGCTAAAATATGGATATGAATAAAGAATTTAAATTTATATAAATTTATCCTTTTTTTTGTTTCAGAATTTTTACAACGTTGAATGGTAACAGTTACCATCTTCGATTGTAACAAATATAATCTTTAATAGTTACAATTAGCATCTTCGATAGTAATCGTCACCACCACTAATTGTTACTGTTATCATTCTCAATAGTAAAACTAATTATTTTACCACTAAAAAATTTTGCTACCATTTCAAATAGTTGAAATTCAAAATTTAGTATCGTCGGTAGTATAATAGAAATTTTCTTCGTGCAGTTACAATTCATAAAAATGAGTAGAGCAAATCGTTCAATGACTAATGCGGCCAGTTTTCAATTTTTAGTTAAAAAGAAATTTTTTTACCCAAATTAATTCTTTGAAAATTGAAAAATGAAAATATGTTATTAAACCTAATTTTGATAGTTATATTAACGCGTCAACAAAGTTTTAATAGAAGCCTATTTCACTTTAGAATCAGATTTTTCCAGTTTCCAAAAAAACAGTGCAGGAAACAAATGTTTGAAAAAAAAAGCAATTTGTTTTTTACTGAAAATTTTTAATTGGCCGCTTTGTCCGACCTGATCAACTTGTCCTTTCTATGAACCGTAATTAAGCATTATTAAACAAAAAACAGTCATTTTTTTGTCTCTCGAATAATTTTTCATTTTGCCCTAGTTTTTCAAATTTTTATTTTATTTGCAGATGACTAATAATATGAGTAATGTATAAAGTGATAAATTTCTCAAGTTTATTATTTTGCCCTTTTTTTTTTTATCAAGTTTCAGTTGTTTTTTGTTGGTGCTGTTTAAAGTTATTTAACGTCTTAGTTGTTGATGATACCAAAAGAGTTTTATACCACGGAAGGTGATATCGTAGTAGATTGAGACGAGAAAGGCGAGTAGAATTTACAGAGTGAAGGTGCGAAGACTTTATTTCGAGATAAGAAAAGTTCGCAGCTCGTAAGTAGTGACTCTGTCCTATCCTATATCCTCATCCACAATGTTATATTAGATATATATGTATATATACATATATGTAAGAAAAGAGTGAGAATCTGAAGTAAGAAGGTGTATATCTCATGGTCGTGTGTGAACTGATGGCATGTAGGCGGTTATTCGTATCTGTATACACTTTGCTACTATCTGTGAGGGAGCACGTGCGGAATGCGCGACCCAGACTACAACTTGGTACGCATTATCCTTATATTACGAGCCATTTATTCGATCAGCTACGAGGAGACTATAGTGTATGCCTCCTGTACGGACCATCGTAAAGAAGACTTTTTGTCTTTTATACAAAAAATAAAAAATAAAAAGAAGGGGAAAATATTGTGGGCGAGGCAAAACAGCTCGAGACACATTGGAATATATATATGTATATATTTAAGGGGAGAGCAGTGTGTGTATGGCTATAAAAGAGCACGGAGGGCGATAGAATCTATATTTTTTACTTTTTTATTTATTTATTTTTTTTGAACGTTTTTTATTTTTCTTTTTTACATTTTTTTTCCATATATACGCAAGAGCGCATGTATCCTCCCGAGCGCACTTCCTCTGGCAAAACTTCATAAAAAACCCCTCACTACCCTTTAGATCGACGAGACTGGAATTTTTATCGGGGTACATAAATTTTCGGTCGCATCCTGGGTGGAGCAGCGTCGCCAATATCGACGTGACGACCGTACAAAAAAATATTTCGAAAAAATGGTATTCAAGTGAAAATGATAGGATATTACTTAATATTGAAGCTGACACAAGCTTTTTATATATTTATATAAGACTGTAAATTTATTTTTAAAACTCTGAATATTCCCTTAATACCAGGTAGTATATTAAATTATTTTTCACTCATTTAATTTCTCTACGGAGTTTATAAAGTTTTATTACTCCTGTAAATTATTTTGAGATTTTCTAAAGACACCTGGTCTCAATTAAGAAATCTATTAAAAGTTATGTTACGATAATGTTCGTGTTTTATACATTTTTCTATGCATATAAAAAATCCAGAGCTTAAAAATAGGGCGAGAATTTAATTATAGCGGGAGTTACGTTAAATACGGAATTAACTACAATTTTTTAATACTTTTTACTCGAGAAGTAAAAAATTAACGATGCTAAAATGGGAATGCAAATATTTTAAAACCTACAATTAGTAATTTTTATTTTTAAGTTTGCTAAAATTTCTTTCTTCAACCGTAAAAAATATTTTAATATTTTGTTTAAAATTTATGCAATAAAAGAAATTAATCATTTTTTTTTAATTATTTTTATAATAGCGAGTAGTTTATTATTCAAATTAATAAATCGATATCCAGAGGACACAGAAACATAAAACTCCGTTTTTTCAGATCAAAAACATTTTTTTTTAAATGCTTGGTTACGATTCGAAACAAGAGTGGAGCAAATTGATCAGCTCGAGCAATGCTCAAATTTTTCGAGTTTAAGTAAAAAAAAATTTTAAATATTCATCCACTACTTCATTCAAAACTAAAAAGTTAAATCTGGGGTAAAAAAAAAACCTAATTTCGATAATTAAATTAATGCACCAACAAAGTTTTAATTGTGGCCTATTTTACATCAGAGTCAGCTTTTTCCAGATTTTATTTAATACGAATTAAAGAGTTGTTCAATGCAAAAATAGTTAGTGTTATTACTTTTTTTATCACAATTAATAATTATTGGATGATAACTTCTGCAATAAATTTCGTAACAGTAACTAAAAAGATGGTAATGTTTACTATCAGGATGATAACAGTTACTATCAGGATCGTAACTGTTACCATCAGGATGATAACAATTACTATCAGGACGATAATATTTACTTCTGCAATAAATTTCGAAACAGTTACAACCAGGATGGTAAGAATTGTAATTTCTGATGGTAACTGTTACCATCTGGATTATAAATATAACTATTTAGAATAATAATAATAATTAACTCTAGTTAACATACAGGATTGTAACAATTATCATAAATATGGTGAATATTACAATCTAGATGATTTATACAATCATCTAGATAATATTTACTACTATCTGATTGATGGTAGAAATTTTTACCATAACTAGATAGTAACTCCTATTATTTAATTTTCTGAGTGTAATTCAGATAACAAATACTTGAAAAAAAGAAAAAAAAAATGACTGAAAATTATGAAATGGACTGCTGTGTCCAGGCTGGTCAAGTTATTCTTTTATATATTAATACTTTTATAAAATCTCATTAAAACGCTCTGTAATAGCTTTACAATTGGAAATAGTCTTGTACGTCAGTTAAAAATAATTTCAACAGACGCGAAAATTAATTATCTGTCTGATGTAATTTTATTTGAACTCCTCATACATTTCAATAATAAATGAAGTTTCCATACCCAGAAATTGTCATAAAGTATATTTAGATTGGAACACTTCTTAAAATAATTGGAATTATAAAAAAGAAATGAAGTCATTGTTCTAATTCAATTAAGTCGATACTGCAGTTGACTCGTATCACGCGATTAGATAACACAATTGGCATGGATTAAGATGATTTTAAGCTCATGTAGGAGGGTGTGGAGAGTCTGGTTGTGTCTTATATAGTTTAAACAGATAAGTATTAAATAAAACAGCAGCATCTGGGCGTGATTGTCATGGTAATAGTTTTATCGTTGTATATCTGTTGTTGCGTATAAGTGGCACGAAACTAGATCCGCAACCGAGAGATTTTATGTCACTGAAAAATGCTAAGGGGTTCCGGGTCGTTGATTGCACACACCCACGCCACCAAACAAATGCTGCACTTGATTACAGGTAGACTCTATAGAGACCATCAGTTTAGATACGACGATGAGTTAACGACTCGGAATAAATAATGTCGAGAACTACAAAAAGATTAATCAGAACTGAAGAAAAAAGTTACTGCGGCTTTAAAAAATCATTTACTTTTTGTATACATCAGATGTTGATTTATGAATATCATCATACTGATAAGTTTTAAAAAAATATTTGTATAATTATTTAATTAGTGTAAGAGATAATTGGGATAATTGATTAATTGCCGGATTTGCTGGGAGCCGACAAGTGATGAGGAATGGAATGAAAGTAAAGATATATATATACATATAAAGACCGGCTGGACCCAAGAATATAGTTAATATGATTCACAAAAGGGCTTTTGACCCGAGTTTGCGACCTCTCAAACGGCCTGAGAATCAATTTAACTATCGCTACTTCTGCTTCTATCGCTTATTTAAACGTGAGTCGACAAGCACCTCAGTATGCTTGTTTGCTTACTTGCTTGCTTGCTTGCTCGATAGTTATTTATACATATATATGTATACGTAATTGCATCTGTATATGTGTAGAAACATGTAGATATATGACGTCGTTTGCGTGCTGTCTAGATGAACGTTGTGGCGCCGTTTCTCGTGTTACGCTGCGGGACCTTTGATTAATGGAATATCGACATCATTGGTGAAACTTCTGTATTCAATTACCTAGTGAGACCAGTTTGTCTTTGGTGACATTAGATTATAAAGTAAAGGGTTAAATAAGGAACTAGCTTGATCAAATAGGCTTATGATATATTAAAAAACAAAGTGAAACTCACTAAACGAAAAATTTTTAATTTCAACAATTAACTATTACACGCAGGGAATTTTACAGTAAAAATTACTCAGCAATTATAGATGACGTCGGGATAACTCGATATTCTTGAGAGTCATACTATTTTTTTTTAGTAATTTTTAAAAAATTTTATTCAAATATACTCTACAATTGACTATTTTTCGAAAAATCTATTACTTATTTTAATATTTCGATACTGCCATTCTAATACGTCGTATCCCACATTTGGTAAATTTCTCAGGAGACGAAAAAAATTTTTACGGTTGCAAAAGAAAAATTATTTGTATTATGCTTACATTGGTATAACCTATAAATTTATTTTCATCTTTTTCATAAAATATAGGCATTTGTAGTGAATAAATAATTTTGAATTATATGCTATAAGAAAAGTAAAAAATTATGCATAATTATCTCTTACTCAAAATTATCTAAAAATTAAAATATTAACCATGACTGAACCTACACGAATGTGGGATACGACACATTAGAATGGCGCGAAAGTCTGCGTGTGGGATACGACTTATTAGATTATTTTTTTAAAATACTAAATAAACAATTTAACCTCTAAAATTTGTACATAGGCTGCACATTGTTACAATGGTTCCATTTTTCAAAAAAAAAGTGAAAAAGTCAAATTTTGTGATATACGACGTATTAGGATGACAGTAGCGATTTTCAATATAAAATAACTAAAAAAACTAGGTGTAATAGAAAGTTGAAAAATACCAACTTTTGTTACACTTTGTACTACACAGCTTGGTAATTTTATCGAAAATCTTGTGCATTCGAGTTCGGAAATATTCGGCTTTCTTCGTTTGTTCTAGTACTGATAGGTTAGAATGAATTACGTGACATATTGAGGCGCAAGTGAGTATTTCTATGTAAAACATCTTGTAAATTTTCTTTTGTATTATAATTATAAACATGTATTTGAATGCTCATAACATTTTTTTATGAATTTAATAGGTAGGCTATTTCTCAGATTGTTAACAGTAATTTGTTTGAATAAATAAATTATACTTTATTATACAAAATTAACATTCTTATATTTAGTTTCCTAACCTATTTTTTCCAGCTTTCTTTAAATTATCGTTTTTTTTAATTTGTTGATTTTATTTTACTTTTTACAAATATTTTACTAAATTTTCTAATTACGTTGCAGCTATTAAACATTTCTATAAAAAAATTTAATACAATGCTTTGCTAAAATTCCAGCGCACATTTTTAATTCTGTTCGATGTATTTGAAAAATTTCTACATTATCGGCAAATTTTCCCATAATTCCATACTGCTTTTATCTTTCTTTAACTATAGTACTTTTTTTACAAATTTTTGATGTAAAAAATACCGTGAAATTCTCAGAGTGCAACTACCCTTATTTTTCTATAAAAATAAAAAATTTTATTTGATAAATAAATGATGAAATTTATTGCAATGAATATATTGTTTGAAGAAATCTATACAGGATGTGACTTTGACATTTTTTTATTTGACTGATTGTAAACCATAGACAAGTATCACGGTTGTACGAACAAACTAAATAAAATTTCACACGACGTGTATGTATTTTTTAGTCGTTGAGTCATTCGGGAATTATTTTGTTTTGTTTACAAATACGAGTAAAGGCACGTGCTGTACTGGTGGGTATATGAAATCACATATAGGGTGTACTGAACATGTAAAGTGAGTGAGAGAGAAAACTAAATCGTGGGTGTCCACATATCGTCCACCAGAGATTTTTACGCACGTCAAAGCGTCATCCCAACAGTCGTGAGTTATTGTTGGGTGGTAAAATTAATTTTGGATGGAAATAAAACAAAAATGAAAAAAAAGGCTTCATAAGTGGAGTGTGCATGACCACATGTGAGCACAATTGACGCAGTGCTTCCTTTAATTCCGAGACCGCCGTGTTATTAAAGTCACACTGACAGAATACTGGTATTTTAAATATTTTAGGTTTTTAAGTACACGTGTCCTTCATGTAAAATACGAGGTTTTAATTCATCAGCCGTAAGAAAATGTACATTTTATATTTTTAACCATAAACACTTAACATTTAAACATAAAATTTATTTATTAATGACAATAAAACATAAAAAAATTTAAAATACAAATTACTTTTGACATTAATTATATTTGTAATTTAGGTGTTATATATATATATATATATATATATATATATATATATATATATATATATATATATACACTTATACAAATATGTATTTATAAAATTTTTTATTTTTAAAGAGAATAAAAACAAAAAAATTTATCCAACTGTGAAATATTACGCAAAAAAGTCAAAAAGAGAGTAGATGCATGCAGAAGAGCGTGAATAAATTGTTGAGTTTTTCGCACGCTTTCGTGGTATAGTGGTGATTTTGGGCAAACGGGGTGTTACACGCCGATTGACGATGGCACACTAATAACAGGCTCGCGAGTAAACATGTCAAAGCGACACGGAGTCTCCACTCGCGTGGAAATAAACGGCAAGCATTTTTTGGAATCTGCCATGCGTCCGATGTAAAATTCAACATTTATACTTCTGTTCCATACACATTCATATATACAACAATTATTCATTTTGTTTCAAATTAAAATTCCATTTATTTTAAAAGTTTATATACATATACTTTATCTACAATTTCACTTTACGGTTCAATATTTTTAAAAGAATAAAAATCGGTTGAAAGATAAATATATTTGGGTAGTGATTTTACCAGCAAAATAAAGCACAAGACAATTTTTCTGTATCCGCTTGAGTAGAAGAGTAAAAACTAAAGGTCTCCTAAAGTGTTCCAACCGAAACAGTATA
Organism: Microplitis deprimator; assembly: GCA_964016945.1. Classification (NCBI taxonomy): domain Eukaryota; kingdom Metazoa; phylum Arthropoda; class Insecta; order Hymenoptera; family Braconidae; genus Microplitis; species Microplitis deprimator. Next base: position 6,477,815 of record OZ024709.1, on the reverse strand, counting down.
AAGTAAAAAGCAATATGAGATTGTCGCATCATGTGGTGTATCGATGACTACTTTGATATCTCTCAAGGCTTTCTCTCAAAGCCCGGTGAGTGAGTGTTGACTGTAGTATAATACAAGCACTAGATATTCTGTGTATAAAATAGAAGTGCAGTAGATCTGGCGGAATTGATGCCAAGTGCACTTTTATACGGTTACAAGAAACTTAACTATACTCAAGTATACGACGATTGCATGCAAGTTGTGGATCGATGATCAGCCAATGAGAGAAAGGGAGAAAATAAGCTGGAGAACCAAACCCTGGACAGTTATAATTTGAAAAAATCGCCCGTCAATCGCGATAAGCGGTGGGCCCGATGTTTGCCAATTAGCGAGCAGAGCCCTGTATTTACGGTGCACGACGGGTGTCGGCTAATGGCAAAGCCACGTCTCGTTTCTTCAGTCGACTCGACACGACCTATGTCGATATATATATAGATTCTTTCAAGTGCATTTACTACGATCTCGTAAGTATTCTATTTGTTTTATTGCTGGTATAACAAATATTTGAATGTATCTAAAGACTCCACCCTGTTAGTTGATCTTGAAATACTTTGAAACAATAACTTCAGTTGCCAAAATCGCATAACTACTGAAAACGTACACTGAAAAAAAATATTGCTGTAATAGCAATACCGTTAGGTTATAGTAACCATCTAAAGTTTGGAAAATCGTAGATTGTTAATATAGAAATACTGTATTTGCGTAAAGGCTAGATTGCTATTTTACCCATACAATGTTTTGTTAAATCAACTATTTATATAGATAGTTGCTACGGCAATACGTAATGCTATATTAACAATACGTATCGGTATATTTACAATCCGGATTACTATATTAACAATTTGGATTGCTATAATAGCAATCTACAGGAAACGTTAAAACAGCAATACGAAGTATGGGGAACATAACCAAAGAATATGGTTAAATTGACAATACTTTTATTTAAAATTGAAGATAGTCAATGGAGCAATCTGGTATTGCCAACTTAACGATACATTTTGTTATGACAACTATCTACCATTAGCAATACTTCAGATGGTTACGATAACCGCATTTTTTTTTTTTAGTGTAATTTTACAGGAATAAAAAAAAGCTAAATATTGAAAAATCCATCGAATCAAATATTATGTAATTGTCCATGTAAGTGTACAATATCATGCGATATGATATAAAACACTCAAATAATCAAAAACGATAAAATTATAATTCAAAATAATAAAAAAGGTCTCTTGTATTTAGATGAAGATGGTTATTTAGGTTATGGTTCATAATTTTTAGAATTATAATGCACTTATTAAGAGAGATAATTTCTTGATATTGTGATTTATCAATGTTGTTCATGTCATTGCTTATATCAACTGAAAAATTAATAACTTTTCAATATTATTTGACCAAGAACGTATACTAAAGCAGTATAACCTCACTAAATAAAAAGTGTACATCGAAATATTAATTAAAGTTGAAAAATAATTTTTTCTTTTTAATAATAATAACGTATATTATGCAAAGAAAAATTCTACATATTATAAACATCAAATCTCATTTTTGCTATTTTTGGAGTTAGGCGGTATTGCAGATTGACGTTAAGCGGTATTGCACTATCACCGACGATTTGATTTTTTAATGTATTTTAATTCACGCCTGGACGAAAGCTCGGAAAATATGAAAATATTGTCTTAATTTGTGTACTGAATTTGTATGAAAATTATGAATATTAAAATTTACCGATAGATTGATGCAATATTTTCATATTCTTATTTGCAACCGATATATTCTGAATAATATTTGAATCTGATTAAAATAAAAATTGTTATTTTGTCAAATGATGTTTGAAAAAAATTTGAATACCCCTGCGGTTCAAAAACAAATATATTACATATGAATTTCTGAGCCCTTTGAAATCAAAACCTTTTTTTTTCTCTTTTAAATTATGAGATCCGAAAATTGAAATTAAATAAAAAAGTAATTAACTTCTTAATTTCCTCCGAGCATGGAAAATATATAAAGGTCGAAATGAACATTTTCATTTTTAATGACAGAAGAAATAAATAAAAATCACTGGCAAATAAATAAATGAATTTTGTATAACATTCACATGGTGAACCTGCATCAAATATATTTGCATCAACAAATCTTTATTAAAAGCTTCCGTTTTTTATTTATTTTACATCCCGGCGGTTTAATTTGTCCAAGCATTTTTTTTTTTCAAAGTGAAAATATTAAGGTCACAGAACATAAAAAAATTTTTTTGCATGTTTCATAAAATTTATTTTTTAATGTTATTCAGTACTAAAATAATTCATTTGAAAAATGCAAAATAAATGTAATTTGAAGCTTGCGCAATTAAAAGTTACTATTCATACAGTTTTGTTGATTAAAAATTTTTCTTACGCTGTATCTCAAAGTCTTCAAATGACACCTGAGGTAGATCGGTACTTACCTAAAACAAAAAAGAAACAATATATTAAATACAAAAGCTTTACAAGTCTCTAAAATAAATAAAAAGTTCATGAAAACACAAGAGTTTGACTTAAACTATATCTAAATGACAAATATTGCCAAAGGGTACGTCTTGAAGCGTGTCAAGGGGGCAACGTTAGTTATGAAAAACATATACCTATATCCTTCATACAAATATACCATAGTATGTGTTTCTCGACACATAAAGAGGGAGGGTTTAATAAAAACCGCATTACACGCGTCACATGATTTTTCGTCGTGTTTCGATTCTCCTGTCGACGTAGGCCGCGTAGAAGTAATCGCGCGAGACGGAGGGCTGATGTTTCTCTGTACAACATATTTTGTCTGAATACATATATATATACGTAGATAAAATATGTACAAGTAAATGCACGTGTGAGTATTCACTTTAGTGCTTGCTTCAACGTCACGTAAATACCAGCTCATAAAACTATAACCGTCTTGTTAAATTACGCGTTGGCTAAAAAAATGTTTAGCTCACGCAGCTGACGATATTTTATTTTTTTATTTAGTATATATTATAAATAATATAAAAACATTAATTAAAATAAAGTTAATAAGTTAAGTTGTAAATTTCGTTTAATTAACAAAATTCATAAAATAAATCTACAGCAAAAGTTGTTGGTACGTAACTTGTTGAATTAGTACAAGATTATGTGAAAAGAGATTACGAATGAATAACTATTCAGGGTATAATGTAAAATTTTCGAGCATAAGAAACTGTTGACGAATGCAAATTTCATTATGTTAACGCAATTTCTTGCATAGAACAAGAAATTCAGGGATTATATGTACATGAGAGTAGCATAAAATCAGTCTCTGGGTCCTTGGCTTGTGCTCTTTCGACGGTATTTAATGCATGAGTTTAAAGTGTTTCCGAGTTTACGGATGTGTGGCAACTTCTCAGAGACAAGTGAACTATTTCCGGGGCTTATTTCTTGAGTACGAAACAGCGTTGCGCGAGTTAGCGCAATGAGAAAATAACAACATGAGCGAGCATGGAGTATAACGACAGAGGTGCCTCCTTGTGGTGGCGTCCTCAGTCCACTTAGCGTCTCTCTGAGTAAGAGTTTAACACAAGAACCTCGTGTCGACGCTTATTAGCATTTTATCCAGTTATCTGTACAAGAGTATTTCTATATGCATAATAACCACCAGCACGTATGCATAATAATGCGCTTCGCGATCAAGAACTTTGAAAGCTCGTCAGTTTTATGCTGCGAAACAAACGCTAAGAAAAATATAGGGGTTATGTTTAAAAGGGAAAGAGAAGATGTGAGTAGTTTGAGAATCATTAGTTTTAAAGTTTTCGTCTAACGAACAAGATCTTTGTATAAATTTGTTCCACCGTCACTTGAGTTCTCTTAAAAGAACGTCGGTTAAAAATGGGTTTTTTCATGAATGCTGTGTTTTCATTTTAAGATCTACGACAATTTGTCTTAGTAAAATTAGGAAGAACAAAAAAAAAGTATTAAACTAAAAAAAACTTTCTCGACTGGCTTGAATGTCTTTTTAAATTTTTCTTTTTTTTTTTTCTTTATAAACAGGTGACTGGTGTCTAATAATGGAAGTCTTAGAGTTTTTGTTTAAGAAAAAGTGTAGTATCAAATTTATTTCTCAGAATGGTATAAATATATAGATATATTCTTGACATTAGCCTCGGGATATTAAATAAAGAGTCTTCCTTTTAGTCTCCCTTCCTCGTAGAAATTCCTTAGGGAAACCCTGGGGCTATATTCGTCCCTCTTATCACTGATCTCACAGGACGGATATGCTTGCTACGAACCTCCGGTCTTGTATCCAGGAACCTGGTATTATAGAGTTCTATTCATGCCAACTTACTCAATATTTAGTCCTGCATATTACTAAGGAGACTTTATTTTTCTCAGTCTCTGTCTTTTTCATTGGTTACACACTTCTCGGATATTTTATCACCCCTTATTATATCGACAAAGTTTAATCACGACTCTCGAGTATCTGAATTATAATCGTGCTTGACTTTTTGTCACGTAGTATAGTTTAAAGATATTCCTACTCGAGATATGGTATGATTGAAAATGTTTTTTAAAGCAAGCTCGACTTCATTACCAGCAATCAATAGTTAAGGCATTTAAACTGAAATAGCGGTGATATTTTCCCTACTGGATCTTTGAATACGAATTACTCCAGAAAGTTATACGCTCTGAGAAAAGCTTCGGAGTTACTTGTTCAAGGCTTAATCGCGGGCAACTTTGGTAATGGCTGGTGGAAAGTGCTTGAAAATGAGGCTAATGCCTTTCTCTCGAGGCTTTTGCTTCCTTTGCCGAGCATTAAAACTTGGACAAATATTATATAGAGGAGTAGAAAGGAAAGAGTAGGGTCGGTAGGTAACAGTACCAGCAGTAGCACCAGCAAGAGAGGAAAAGTCCTAAGCGCGTTAAATATTACTAACGTTCATGTTCTGTCGCGAGACACCAGCTGACATGCTTTTTGCTTTTCGTGATAGCCAAGCTCGTATTATGCACATGTTTCATATAAAGACTTGGTTGAATCTACTCTCTTTCTCTTTTTAATGTTGGCGCTAAAGGTGTATGCTAGTAGAAGTGCCACTGTACCTCTACCACACGCGTCAAGGACTGCCGTCGACCGGTAATTGGTCCGTAGTGCCTTTTACGTAGGCAAATTGTGTTAATAAATCCTGAAGCCATAGCACGCGGCCGTAATTTATAACAGAGCACGCGGGAGGTGCGATAATTAATTTATATTCGCCTTTCTGCCTCATCTACATCTCCACTCCTTGTGTGCATCAAATTTTACATGCCTTTTTTTTACCTCGCTTTACTCACTGCAATTATTGTTTGACGCAAAAAAGATATTGATTACCAGCAAGTGCACGATATCTTGCTACTGCTATTTATGTTGTTATGTACCAAGTATCACATTAAACTTAAGGGATAATCAACATGTCTCAGTAAATCCAACTAACAAGTTTGTGACTTGACTATACTTCATCTACACTCAGAAAATTAAATAATAGGAGTAACTATCCGGTTATGGTAAAAATTTCTACCATCAATCAGACAGTAGTGAATATTATCTAGATGATTGTATAAATCATCTAGATTGTAATATTCACCATATTTATGATAATTGTTACAATCCTGTATGTTAACTAGAGCTAATTATTATAATTATTCTAAATAGTTATATTTATAATCTAGATGATAACAGTTACCATTACAAATTATAATTGTTACCATCCTGATAGTAACTGTTTCGAAATTTATTGCAGAAGTAAATACTATCATCCTGATAGTAACTGTTATCATCCTGATGGTAACTGTTATGATCCTGATAGTAACTGTTATCATCCTGATAGTAAATATTACCATTCTGATATTAACTGCTATAATCCTGATGGTAACTGTTACGATCCTGATAGTAAATATTACCATCCTGATGGTAACTGTTATCATCCTTATAGTAAATATTACCATCCGGATAGTAACTGTTACGAAATTCATTTTAGAAGTTATCATCCAATAATTATTAATTCTAATAAAAAAAAATGATAACACTTTTTTGCATTGAGAAACGTTCTAATCATCTAGATGATTGAAATAAAAAATTAAGCATAATAAACACATTACTTCATTTTCTGAGTGTATGGAATTTGATTTGATTTTATTTTTTTACAGTATAACCGAAAAAAATATAAGATTACTCATATATATTTTATCAACGTCAATTTAAAAATTATTGTATTTGTCAGGAAATATTTTTACTGGACAAATGTTTTACCGATGTCGTTGTTTTATTTATTTATTATCGAAAAAAATAGAAATAACAGTGTACGGTATACGAGATGATTCATGATCACGAGGCGAATTCACTTTACGGAGAAATCAACAGCGTAAAATCACGAAAGTCTATTTCAACTGGATAGAATTGTATCGGACGTTAAATCTAATAATTTTTCATTTTCGATTTTTTCGCTGTTGTTATTAATTTAGTGTATTATTTTTTAGGCTCTCCCTCAGTTGTTATAATTTAAGTTTCTATAAGAGATTATTTCGAAGGGTCAAGAGACCATTTTGACCACTTCTTAAAGTATTGAATTTCGTAGCTCTACTACACTCTACTCTATCGCCGTTTCCCCCTTCGGATGTATAAAAGCTCAACTGAAAAATGTAACTCACGATTGGACTGTTGTGTTGTGGACGAAAAGGCATTAGTCCTCTTGATGATGCACTACATATCGAATTTCGAGGGTTCATAATATAAAGAATAATAAAAAATATAAAAGACAGGCAAAAAGTTTTAAGAAAAGAATTTTAAGCCACCCTCAAGCGCATTACGATTAAATCCACATGGCTCGTGACTTAATACTTTTTATCTTTCTTTTCCTGCACCCAGCTCTGCTTTCATCTGTACTCTACGTTTACTGGACTATTCAACCGTCTGTATACGTATGTATTTATTTACGTCTACGTATATGTGAACTCGTAGGCCATGCGTAATTAGTATTTATACTCAAAGTAAAAAGGGGCTGTACAGCTAAATAGGTTGCGATGATTTGTGGGTTAAATTTTCGTAACGAGACGCACGTGGCTGTTAATTAACCGGAAGTAGTTTACCCTCAATATTGAGATTATGTCTCATTAAAATTTTCCTACTGCACATTTTATCAATAAAATAACATTAATAATAATATTTTTAATATATGAATATATAGTTAAGTTCAGTGGTCTAATTTACTCGCGTGAGCAATCGCGTGATGCGAATTATCAATAAAACCGGGGTCACATGAAATATGAGATGACCTGAACTAGATCGAATGCTAAGCGTAGGTGGTCGTTTAACGATATAAAAAAGTACAGAACTAACGGTAGATTCTAACAAAGTGTTTTTTTTTCTTCTCGTTTTCCGTTTCTTATATTTTTCAGAAGGATAAAAATAATGCTCTTTACTGTGTAGTACCAGAGAAGAAGATGAAGAAGATAGTGAACAGGGAGATGAGAATCGAGTAGTTGGTAGTGTGGTTTCGCGTTAAACCATAAGCAATGGGCTTCTGTTATGGTCCCGTTGTGCTGGAGTTAATAAAGAAATATACAAGGTGACCAGCTACGGCATTTAATATCAATTTGCTCAGCGCACCCTCATTTCAACTGCGCCAAGGGCGTCTCGCAATAGCTGGGGCTGCTGTTAGCTAACCGAGGGAAAAAGGGAAAATCTTTTTCCCTCTCATTCTTATTCTCTTGGTTGGTATTACTACTTTGGGGTAAGAATAAGATGAGTATATAGCTATAAAAGCATTGAAAAAAAAGAAAAAAAAGTTAAAGACGAGATGGCAAAATGTGGGGACAGACTAGTCCCGACAGGAAAATAAAGGAAAATGAAGTGAGCGGGTAAGCAAGTAAAGGAGAACAGTGTGAGTTGTATGAGAGGGTAGTTTCAGCCACCAAAGAATTCCGAGGTAGATTCCTTTCAAGATAGCTCAGGAGGAAAAGACCCGAGAATGTATTTTCTTGCTTCCATTCTACTTTACCAAGAGTCAGAATTTTTTGTTCACAGAATGCCGAACTGTCCTAACTAACCAGTGGTATATTACAAGGATTTGTACTTATACAAGATTCATATTCATTTTTAACCAGCATTATTCATTGCTTTAATATATTTTATTAGTACTAACAAGTTGTCAAAGGTTCATGATGAAGTAGTGATAAATTTTATAATGTAATGGAAGTAAACTTTCAAGACACTTATTTGTTTCAAGATTATGCGTACCGTACGGCACAGCTGCCAGTTGTAGAATCAAATAACTTACGTTTCCGAGAAGAAAATCAAGCATAAAGGAAGTAAAGGGCAAAAGAAAGAGAGAAATAGATAGTTAAGATGAATAAGAGAGATAAAATGACGAGAAACTTATGTAGAAAAACATCTATATCTATACAAGTTGCCGAATATACGCCTGAGAGGCTACGAAATTTCACCTCGATGCCTTTGTGCCAGACCATGTGCCATCATACACAACACCAGTCGGGTCTTATTAGACGAACCACGGTATTTCATCAATCCTACGCTACACTGATATAACTAGTACTTCATCAACAATGATGCTTCTATTCGTTTTGAAGATGTAACCTAAAGGTTCCATACCAACTGCTACCATAACGACTAGATTTCCTTCTGCTCATAAAGCTGAAGTTGTCGTCTTGACGCCGTTCTTACTTAGCCCTCACACCTCCATCTTTGTTTTAACCTTCACGTATATAACTGCGGCGAGCTTCTAGTCGCAACCAACTGACGCGAAACTATGAATCACGCGTCACTGAATTAGTTGAAAGTGTTCTCCCATAATTCCTCTCTTGTCTTCTACGCTTCGAATGTCAGAAATACAATTACGTATCATCGGAATATCAACCGAATTCCTCGCTTCAACTTTATATCACTTGTAACTATATAGACGTTAATATTTATATATATTGGAAAAGACATTTATATCGAAGTACTGAGACGAATATACGCTATTGCGATTCATTAATTTTAAATAGATTATTTATTAAATACAGGTAAAAGGATGTAAGCCATCAAACGCTTTTATGATCGTTTCTTTTCACTTTACCATTGATACATATATAAATGTTCGTATGTACATGTATGTATAAAGCGACATCACATGTAGCCGACTTGGTTTTACGAGTTGGGTACTGCCATTTCCGTGGCAAACGAAAAGGTACTTTAGCTCGTGCGCCCAAGGATATGTCTGATAGTTTTTATTTTCTTTCACTTTTCCCAAGACGCGTTTACAAGGCTATAAGAAACGTCGGGCGACCTCGCTGCGTGCAAACGACTCGCTACGTTATTTTTATGAGCTCACGCTCTTGAGACACTGGCAAAAAGGTATTGTATAAAATATAACGGTAGAATTTTTGAGTACTGGTGAATGTTGAAAATAGTAGCAGAGGGATAAGAACCCCTATTCTATGATGGACACCCTTAAAAAATTTCTAAGCAGAAATTTTATTTTTTTACATTTTCATATTTATTATGAGCTGAATAGTTCACTAGTGTCAATTCACTTACCGGGGCAAAATAAACGTATAAAAAAATTTTTAGTAGATTTCATAGATATCTATTGCATTTGTCCCCATGGTGGAATTTTTAGAGAGTTTTGCTATAGTCTATCATAATTCGTCGAGTACACTCAGAAAATTAAATTATTGTGTTTATTATGCTAAATTTTTAATTCCAATCATCTAGAATGATTAGAACGTTTTTAAATGCAAAAATAGTGTTATAATTTTTTTTAATAGAATTAATAATTATTGGATGATAACTCCTGCAATAAATTTCGTAACAGTTACTATCAGGATGGTAATATTTACTATCAGGATGAAAACAGTTACTATCATGATAGTAACAATCAGGATAATAACAGTTACTATCATGATAGTAACAGTTACCATCAGGATAATAACAGTTACTATCAGGATAGTAACAGTTACCATCAGGATAATAACAGTTACCATCAGGATAATAACAGTTACTATCAGGATAGTAACAGTTACCATCAGGATTATAACAGTTACTATCAGGATGGTAGTATTTACTACCAGGATGATAATATTTACTTCTGCAATAAATTTCGAAACAGTTACTATCAGGATGGTAAGAATTATAATTTCTGATAGTAACTCTTACCATCTGGATTATAAATATAACTGTTCAGAATAATTACAAAAATTAACTCTTGTTAACATCCAGAATTGTAACAATTATCATAAATATGGTGAATATTACAATCTAGATGATTTATACAATCATCGAGATAATATTTAATACTATTCGATTGATGGTAGAAATGTTCACTATAACTAGATAGTAACTCCTATTATTTAATTTTTGAGTGTAGGTTCAAAAAATACCATTGTTTCAAAAGTTTGTATATATGTATGTGATGGAAGGCGCCTCGTTGCAACGATAGCGCCTACAATTTTGAACGAATCTTAATGAAACTTGGCACACTTATTCTATGAATAATTATCTTGGTTAAGATCAAAGATGAGCAAAATCGGAGAATTAGTTTAGAAATGGTGGTGATTTGAAATTTTCAAATTAACAAAAAACGCTGCTTTCACTACTTTTTTCTAAAAAAACTTTTTAACGGAAACATGTAGCCTTATTTGGTAAAAATGATGTCATAGCTGATAAAACAAAGTATATTTCTAAGGTTCAAAGTTACATGATTGATTTTTGTGTTATGGTAAAAATGTTATTATGAAGTTTTATATACATATTCTTTAGGCAATTATCTTGATCAAATTCAAAAATTTTCTGATGCCAAATGACCTTTTTTAAAGTTTAATCTCTTAAATCACAAAAAAAAATGTGTTTTTCCATTTTTTAGAGGAAGTCCATGAAATCTTATTTTCTCAAGCTTTCGAGACCGTTGAAATAAATAACGGAAAACCTCTTTTTTACTTGACCGTAATAAAATGCGCTAGTTACTTTGATAGTAAACTAATAAGATCCTTAAAAGGAGTCGTCTTGCTCTATTCTCCAACAGAAATATTTGTGTTCGTTTTAATGTTCTCAGAATTAATTTCAAGTTCAATGGAATGTAATCTAATGATTAAAGTGAAGATCTATTATTAGAAAGGATTGAAGCTTAAGTGAGTCGACAACTTTTATGTGAGCTAATACAGAGCATGACTTAGCTCTTGTGTATATGTTCTTTGTTCGTATATAATTGAAGAAGGTATCCTCGGTAAGATAGATAAATGATTACACTTGTAAAATTTAAATGTCGCAATAGTAAGACAATGATCCCGTTCGTTAAATATTCATTGTCCAATCGTTAAAAAAATAAAGAGAAAATAAATGAAAAAGTCTTCAGTTGGCAGTTATAATAAACGATAGCTAAAGCGTTATGAGTATTGATTCGACTCGAGAACTTTTTTATTATTATTTTCCAGTGAGGCAATATTTAATCGCAGAATTCATGGAACGAGGGAGAATGAAGAATAAGAAAAAAAAAATAAAAGTTGCGACTCGATTGAAAGGAATATTGAGACTGACAAGTTGGAGGCTGACAATGAGCAGTTTGAATAAAAAGAAAAAGTGAAATAGAAGGAATAAAGTTCTTGAAACAGCTCCGGGGTACTATCGAGCTTATTAGCCTGCTTTGTATGCACGAGTCAGTTCCTTTTAGAAACTTTCATTTTTTTCTATATCAGTGTCCGGAAGTCAAGAGAGCTCAAGACTCAAGGGTGTCTTCCGTTAACCCCCAAGTTACAGCTATATATGTACATGATGGTGCTTTGTTAACCAAGAACTACATAGATCCCTGATGCAATGCTACTACTCCGATATCCCTTCATTCAGCTGATGGGATTCTGTCTCTCACTCTCTCACCCAATTTACCATTGCTGCTATTGTTCGTCCACTTGTCTCATCGCCGACAAACAGGGTGTGGATTTGCGAACAATTAGGCGTGTCTCAGACGACAAATTCAGTTGGTTCTTCAATAAGATCTATCAACGGTCTATGCCGACGACATTTCATGAATTAAAAACAATCTTAATTAATTATTCATAATTACCAGAAAAGCCGTGATTCATTTAACAACAAATATAAACGAAACTGGCCGTTTAGTAAATTCATCATCTAATAGAATGATACGAGGCTTTATAAAGCTCTTAGAATATTCTTCCGAAATATGACAGCAAGCTTGGTATACTTGCTTAAACATCATCATATGAAGGACTCATCGTCAATTTTTTTTAACATTATTCAAACGGTCTAAAGTAGAATACTCATACAAAAAAATATATATGTGACGTATATGCATCAATGTATTGGTTATATAGGACATATTTGTAATTTATATATTTTTTTGTGCGGGTAATTGCATCAATTTTACGAATGAGCCCAGCAAGTCTATTCGGGGGGAAACCGTTTCAATAATAGCATTTTTAAAATTTTGATCCTATTCGATTAATGTATGATATTGCAATGTGTACTAAAATTATTAGTGTACATGTAATCACTCATGCGATTAATACACTGTAAAAAAAAAGCGGTGTTTCAAATGGACTCATTTTAACTCCGCCTGGTGTTAAAATGAAATTACACCGGTGTAAGAGGCGTAATTTGGTGGTGGTAAAGTGCTGGTGTTAACCGGTGTAAAAGCGGAGTAATACCAGTGTAAATCGGGGTAAACTGCATCCGCTTGGAGTATTAACTTTAGAGATTATAAAACACAAAAAATGTCAGTTTTTTATGAAAATTAATAAAAAATATTATTTATTAACAAGTATAGTGATCGAGTAGGTAAAATATTCACAAAAAAAAATATTTTAACACCGGTCTAGAATATTTAGATCAGCGGCGACGTTATTTTCACACCGCTTTCGGTGTTGAAATTTAACACCGCCGATTTTAACACCTACACCGCTTGGACTTACCCCAGTTTTTTACAGTGTACAATCTAAAAAGTCAATTAAGTAGACCAGAAAGCCGTGATTCCTTTAACAACAAAAACTATTCATAGTATTTATCTCGTAGCAAATATTAAAAATAACATCTAATGTGTTAAATATCAGTGATTAACGGATATGTAAAGTTAAATAACGTCACCGAACAATTCTGTATAATATCCGGTGGTCGAATTGTTTGTGTGTAGTTAAAACAGGACTCAGTATAATTTGTTCATGAATATCGGAACGCGGAACTAATTAATCTCGCTTGGTCTCGAAAGAGGCCAACAGCCCACCCGGATATCCTGGCATTTTAGTGACAACAAGCTTCGAATATAAATAAAAACTATGAAATGAAAAAACAAAAAAATAGGAAAACAAAACAAATAAAAAAAATATATAAAAATGAACTCTGAGGAAAAGTCATAGAGTGATATTGTCGCTCTAGTAGTTAATATGAAGGTCCCTGAGGATAAAAACGAGATACAAACTGAAGAGTTCATTCTCCATTGGGACTGAGAGAGGGAGGAAGAGTGATCATTTGGGTTTTTTGTCCAGTGATGTGTACGGACTGAAAAAAACAGCAAAACTCGTTTGCGGACTCGAATGAGTGACTGATTGTAATTTTTTGTTTATTAATTTTTTTTACCTTTCTACAATCCGTTATATTAATATACTTCTTGTATATATATAATAGTAGCATTCAATATAATAGGATTGACAGTTCTGAAAAAGTAAATACTTTTACGAGTCGAAAATTTCAATTTTATTATTTCATGTTCTTTTTTATAAGTACTTATATTTAAGATTTCATTGATGTACTTGGCAACTTGTTGGAGCAATAAAAATTGCGTATAAATGAAATCCGGAAAGTTAAGATGAGTTTATTGAGAAACCGGAAGTATTGAAACTTTTGAAGACTGCCGCCTTGGTACACTATATATATATGAAGATCGTATAATAAAACAATCGAATTCCACATGAACAATCGCGAGGGTGAAAATATAGTGTTTCGATTTTATTATGACTATTTTTTTTTCTCTTCAGCCCCTTGTGTACTTTCAGCCAAGCGAGTATCGTTTTATGAAAAGAAATGCGTATACGATCACGATTACTCGCCAGTAAGTCGGTGGTAGCTACAGCCCACTTGCCATCATGAAGAAAGCAGTATCGCAGAAATAAGGGGCCATTGGTTTTTCCTTTTCTTCTCAATACTTGTTCCTTAACTTTATCTTTATCATTTAATTCTTCTCTTTTTCCACGTCCTCTGCTACCTCCTCTTCCGGCTTGGTATTATCCATGAAACGTGGTGGCTTCAGGGCAATAACGGTCCGCCGGATAAATCCACGTAGACGGTAAACAGTGGCAAAACATATTTCAATCAAAGTTGCCGGAGAGCTAATCTCAGTACGGCTACGCGCCAAGGGGCGGCGCGATGGGGAACTTTGTCCGTACATTCAGAAGCTGTTGGTTCAACTATATGTACACTAACGTAGGATTTCCGACGACAAGGAATTCCCAAAACTGGAGTATAAGATATCTTATACCAACTTCGGTGTTATCTTTTATACCGATGAAAAGCTTTTCTTCTTTTATTTTCTTATTATTGTTTTCTGTTTTTATTTTCGTCTTTTGATTTTCCTGGTGGATATTGACGGAAGAAAAAAAAACACGATTCACTATTCAATACTGCTGGAAGGCAATGCACAAGAGTTGGGTAGTCATTTCCAGAGACCCATGTATATTGTCAATCGATAGTCGATGCAATCCTCAATACGAGAGTAAACGAGGCAAAATTAAATGCAGTCAAAATGAAACCAATTCATGAAACCCCTCTGATTTGCAAGGAATCAATCAACGGACTATTGAGTGCAGCATAAAAAAAAATTTAATCTGTCAAAAAGTTAAATTTTCTAATGAAATTACTTGGAAATTATAATTTTAAATGTAATATAATTATGGTCTATTTTCTGCTGCTGTATAATTGAATATAAATTAATAGAAATATTGCCATTAAGTGCTGATAATTGCCATTGGTAATATTTAGTTTAATTAATATTTTTTATTTTATGTTAATTTTTTATTTAATTCTCAACGACTGTAACTCATTTACCCACTTTCTCTTATCGTTATTCTAGGTTGATTGGTACCTTTTCACAATTTTCCTTCAATTATTCGTGTTAAAAGAATTTTAATTGCAACCATTTTTCATCGTTACTTTCAGCTTTGAACCCATTTCTTCTCATCCTCCTTTTACTTCTTTTCGTTGGAATCGAGCTATGGTTCGTTTCATTGGAAAAATGTTGCTAAATAAAACAAAGGGAATTTACAAGCTTCTTCTTTATAGTACTTGACATGGATAATTTAAAGTGTCCTCGAATGAATTTCAGTATAAATCAAAATACTTGACAAAGAATTTTTATGATTAAAATTTCGACAATTAATTGAGTGGAAGAGCTGGGTGCGTCCAATTTAATCGTTAATTTATGAATGAGAAGCTAAAAATTATAATAAAGCGATAAAATAAAAAATAGTAAGTTAAGAAAGAGTATAAAGAAATATAAGATATCAAGTAAAAGACAAGGACTCATTGTATCGAAAACTTACAAGCTGACCGTGGCAAAATCTCATCAAGCTCATCGCAAAATAGAAGCGACCAATTCGAGTGAACGAGAAAATTTGATTCGATTTGAGGATTTATTACGATGTATTTGAATCGTCTACGAAAACCGTAGTGAAACCGTATATTTTGCAAAATCATCATATAAGTAAGATATTTCTGTTGAATTTATATCATTTCATAAATGTTGACGATCATATTTCTATAGGGCTTTCAAAAATATAAAATTTTTAGCAATTTTATAACATTATATTTTTCAATAAAATACATGGAAAGAATATTTGTATGAATATTGCCATGTCGTTTATTCTAAAAATAACTAAATCGAGTAATCTTGGACCATTATGACTTTTTACTTTTGAATTACGAAATTTTACTCTTTCAGTGAGTAAAAATCAATCAGATGAATTTTTACTCATGATTACGAATAAAAATTCCCCCTAGCGGCTGTCTAAATCAACACTTTTTAATTCAATTTTTACTCGTAGGTTATGATAAAAAGTTGATGATTCATTTTATAAAATTTATATTGAATTAAAATAAAAATTACAATTAATAGGTTGAAATTTCTATAAAAAATCTAAAACCATCTAATTGCATTAGAATATGACTTAAAATAAATATTTTGAAAAAGAAAAAAAATTACTCGTATTGTGTTAAAAAAGAAAAATACAAAATTTTTTTTTTATTTTAAAATAAATATTAAGTTATAGAGAGATGAAGAGATCGTCTTTTTTCCAAGCATACGTTTGTGTGCGTAACATGTAAGTTGTCGCGAGCAAAATAAAAGACATTTAATCGAAGCCGATATTAACCGAAGATTAACGAAGACTACTGAATTATTACTCTGCAGTTTAGAGTAAAAAATACTTTAATAGATTCGAAATTTTATTCCAAGTACAAGTAATTTTTTATCATAATATCAATAGGTTTAAAGAAATGCTATATTGGGGAGTAAAAATTAATACACGCAGAATAAAAATTAGTAGATTCAGATAAAATTTTCACTATAACCGATTAAGTATGGGATCCCAACAGAGTATAAAATCATAGAATTATATCTTTTATCTGCTGTTAAAAAATTACTCACTAGTAGGGTAGAATATAGTCTAGTGATATTAATATTCCAACGAAAAATATTAAAAGTTGAAATAAAAAATGCTAATTTTTTGGAATGGCCCAGGATCACTCGAAATTGCAGAGTAATTTTCATCAAAAAATTCTTTCTATATATGAAACATAATTTGATTCAATAGAAAAAAAGACAAATAAAAAAAAGCTAGTCAATATTTGTCTTAAGCAAATAACACTTATCGTTTTATTATTCTAAGCAATTTCTATCTCTTATTTGTCGTCAGTTGAATGCTTTTTTTTTTTGTACCATAAAAAATTAATCTCTTGAAATGATTGGTAAAGTATTAGGACGTGGGTAAATAAACAATAATGATTTCCGCAAATGTGACAAAGGCAAATACCATAAAAAAAACCGCTACATCGGTAAAGCGAAAGACCAATGAGATTTTATCTACTACCATTTACTTATTATTCGTTCATGTTTTCATTGTACGAAATTCTCGATTTTTATTTCTGCACGTAATCGTTTGAATTTGCCCTCGCATTAAGTTCTTTTTTTTGACCATTCTCTCACTACCATATAAACTGCTTGGCCGTGACGAAAATCTACGTCCAATCTACCGGTTAATGTATTATTGTATATAAGTACATACATATAGATATAGAGCCGCTGTAGGGGTCGCGCGATCGCGCTCTGCAGGGCGCATTAATAATTTATGTCAAGCCGGCAGATATACGCCATCGCTGTAGCCACGATCTTCTCGCAAGTCGTGATCAAGTCTTCGATGAGATAAACAATAAATGAAAGTAATCTAAATAAATTCAATGAAAAATGATAAAAAACAAAAACATACAACTTTAATTGAATTCAATTAAAAAGTCACGCAACTGTTTATTAATTGTATAGTCGTGAGAAAATTAATTGAAATAGAAATTACGGAGTAGATAGTTGAGATTTTTGTCAAGCGTTAGACGATAAAGTTGGGGTTAAATAAACCAAGCTGATAAAAATTATTTTCACAACTTTCTTAATCACTTGTGACAATTTATCGGCAGGAATTTAACGATTTAATTGGAAACTCGGTAATCAAGTTGATCATCAGCCACACGACGGATGTTTCGTAGCGAGTAATCATCAAGTAATTTTCGATATTTTTTTAGCGTACAGTTAGCGAGGCGTAACATTTTAGGGGACGCATTGGCAGTAGTATGAATGCGGGAGGGTAACTGGAGTGAGCTTGATTGTAATTAAAGTCCTCCCTATCATACGCCCCGTTCACTATGATCCTTTCCTCTCTTTCTCTTTCTGGACACTCTCTCTTACTCTGAACGTATTTACCCTTTCCCTATTCCCATACCACTCTACAATCTACTCTCATTTTAGCAATTCCTCCTGTTTTCTCTCACAACGCGATTCCTCGATATAATTAGTTTCCAGCAGTGTGGCCTTCTCACCCCGACATACATTCAGCTCTCGTTCATAAAATGTTAGTAACACTGGCTGACCGCTTTTGTGGGCGCGCTTTGCTCGCACTCGAAACCCAGGGATTCAATTACGATCGTACCCGCAGGCCAATGCTAACAAAAGCTATCCAACCGTACAGACAGAGAGAGTATAACATATACGCACTACTATGTTTCTACAATGTTATATATTTTCTTCTTTCCTACTCACTCACACCCTCCCCCCAAACACATACACACACATATATATATACAGATAGTCTTGTCTCTATGCTATTTTCCCGGCAGCAAGTGCCCTGGGAAAATCCACAGTGTAGGTAAGCATTCGCGATAAATCCTTTTTGCTTCCCGCACTTTGTATCAATGTATACAGGGATATAAATATATTAAATCTAGTATTTTCTCGTGAATGATAATCGCAAAGCGAATTAAACGGATATAACAATATAGGCGGGGTCAGAGGAGAAATGAGTGGTAGAGAAAATGTGCATGTGTTCACATAGGAACGGTAGGTTTGTTTTCGAATGGCCAACGAAACCAATTGGCCCCAGCGGTAGTGACGGATTTTATGCATGCCACGATGCGAGAAATTTATTTGCTCCATTTCGAAACAACCATCGTGAGAGGGTCCAAAAGTGAGAAAGAGAGATGGATAAATACTCACGTGGTATATCGCAATGCGCACGAATAGTCCCGAGTAATATCTAGAGAGAAAGAGTGAGCTAAAGAGATCGAGAGAGATAGAAGCATTTATACCCAGTAGAATCCCTCTATTTTCATACCAGACACCCTCTCTTGGATTACTTAATATTCCGGCTGAGTATTGCTGGCTGAATAATCGCCTCGCTGTGTACTCTACCTAACATTCAGTATCACCAAGTGATACTGATACTACTGCATTGAAATTTCATTGGTGTAATTTGCGGTGAAGAAAAAGATTAAAATGTCAACTCTACTTATTTGCATTGATTGTTTGTTGGAAACAATAAAAAAATATATATAGAGAGCAATAAAGATAACAAAAAAAGTCTAAAAGGAAACTTTATTACGATGTCTGTGTTATTTAGTTCAAGTGACAAGCAACTAATCCTATAAATTACTTGGACTCTAAACGGTACCAGCAAAAATGGCCTCACGTAATTATTTAAACGTGCTAATTGCAGACTCGAAAATTACAGACTTACAAATGGGTAATAGTAAAAAGGTATACTCAGTAATAATGTAATACACATTGCAGCACAACTATGACGGGTGGTCATTCAAAATAAAAAATAAAATAAAAAGAATAAAAAAATTGTGAGTACAGAGGTGCCGCATGAGGGCGGGTAAAACGATAGCGTGTCGCATGATTTGCAGAGACTTTTATTGCTCGGTGATCGCGGGATTCGATAAGCAAAGCGCGCGAGTTTACTGGAAATAAAAAAAAAATCGATGCAACACATATGTAATGTATGTATGTAGAATGTGTATGGATGAGATCTCGCGAGGGGGTGCGTTACAAGTGTTCGATCGTCAGTTTCCCAACGGGTTTGCCACCTGGTTTTATTTTTTTCGCGCGATATAAAACCACGATGAATTACACGCATACACACATGGTCGTATAGATTATATATATAAATATATATGATGAAGAAAACAGCAGTATTATATGTAGACTAAGTAAATCTCTTATGACGTAGCAACACGTGAGCTTTGTAATTTCAAGCCTCACTATCTATCTTGACTGATGACAATCCATCAGTTATTAGTGTCATCACGCTTAAGTTTTTGCTTTATAAATTTACGTAACACAGTTTTTTTACGTTTTACACTTATAGGTCACATAAATTTGACAGTTTTTATTTAAAATGTCTAAAGAACCATAATGGCTAAAATAATAATTTTAAAATAAATTACTCGGTAAATCATAAATAAATAAATTTATGAACACTAACATATTTTAGCTGAATATAACATAATATAAATAATATTTTTTAAATTAAAATATATTATGGCATTAAAGTATTATATAAATGGAATATCACATTGAATAATAAGATATTAATAATAATGTGGCAAATACTATTCGAATAATATATGATGATTTTAACCAATTGATAATATAGAATAATGACTGTTTTGTTTGGGTTGGATAAATATATTAAATTAATTATTCTTCTTGTGTAATAATAAACATAATTAATAAAATATAATATTTTGTGTTTAATGTATTTGTTCAAATTTCTACGTTATGCTAATTAAATCAAACTATATACACCAATAATTTACGGCTAAAAGATAATATTCTGCGTTGATTGAAATTATTTAAAATAATGCAAAGTGCTAATAGGCATCGATAATGTGATTTTATAATGTGAACAATAATACTCCCGCTCGCTTTGCTGGCTATTAATTGAATTTTCGGCGCTACAGCTTTTTTATGATCAATTTAATGTTTTAGATTCAAAATATTAAACAAATAATCATATCTTATAACTATATATTTAGTTATTGATCAATTATTCTACATTGTATTCATATGAAATTAGCTTTATTTACAAATATTTGATCCCTGGTCAAAAATAAAACTTGGTTTAGACTTGGTCATCTTAAATCGTGACTAAGACCATTTAAATCGAAACCAAGGTGCACTCATGCAAATTCGCCGTGGTTTCGACTTAGTCACGATTTAAGATGACCAAGTCTAAACCAAGTTT
This sequence comes from Microplitis deprimator, assembly GCA_964016945.1. NCBI lineage: Eukaryota > Metazoa > Arthropoda > Insecta > Hymenoptera > Braconidae > Microplitis > Microplitis deprimator. Next base: position 6,456,981 of record OZ024709.1, on the reverse strand, counting down.
TATTTTTGACCCGGGATAGCATATGTAACTCATGCACAAGTACACCCAGATCAAAAAAATAACTTGATTTTGGCTGCCATTACTTTTTTTGACTTAAATGCGACTTTTCTAACTTGGGTTTGACTCAAATGACTTCAATTTAAGGTAACTGAGTCAAATCCGAGAAAACGTGACAAATTTGACTTGGTCGGCGTAAATCGCTACTAAGTCAGACAACTTAGATAAAAGTCAAAACCAAAAGTGTTTTCATATCTGGAAATGTGTTGTTCAAACTTCGAATCAAATAATTCAAACTGTCTAACAATTCGAATTTTTCGTAAACTGTCGAAATATTGTGATAATAGCAAAATTTGTTTTTGACAGCAGTCGATAATGACTTTAGAGAAATGTGATTATGGATTCAAATGAGTTTGTTAATGACCCCCATAATCAAACGCTATTGAGGAACACAGAACGCCATTTGCTTTTTGACAAATTATTAACTACCGATTGGTAAACGGCCGTTTAGGGTTTGCTTTGTAGATATGATGTGCGATAATCAGGCATGCGTTAAATAAACTATTGTGTACATCTAATGATATCGAGTATTATAATACCAATTTCACATGGACGTGAGACAGTATCACTTATTTTCCTGAAGATCGGAACGTTTTTCGCGAAACGAAAATAAATAAAAAGTAAAAAAATCTACTGGGATCTAGATTTCTGAAATGTTTCGCACGTCAGCCGAAAATTGCAGGCCACCCCCAACTACCCCTTGAGTCATCTTGAAGTCAAATTACATAAATTATTTTTATTTTCGTTGCATGAAAAATGTTCCGATTTTCAGGTACATCCATAACATACTGTCTCATGGTTAGCCCTGACAAAAATCGGCTTCTCATTCATTAACATCAATCGCATGATACATATGAACATTTTTTTAAATTAGAAAAGAAACTCATATTTATGGGATATGAAAATTAGAAACTATTATAAAAATTTTCTCTAAAGTTTGGAAAATTTTATGGTAATGGGATTAATATGAGTGTATTATGTATTCAGTAATTTACGTACCTAGCGTGAGCACGAAAAATGTTCCTGCATCTATTAATACAGAATTTTTTATAAAAAATGTATAAAATGATTGAATATTGATTGAGAAGATCATAAAGCTACCGTCACCCACCGGACAGTAACCACTTTCAGTTTCAATAAAAATGTATGCTACGATTTATGTAAAAGAGCGCGAAAACTAATTATCAATTTTAACTATTTTTAAAATTAAAAACACTAAATTACTGAAAAGAGAGTGACAACAAAATATAATACATAATCTATATTGGTAGCACGATAAATCTTATCGTCCCTAATTGAAAACTTCTATTGAAACCGATTGATTTTGATTGAAAGTCAGTTGGAATCGATCGGAACGCTTATGAGGGATGCTCTCAAGTTTCACTCGAAATCAATCAAAGTTTTTAACCAGAGGTATACATTTTATGTTAGATATCTAGTTTCTGTAGCTCAGTTAAATTATTAAAAAAATTTGTTACTAAAAATTTGGTACTGTTCTTTTGATCAAAGGATGAGAAGATATCATATGAAAATCCATAGTAAGTTAACTAAATGGTGTATTTGGGGATTTAAATTTATGAAGAATTAAAAGCCGCAGGTGTGTATCGTCTGATGAAAATGGCATGGCTCGAGTCACTGGATCGCACGCCACACATATTCTCCCGTCTGGCGTTTCCGGTAAGCCCCCTTGCGTCACGCGGTATATGATCGATGGCAGGCTAATCGTTCATATTTACACGCCGCAACATGGCCTCTCGGTAAGCGATACCGGCGTTGATGTTCCATATTTACTTTATATACGCATCTCTATTACCCAATGTCTATATATTAAATATATACACATATACGCTAACTGGCCTTTTATTTAGTGTCAGTGTGTTTTAAAAAAAGTACTGGCAATCGAACCCTGTTGAGTTCAAAGGCCTATAAGGGTTGACTCGCTGAACTCCGACCGGTGTGCTCATCCCCCGCGTGCGGTATTACGGATCGTTGCGTTTTCCAGATTGCTAACGCGCGTGGGCATGTCGAAATTTCAGTGAATTTTACGCCGCCGCAGGCTCTCCATTGTCAGCAACCATACAAGAGATAGATAGATAGCGAGAAAGAGAGTAGTTGTGGTTTCTATACCGCTTGATTCCAACTGGAATTTGACAACATTTAACTGTCCTATGCGTACATCCAGCCAGAAAATAATGACATACGACCAGCACTTTTTAGTACTTGACGTTTATTTATATATATGTTTTTTTTTCTTTTTTCATTTTAATTAACTGATAAATTAACGACTAGGCTTAATGCAAATGTGTAATATACTTCTACGAGTAATTTATTTTACTGGATAGACAAACTTTGCAGACAAGGGTTTGATAAACCCTAGCAACCTAAAGACGTATAGGGAAGAAAGTGCAAAGGGTGAAAGTATTTTGAGGTTAGATCATTTGATAAATCGATCCGCCGAATGTGTACTTATATATTCCATCAAGTTTGCGCACCTGTTACCGCATACTGAATCACTTCGTCATTTCTTTTAGGTTAAATCTCAATTTTTTCTTTTAACGAATATTTTTATTGCAGACGTGTTTTATATTTTTCAGTAAAATGAAATTTTTGATTTTAATTTTAAAGACACGTGAATTTTAACATGTAGATAAATAATAAAAAAAATTGAAAGGGATGATATGAAATGGGGAAGAAAAGGTTGGAGTAATAGAAAATGTAAAACGAAGAAGGCAGAAGCAATCACTTTAGTATATTGCGGTCTTCAGCTGATGCAGCGGCTGTTCAATATGCAAGATACTGAGGATACTCTTTCGCGAGAAGAGAATCTTTCTACTTTCGCAAGCAGAAAAGCCTGGGACTCTTTCGATAAAACTTGCAATGAGATAGAACGGTGAGCTGTTTTCCCAATAGACATCTATTGGAGAGAAATAAAAATAAAATAATAATGTTTTTCCAATCGTTATGCACGCCCGAGACGTAACAATTAATTTACCTTCGTTTACGCCCGTCTAATTGAAAAATCGTCGATAAACGGAAGTCACTTGGCGTATCGAGGCGAGACGGTGTCTAAAGAAAACGACCAAGAAAGTCGCCGATATAAGGAGTAGAGGAAAGTTAATTAAACTGCTGTGGGGGAGACTGTGTGGGGTAATCTTCACCGAGGGCGGAAATTAAAAATGTAAATCCACGTGATTGAAAAACACGCTCAATATTTTTTTTTTTATTTATACTTTACTATTATTATTATTATTATTATTATTATTATTATTATGGCAATATTATCAATACGGTTGTTAGTAAGATATGGAATAATATAAAAAATAATCACTGTTTCGGTAAAATATTCATCAACTGTTTATTTCTAGAAAATGATATTTTTATTCCAATAATTATCGGTTTCCAATCGACGAATATTTTTCCTTTATTTAATTAATTAAATAACTTTTACTTAGCAAAAGTAAACAATAGACAATAACGATAGAGAAGAGAGTATTGAATTAATATAAGAAATTCTGAAATATATAATAAATGCTCAATAAGTAGTATTCTAACTGATTTATTACAAGTTAAAAAGTATACAGTTTTTTTACTAATATAACTACTAATTAAATGAATAAAATTAGTGAAATCAAACCCGGTATTTGGTTTGAATCATAATTTTATTATCTTACTACCTCTAGACACTGCCTTGATGAAGAAAAATTATTTGAAATGATTCAAAACAATTTGAAATGATTTGTAACAATTTGAATCGACTGATATATAGATATACAATTAGCATGGATTAAATCACTTTTCTTAATCAGGGTTAGGGTGGTCGTTAAAAACTAAATTTTCTCAGGCGCCCCATACAAAGCTTTTTTTTTAGTGAAAAAATACGTGGAGAATTTGGTTTTTTCTTTTTAAGTAAAAAGAAACAACCACGTGCCGCAGGACGATCGAAGTTCATTTATCGATACAATCGCGGTTTTTTTTAAATATCTCATGAAATATGTAGATTAAAGGGAAAAATCATTAGAACAATTTTGTAGGAAATTGAATTTTTAACAAAAAAGGTCATATGCATTTTTTCCATAAAATGTGTATTTATGGAGATATTTTTAAAAAACTTTTTTTAGATCTGACGGATTGAGCGTTTTAAGGATTGCAAATTTTGAAAATAACATTTTTCTAAGTATATAGAAACTACAACGAGCATTAGTGATTGATATGTTACGAGTTACGAAGTTGTCTATATTTTAGAAAAAACGATATTTTTAACATTCGCAATCCTTAAAATGCTCATTTGGTAAGATCAAAAAAAGTTTTTTTTCAAATATCTTCATAAATACTTATTTTATAAAAAAAATGAATATGACCTTTTTTGTTAAGAATTTAATTTCCTACAAAATTGTTTTCATGATTTTTTCCTTTACTTTGCATATTTCATGAGATATTTAAAAAAAACCACGATTATATTGAAAAATGAACTTTGATCGTCCTGCGGCACGTGTTCTTTCTACTTAAAAGGAAAAAACCAAATTCCCCACGTATTTTTTCACTAAAAAGAAACTTTTTATGGGGCGCCAGAGAAAACTAGATAGTAACTCCTATTATTGAATTTTCTTAGTATAGGATTGAAATAACAAAGTTCACGCATTTGATTACTTAGACGTTTTGCAAATTGTAAGATGATTTCTCAATAACTATCAATTAATTATGTTTTTTTTTTTATTAATAGAATAAAATTATGAATAATAATTCATTAATAATAATTTATAAATAAAAGAACCAAAGATAATGACATGGAAAGCAGGAAAAATTATAATATTTCACAAAAATAAGTTTTCGATAAAAAAAAAAAATTGAATATTGTCAATTCCAATATTCCAAAAACTAATAAATTAATAACACTAAAGTATTGAAAATAATAGTAATAGTTATTTCACTAAACTATACTTGTTATCATTGTCATGATTGATATTCTTACAGTATCAAGACAGTGAAATAAATTTATTTTTTCATTATATATTTGCTCATTGTCACAATGATAATGAGTAGTAAAGTGATATAAATGCAAACATTACTTTCAACGTTATAATGTTATTAATTTATTAGTTTTTTAATGTGGAAGAGACAATATTCAATTTCTTTTTTTATGTCGAAAACTTATTATTGTGAAATAATAGAATTTTTCCAGCTTTTACGTCGTCGTCATTTAGTGTGTAAGTTATAAATTATCATTATCATTAATTAGTTGATATTTAAAAATAAAATTAAAAAAAAATATAATAACTTGTAAGTGATTGTGAAATCATCTTAAAATTTGCACAACGTCTCAGCATTTAGTTGTGTATACTTTGTTTCGTCAAAAGAAGGGAAATGTTATGCGTAAAAAAATGTTTTATAGTAAACACAATTATCATCAAATAATCCGTATCATTTGAACTTTAAAATTCTATTTATACAGTCCACAAATTATTATTGTGTTATTCTTCTCCATGACCTTGGAAATTCAGTATAAATGCAGGAATTTATTCCTTCCAAAATCAGTGAAACAAAAATCGTTGAACATACACCATCAACAGTAGTATTGTATTTTCCGGTAAGTTTTTTAATAACATGGAATAATTATTTTAAAATAGTATCAAATTTAAATGATGCTAAGTCAATGTATTGATTATTAATATGTTTTGGATTTTTATATTATAATCTTATACTTTATATTTAAACTAATAGATATAAAACTCCAAGGAACCAATAATTACAAAATGTCGAAAGTAATATTTGCATTCATTGCATTACTCGTCATTATCGTCATGATGGAAAAGACTGCCGAGGCTTGCGCTGGATTAATGGGCACGGTAAATATTATTAATAAATAATTAAAATATGATGCATCAAAGTTCTTTAAAATTCATAAATAATAAATTTTATATTTTTCAAGTGCAAAAATCATGAGGATTGCTGTTCAATGTGGTGTGCCCATTCAGATTATCTCGGCGTTCGATACTGCAGTGTCAAGACAAAGTAAAATAATAAAATTATGATTCAAATTAAGTGCCGAGTTTAATTTCACTAATTTTATTTATTCAATTAGTAGTTGTACTAGTAAAAAAATTGTATACTTTTTAACTTGTAATAAATCAATTAATATAATATTTATTGAATATTCACTATTTTTTTCAATTCTTCATGATCATCTAATTTACCTTTTAAGATTATTAATGTTAATTGTTTACTTGATTTAAGTTAAAGTAGTTCAAGTAACAACAAAAGAACTATATTTATTGATTACAAGCCGATAGTTATTAGCCTACAAAGTTCAAAGTCCACATATTAATTACGTTGCCACCGATTATTTTATCAAAATATGTGTATAATTGCTGATGACATGTTCGTTAAAGAGATCAAAAGTTATAAATGATATCGAACGATATTCAATACCATCATTTTTTTATGCTCATATTAAGTACACACTGTTGTATAATTATCATATTGATAAGCTGATCGTAAAAACTATTGAAAATATTATTTTTCATTCATTCTTTTTTATCTGATTATATCACACGATTATGAGATTATTATTTTGCACTACAATGATAAGCTTAATTGAATAACTTTCTTATATTGATAAGAAACTAGTTACTTCATAACATCAAATTTCGATCGCATCAATATAATCGATTTTAAGCATTCAGTTATAATCTATTTCTTGTTAAATTTGAAATTTTGAAAGAGTAAATTTATCGAAAAATCATAAGAGGCATTTTTTGAAGATCTTTCAATTTTGAACAAGAATATGTATCGAGCTTTCCGGTACAGTAATTAGCTGATGAGTTATAAAATTTTAAGGTTGAAAAAAAAAAGTTTTTCGAAAAAAAAACGTTCTTTACCATTTTTTCTCTAACGATATCTCTCAACCGAATTGACCGATTGAGACGATTTAGGTGGCAATCGACGCATTTTATTGAGTGCTACTGCTGATCAATTTTGGAATTGATTTATCTAACCGTTCTTGAGGAATTTCAAAAAAACTAAAAAAAAAAATTTTTTTTAATTCTTTCGTTAACGGTTTCTCTCGGAACGAATGAACTGATTTTGATGGTTGAGGTGGCATTCGACGCGGCTTATGAAGATTTAGAGCTGATTAGATTTTGCAATCAATCCACCGGGCACATTACCCGTGTAGGGTTTTATGAATGGCCAACTATCGGGTCAACTATTGGGCGCCAAGCATACTAGCCTGGCACAGTAATGGCAACCAAGATTGGCCGTTCAGCGGGTAATGGCTGGAACCTAACTTGGGCCCAGCCATGGCAATCTATCATCGGCCGAACATAGTCTACTAGAATGGCCCAATGATGATAATTAAAGACGGCCTATAAATAATAAATTTCGAATTTAGAATACGAAGTAGAATCTAAAAAGTAAATTTTTTCAACAATAAAACTTGCAATAGTTTAAATAATCAAACTGAATATGTTATTGAATATTTATTATAATAAATCAACATAAATAAAATTTACCATACTTATATGCAATCATTACTACATTCATTATATAATTAAAAAACAGAGATCAGAATAAATTCTTTCTTAAATTTTTGTTGCCATGAAAATTTCTAAGTCTAGTCTTCTTAATGTTATTGGATTAATATTATGTCCATCACTATCACTACTAACATGACGATTATCACTAGCACAATAATTAAATTCACCATTATTTTTAATCAGTTGATCACTATAATCAATAGTATTTGATAGTAATTCATAACTTAGAGTTTCTAAATGGTTAACCTCCAAATCTTCTAATTTATTCACCTCATCTCTAACTCCACTACAATCATCGCCACCATTATCATCTACAGACTTTCATTCACAGTGTTTTTTTACTCAATAATAATTGTGCGACCTAATAAATAATTAAATAAAATAAGTGATATCTTTTTTTATAATTTCAGCTAACATACCACGTGTAGGGAGCGAGGTCTCACATTAGATTATAATGTCGACTAACTTCCACAAGTATATGAATCTAAAATCTAGTCGCATAAAAAAAAAATAATAATTTAAAACATAACTCGTTTAAATTTCAAACTCAGAAAGGAAAAAAAGACAAGAATCACTTTTTGTTAGTAAAAAAAAAACTTAAACAAAATAAAATAAAATAAATAATTAAAATAAAATATTTTAAATGAATATTTCAATAAATATTCAAATATTTGAATATTTTGAATATTTAAATATTTTAAATACTTAAATATTTTTAATAAAATTAATAATAGATTAATTTTTCATCCACTTATAATATAGCGCGAAAATTGTGATCTAAATACTGTCAGCTTTCTGTAGCTTACGAATGGGTTAGAATGTTTATTCATCATCGGCAAACCATCGATAATCATTGATCGGTCTACCATCGGCTGGATGACTGGCCGATTGTCTAACCAGTGCCTTTGATACGAAACCCATGAGCCGGTTATCGACCCATTAATGTAATTCGATCATCGGCTAACCAAGGTTACCTATTGATCGGCCAACCATTGGCTGAATGACTGGCCAAGTGTATCACTGGCGATTCCGATACAAGATCCATGGACCACTCATCAACCATTAATGGCCCAATAATAGTATTTTGATCATCGGCCAATGATTGCAAGCCATTAATAGGCCAGTCATCGGTATTGTTGTATGCCTGGCGGTTCCTGCACGGGTTAAAAGTTATTCAAAAAAAACATTTTTGAAAAAATTTTATTTTTTGACTGTCTCTGAACGCAACCTACCAATCAAGCTCAATTTTCCATAGCTTTAAGATATTAAAAAGTCGCGTCGACTGACACCTTGACGATCAAAATCTGTTCATCCGTTCGAGAGTTACAAATGTTCACATACGCACGTACATACGTACATACATACATACATACACTCGAACATCTTGAAATTAGTAAATCTTCCTAGGACCTCAAAACGTTAAGATCTGAGAGAAATTTGATTTTCAAAAGCGGATCGAAAACAATAACTTCCCGAATTTTCGAAAATTTTCAATTTTTTTAGCGGGAAGTTAAAAAAACATCATAAATTGGTAGTTGAGAAATCATCTTACAATTTGCATCACATCTAAGTAAACAAATGCGGATACTTTGTTATTTCAATATGAGAAAAACTGTTATGCGTAAAAAATGTTTTATAATAATCGCAATCATCATCAAATAATCAGTATCATTTGAACTTCGACACTTTATATTCACAATCAACAATTTATTATCGTGTTATTCTTCTACATGCCCTTGGAAATTCAGTATAAATACAGAAATTCATCTCTTCCAGTATCAATGAAACAATAATCGTAGAACATACACCATCAACACTAGTACTGTATTTTCCGGTAAGTTTTTTAATAACATGGAGTAATTATTTTAAAACAATATCAAATTTAAATGATGCTAAGTCGAAGTATTGATAATTGATATGTTTTGGATTTTCAAATTATAATCTTATACTTTATATTTAAACTATCAGATATAAAAGTCCAAGGAACCAATAACTGAAAAATGTCGAAAATAACATTTGCATTCATTGCATTACTCTTCATTATTGTCATGATGGAAAAGACTGCCGAGGCTTGCGCCGGATTACTTGGTTCGGTAAATATTCGAATTATGATATATCAAAGTTCTTAAAAGTTCATAAATAATAAATTTTATATTCTTCTAGTGCAACGAACATGACGAATGCTGTTCAATGTGGTGTGCCCATTCAGATTTTTTCAACCTTCGATACTGCAGTGTCAAGACAAAGTAAAATAATAAAATTATGATTCAAATTTAGTGCCGGGTTTAATTTCACTAATTTTATTTATTCAATTATTAGTTGTACTAGTAAAAAAATTGTGTTTTTTTTTTACTTGTAATAAATCAATGAATAAAAGTCTTATTGAATATTCATTATTTTTTTCACTTCTAATTTACCCTTTTAGATTATTAATGTTAATTGTTTACTTGATTCAAGTTAAAGTAGTTTAAGTAACAACAAAGGAACAATATTTATTGATTACAAGCCGATAGGTTTTAGCCTACAAAGCTTAATGACCACAAGTTAATTACGTTGTCGCCGATTATTTTATTCAAATATGTGTATAATTGCTCATGACATGTGAAAATTATCATTATTGTGACAATGAGTAAAATATATTACTAAAAAATAAATTCATTTTACTCTGTCTTGATACTGTAAGAATATCAATCATGACAATGATAACAAGTATAGTTTAGTGAAATAACTATTACTATTATTTTCAATACTTTAGTGTTATTAATTTATTAGTTTTTGGAATATTGGAATAGACAATATTCAATTTTTTTTTTATCGAAAACTTATTTTTGTGAAATATTATAATTTTTCCAGCTTTTCATGTCAATATCTTTTATTGTTTCATTTATAAATTATTATTAATAATTTTATTATATTAATAAAAAAAAAACAGAATAAATTGATAGTTATTGAGAAATCATCTTACAATTTGCAAGACGTCTAAGTAATCAAATGCATATACTTTATTATTTCAATTCTTATATTATTATAGGCATGAAAAATATGTAAAGCCAAACTATTCGTAACGTGATTGGTCGAAAGCAAAAAAATATATGCAAACGACACGAAAATATACATTAAAATAAATATATGAAAAACGACACGCGCGCGCTTGCGCTCGAGACATGTACGCTAGTATCAGGAAAACTTATGCGGGAAAAATGTTCTATATTAGTCGCAATCATCATCAAATAATCAGTATCATTTGAACTTTGAGATTTTATGAGTACAGTTTACAATTCATTTATGTGATATTTTTCTCTATGATCATACAAATTCAGTATAAATACAAGATTTCATCGCTTCCAAAATCAGTGAAACCAAAATCGTAGAACATACACTACCATCAGTAGTACTGCAATTTCCGGTAAGTGTTTTATTCACATGGGATGATTATTTAAAAAAAATATCAAATTTAATTAATGATAAATAGGAGTATTGATGATAAATATGTTTTGGATTTTTAAACTATAATCTTATACTTAATATTTTAACTATCAGATATAAAAGTCCAAGGAACCAATAATTGAAAAATGTCGAAAGTAATATTTGCATTCATTGCATTACTCGTCATTATTGTCATGATGGAAAAGACTGCCGAGGCTTGCGAAGTATTTTTTCACTCGGTAAATATTTTTAATCAATAATCAAAATATGACGCTTCAAAGTTCTTAAAAATTCATAAATAATAAATTTTATATTTTTCAAGTGCAAAAATCATGAGGATTGCTGTTCAATGTGGTGTGACTATTCAGGTTTTTTCGAACTTCCATTCTGCGGTTTTAAATTAAAGGAAAATTCAGAAAATTATGATTTAAATTAAGTGCCGAGTTTAATTTCACTAATTTTATTCGTTCAATTAGTAGTTGAACTGCTAAAAAAATTGTATATTCAACTTGTAGTAAATCAATTATTATAATACTTATTGAATATTTATTATTTTTTTCAATTCTAATTTACCCTTTTAGATTATTAATGTTAATTGTTTACTTGACTTAAGTAAAAGTAGTGTTAGTAACAACAAAAGAACAATATTCATTGATTACAAGCCGATAGTTATTAGCCTATACAGCTTAACGTCCACAAATTAATTGCGATGTCACCGATTATTTTATCAAAATATGTGTATAATTGCTCATGACATGTTCGTTACAAAGATCAAAAGTTATAAATGATGTCGAATGATATTTAATACCATAATTTTTTTATGCTTATATTAAGCACACGCTGTTGTATAATTATCAAACTGATAAGCTGATAGTAAAAACTATTTAAAATATTATTTCCATTCATCCTTCTTTATCTCACTATATCACACGATTACGAGATTATCATTTCGCACTACAATGATAAGCTTAATTGAATAACTTTCTTATATAATGATATTACATCATACACACTAGTTACTTCATAATATCAAATTTCGTTTGCATCAATTTCAAGCCTTCAGTTATAATCTATTACTTGATAAATTTGATATTTTGAAAGAGTTAATTTATCGAAAAATCATAAGAGACCTTTTTTGAAAAGCTTTTAATTTTTAACAAGAATATGCAAGCTTTCCGGTACAATAATTAGCTGATGGTTATAACATTTTAAGCTTGAAAAAAATTTTTCCCCATGTTGTTTAAATGGGAAATGGAAAATTGCAATCCGGGATGTTAAAATTAAGCGCTAAAATTTTGTCTGACTGAAACTTTTGAATACGTCCTTAAAAAAAAAAAAATGCATGGGTTAAATTTATATATTTACTACATGTCCTCACACAAGGTAAAAAATATTTTACGGATATCACTATGCCAGTATGGGCATGAATGCCATACTATATGGTATCGAAGATTTTTATACGGTGTAAAATTGCATGCATAGATGATTCGATCATTGCGGGAATAGTAACATTGGCGATAGTTGGCGCGAACGCCGCAGTGTCAGTATGGCCGTCAGGCCCATACTGCGTTGCCGTATCCACAATGCTTCTGGCAGATGAACCTAGTCTAACGACATCTATATAGTTTTGCAGTACGATAGTATACACTGATTGATACGCCAAAAATTATGGCGGGAAAAACTAGTAGCATTGGGCCCTCGGCAATGTAGTATGGATGTCAGGACCATGCTGTTTCGCGGTGTCTGCTATGCATACGTATGAGCAATACAATAGCTTCAGTACTATACAGTATAGTAAATAACGCCATACTTCTGGGACTCGTTACAATATTGCCTTGGGATATTTCACATACTTTTTTAGGATCTGTCTTAAGACCATACCAGCATGGTGTTAAACGCTCGATTGATTTGCCTCAAAATAAAATCGAAGATAAATTTCGAAAATTTCTTCCGATTGCGAATAGGACATGGAAAAAAGTAATTTCCTAAAAAATTTGGTTTTTCGGTTTTCTACAAAGAACCAAGGTATGGAAAAAAATTATAATAAATTGTTGTAAAGCAATCATTAACAATCGTTATAAATATTTCTAACATTCGAAAATGTATTGTTTGAAGTAAAATGTTGAAATTTTCATATCAGTTATTATTTAAGAGCAGTTTTTAATAATTTAGATTAAATAATAACAATACTTGAAGATTTTTAATTATTTTAATTCTTTTTTATTAGGAAAAAAAATGACATCTCTTGAATATAAAAATAGTTGTACAAAATAATATAAATTTTCCTGTTTACTTTTATTCATCTATCCAACTTACAAACAATAGATAAAAATGCATTGCTTACATAAAGTTCGATAAAAACATTTTTGTGTCAACTCGAAAGATCTTTTGCATTTTTGTACATTATATTTCCTTAATATAAGGAAAGTCACTGTGCATAAAAATATATCAAATAGAAAATGTCAGTTATCATTAGATAAATAATCAGTTATATTTAAATTTTTTAATTTTATACTTAAAGTTATTTATTATTATTTTGATATTTTTTTATATGATGCGAAGTTGCTATAAATACACGAATTCAACCCGTAAGATATCAGTGAGGCTAAAATCGTAGATCTTAATCTATGCACAGTACCACTGAATTTTCCGGTAAGTTTCGCATCGACATTTAATTATTACATTAAAAAAATATCAAGTTTAGTAAATTCAAAATTTAAATATTTTTAATTAATATGTTCTATATTTTAATGATAATCTCATACTTTGTATTTGAGCTTACAGATTAAAGTTCAAGATATCAATAACATAAAGATGTCAAAAGTGATATTTGTCTTTGTTGCACTACTCGTTGTTATATTGATGATGGGACAAACTGCTGAAGCTTGCAAATCAGATTTTCGTGACGTAAATATTTTTAGAAATTATTAAAAAATTTTTAACGTTTCAAAAATAATTATTGGTTCTTTTTTTTTTGAAGTGCCTCAGTCATGACGACTGCTGTTCAGGGGACTGTGCAAAACATTTAGATTTTCTAGGTGTTTGGTTTTGTGCTCCTCGTTTTGGATAAAAAAATAATAAGTACACTTGTACATAAAGTTTTTCACGTCTTATATATAACTAAATAAACTCCTGTATTTGATAATTTTAATAATTTTGCGTTGAATTTAACATTGATCGGGTGTTCTACACTAGAAAAAAATGTAGAAAACTTCATTTAAAAATATGAGTTAAAATTTCTAAATTCATATTGTCAACTTGAAATGCTATTGAAATTGTGTAATTTTTACAATTTTTAGAATTTAGTTTTTCTTTATATTTAGTAATTTTTATTACTTGAATATGAAAATAAATATAAACTGCATTAGTAAACTTGACCATATATTTATTAAATTTTACTATATTAGAATGGAAATCAATAAAATAAAATTCTTATTAGTATTTTAACTTTTTATTATTACTATTAATATTATTTTTATTATTATTATTATTATTATTATTATTATTATTATTATTATTATTATTATTATTATTATTATTATTATTATTATTATTATTATTATTATTATTATTATTATTATTATTATTATTATTATTATTATTATTATTATTATTATTATTATTATTATTATTATTATTATTATTATTATTATTATTATTATTATTATTATTATTATTATTATTATTATTATTATTATTATTATTATTATTATTATTATTATTATTATTATTTATGTCATTTGTATTGATGATGGTGATAATTTTTATTTTTAAAAAATCTCTTGTTTCGACCGAGATTCGAACCCTGATCTTCCGCGCACGAGTCTTTTCCTTAGTCTATCGGTCCGTTGTCTCTTTTGAATGAAGGTCTCTGAACTTGTAATACATATTCGTAAACGCTATTCCTACCAACTTTTGATTTTATCGATCTGCTTTCGAAAAATTACAAGCCGTATAGTAATTTTTGTATACTGTAAAGTATTTAATGCAAATTTTTAGTTAATTTTTATATTTTTACAGAGTGAAATTCGTTGAATCGTATAATAAAATGTATTACTAACCGTTTAGTAGTAATTTAATATTTTCTTTATAAAATTTGCTGTTCGATTACATATTTATTTGTTAATTCAATACATTGCGTTCGTTTTGGTTGTTAACACGAATTTCATGTTAATAATTATAGACAGAATCTGTTATTTTGACATTTATTTTTGTGAAAATTTAACAAATTTACAGTATTAAAATTAACTAATAAATATATGTCAATCAATGTTAAATTTGTAACAAATTATTTATTTGAATCTAGTTATTGCATTTATCAAACTTACCAAAAGTTAGTAAAAAATGTAAAACTTATCTTGTACTAAGTGGTAAAAATAAAAATTTTTTATTTGTTAATCTTTGTTTCAACATATAGTAAATTTCTCTAAAGTATTAATGTTCGATTGTACGGTACTTAAGCAACAATTACTAAAAAAAAAATCAATTAAATATTTAAAACTTTTTATAACTCAAACTCTGATAAATTAAATCCGATGAATTAAATTGAACGGAGCATTAAGCTTAATATCAAATTTACTTGAATAACTCTATTGTTTAACCTCAAGAATTTGTTGGCTCCATTAAACAATAATAAGGCTATTCTATTAAAAGATGAGCTATAATAATTCACCGAGATTGCGTGATTTCTGGCGTGAGTCAGAAATAATATAAGATCATCATCATATACCAAGGTCGTTATATACATCCATAACTTTTCTTAGAGTGTGTTAAATTGGCGCATTAAAGCAACCTAGTATAACAGAAGCCGGCCCGTTTAGACCAAGGATCCTTTATATGCCTGAATCTTTGATATGTCGCATGTCTATGACATGCCAGTGCGACCCTTATTTCCTCTGTTTCTCATACTTTACTGCGACCCTTACACCAGTTTAACATCTGAGAGTAGACGAGGGTTGCGTGGTACTAGAGTGATTTTCGCCGTAGGGTTTGTGTTTTCTCCATGCTCGCGTCCTTGTCCGTTTACGCTCCGATTGCCAGGGACGTCAAGGTATCCAACTTTTGCGGGTGTGTCTATTTTTTTTTTAATTTTATTTTCCACTATATACATATATATACATATGTATATTCAATAATAACACACAATAAATTACTATAGCTACAAATGTATGTCCGAACACTGCGGGTGCAGTTTTACCATATATTCTTGCGGCAATTCAGTACAAATGCACGCCACACCCGAGTGAGACTGCGCGTGTTAATTCCACTCGCATAAATCCCAAGATTAAGGGCATACGTTATACTTAGGTAAATGTGACTCGCGTGTTTTCTTTTATTTCTCATTATTATTATTATTATTATTATTATTATTATCATTATTATATTCTTTATTTTGCTACTGGGCTTTTTACAAATATATGCCTCGATGGTTGCCATGTAATATATGCACACCCCCTTATATATATGAATCTCTCGACGCACCAGCCATCTCTTTGCTCTCATTCTGTATGACTCTAACTCTAAAGTGGCTGAGGATTAACGGGTTGGGAATTTCGAAGCTGATTTGCACGTTCTTAACGAAGCGTGTGGAACAACTTTTGGTGTTGTTAAGGCTCTCGTAAATTCGCTCAAGGACCATATACTCAAGTATAACAACACTTTGAAAGTTTACTTTGTCATTCCGAAGTCACTGGTATATTATATTTATACATACATAAAAAGTGTGTGCAATGTGTATATAAGTTTTGGTTTGCTGCGTATGTGGACTTATTTACGTTTAGCATGTAAAGTTGACAAGGGTCTCCTTGTAACCGCTTGTATTGGTCTCATCTAGCTGGAGGCTGCCAGAGGAAAAAATGAATGATGCACAAATCATCTGACAATGAGATATTTATGAGAACAAGCATTCATAAGTGGTTAAGGTAATTTCAAAAATGGATACTTTTTATTACCATCCGAAATAACCGTAGCGAACGCAATTGTGAGCTCGTATATTTTGCACGATCGTTTTATGGATTAATGTGGCTAAGCATATATCGAGTGTAAAACTATAAATATCACGACCGAAATAAATAATATTTTCAAAGGCAATCATGAAGAGTTTCAATGCATTGGGATTAAATCCATGGACTGAGTTATTTCGATAAGATTAAACCTGTTGATCATTGATTGTTATTTGTGTCAGGAAATGGATCCGGAAACTATACTGTAGATTGTAGTATACTATTGATTGGCCAACAAAGAAAAGCCCAGTGGACCAAGACAAGCGTCTTTATCCCACGAAATCGTCTCGAGAATCCTTCGAATTCTCTTATTGACTTCTTGAGACACACACAAAGGAGCTTTGCTGACATATATAGAGAGTGTAGTCACTTAGTTATAAGTTTGTCTTGTTAGAATGCGACGCGCAAGTTTCCGTATTCTCTATATTATATATCCACTTCTTGCTCTGTCACAGTGAACAACCGACTTTGCCTTCTATATACTGTGTCCACCCAAGTCAATGTGTCTGTGCATGTCCACAGAACGACGTTATGCTTAGTGAAATTGGCAATGCTGACGACGGCACTAACAGCTCGAACTTGTCATCATCATCCTCTACACCCCACACCTGTCTGCTCAGAGTGTTAACACGTGTCAAATTTCGTACCCAACTCGTGTGCAGAAACCCTGTTCTACAAAGCTCTAGATACTAATACACCAACCATATCATACTCTCTCTATATATTCCGCTTTCTCAATTTCACTCTCTTGGTCCAAATCCACGCAAGCTTGACTCGAATCTCGAGCTGTCTGAATAGAGTAGACGTCAGGGGGATTCTATTCAGTAACGAGCGGAAACTATCGCTCACACGATGCTATGAGAGATCTTTCGAATATGAGCTTCATAACTAACACGATTGATAGACTAACTGACCAATTGATCGCCCGACAGACCGACCGACTGGTGACGTAATCGAATTGCGTTCGATGGTTAACGAGATGTCCTATTTAGCGATATCGACACCTGGATTCTGTCAGTACCAAGAAACTCAACTACTGTTTCTCATAAAAGCAAAAAACAAAAAAATTAATATTCAAATGTCACACTTTTTGTAGGGGTGTGCGAATATTCGAATTTACGAATTATTCGTCACGAATCGAATCAAATAATTCAATTCAAGTTTAGAATCAAATAGTTCGAACAATTTGAACTGTTCGAATAGTTCGAATTTTTGCAGAAGGTCATATATTAGAAATTTGAGAAAATTTTACCATAAGATGTTTCATTTAATTTATGGAAAAAGGCATTTTCGAATCAAAATAAGAATTAGATCTTTTCATTCCGGGTAGGGCCAGATGTCACTTTTTTTTACAATAATGGTTTTTCAGTCAAATTTTTATCATTTCAGCAATGAATTATGAAAAAATGATTCCAATTAAGTCAAGTAACTCAAATAGGATAACTTTTCTATCGAAATCGATTAGTTTAAGAGCAAAGCATAATTATTTGCACTATTCGAATCGAATGTCACTATTCGATTCGATTCGATTCGAATAATATTTGCATACCCCTAAAAAATTTTTTTTAGTTATATGTAAAAAGAAATCAAAGTTTCATCTATAAAACGAAGTGTT
Source organism: Microplitis deprimator (assembly GCA_964016945.1). Classification (NCBI taxonomy): domain Eukaryota; kingdom Metazoa; phylum Arthropoda; class Insecta; order Hymenoptera; family Braconidae; genus Microplitis; species Microplitis deprimator. The sequence continues at coordinate 6,438,349 of OZ024709.1, read as the reverse complement.
TTGTAATTTTGTATTGATCCTTGATATAATGGGAAAAAAATTCACTCTATTAGAAAATCGTTTAGGCTCACAAGTTTGTCGTATAATTTTTTTCATTTTACATGCTGCAGACAAGTCTTGTGATGAATACATTTTCTCTATCCTCTGTACAAATTTAGTGGCCGCGAAATTAAACTCACGTCAATGATGAAAACTACTAGCTACATTTTTTTTTTTTTTCGTTTATATTTTGCTATATATTGAGTTTTTTTCAGCTAAATTTACGTGGCAACCAATTTCTGATGCAATTTGTAGTGAGCTTCAAACTCGACAATTTTATTCTCGTGAATACTCGATATTGAACGTCACTGATGATTCTTTTTTTTATTTTTTCCATATTTTTTTATACAATAACAAAATAACGCTTACAAGTATACAGCTTCACTTTTTCAATATCATTTTAAATTGATAAAATAAAAAATATATTCATAAAAGTTTTAAATTAAAAATCAACATTTTCTGTTTTTTATAATTTTAATTACCGACATGTAAAATTATTATTTTATTTTTTATTTTCATAGATTTAAATTGCAGTTATTTTTTTTTCTCATTATTACAAAAAAAAAAAAAAATATATATACATATTTATAAAAATTAAAAAGATAAATTGAATGAGATACAGCCGTAGTTTTATAATCAAGAGAGTTGTAATTTTCAAAGCAAATGGTTAGCTTTTATCCAACACAGGTTAGCAATTAGAGGTCGATAATAAAAGCAATGTGCTTTTTAATCGTCTGTTAATAACCACAATAAATTACATATTTTTTTTTATCAATTTTCACGATTATTATCATTTTTTTTTATTCATATAATTACAGCCGTAAATTACTTAAAAAATTTATACGAACATCAGTTGCATTTATTTAGCCGATTTTTTTTTTCTTTGCAATTAAACTTTAATATCTCAAGTGCATTTTATTTCTTTACGTCTCTTTCCCATGAAATAGTCTAAAAAGAAAATTTCTACGAGGATTTCTTTACGTACACTCTTAGCTACCTCACGCCGAGTGAACTGCAAAGTTTAACGACTCGTTAGGTGCTCGTACCTGGTGCTGACATTATACGGTGCGTTGTAAATACCCACGCACACAGCGCAGTATACATCAGTAGTCGTATATACTTATATAAATTTACCAACACATTAAACACATACATACCAATTTAAAGTGTACACACGTGGCTTTTAGTGGATTCTAAAAAAAAGTACGTAGACATCCTCATGCTGTAGAGGTCGACAGGTATGCTAGTGAGTAAAAGAATATCTGGAATCGAAGAATTTAAATCGGGTATTTTTTTTTTATCTACCATGAATGCTCAATACATTGTATTCAGAATCCAGAGACTGCGTCTTATGTGTATATATATATATATATATATATATATTTTTTAAATTCTCGGGGGCAAAGTATATAGCGGTCATGGAAAAGATTCTCGTGTGGGCTTGTGTGTCTTCTTGTGCTTGATGGTCTATGGGAATAATATATATACCGTAACACACAGAAGGGGTTTACATCAAAAGGATTATCCTGTGATTAATGCCTGAGACGCAACAGATGCGTGACTCGTACAGAAAGCCGAAAAAGGGGCCATGGAGGTAGTGAAGAAAAAAAAATTTCCTCAGCGCATCCTACTGCTTTGTATTTTATTCTTTGAATGGTTTAAGGCGTCACTCTTACTATTCCGCGCCTTGCTACTGGTATTTTTATGCTTTCAACAGCCATATAGATATATATGTATATATGTATATAGTATATAGTATATGGAGAGACAGGTCCCTAGTTAATGTACGTATAGATTTTCATTTAAATTCTATACCCTGTAATGCAATAGGTAGGGATTTGTTGTCACGATGATGATTTATATACATCTGTCAAATCAAAACATTAAAAATGAATCGGAGGATTTAGTGACAGTGTAATGTAACTTTATCATATCAGTGAGCATATAAATTGAAATTCAATCTATTTATCTCACTGGTTGAGACTAGAGACTATCTACATTAATCTCCAGTACCGCGTATGCATGAGTATATAGCTTTAAACTCAACGGCGTACCGGGTTTATACTAGGGTAGTAGAACTACCACCGCAGTACGTATTTGCATATTTGCTACGTACTTACTCTCAGGGCATATCGATTTGAATCGTGTCTCTGCATACGGAATCTACCTACATGCTGATGTCTCTCTACTTGCTGCACAAACTGTGCCAATTGTCGAGGCAAATAGTTTATTGTCTATGAATATGGCTGCCACCCGATTGTTCTCGGTCCAACCAGGTCTCTAGGTTACCATACATTTTATCGATAATAATATTTAATTTTTTTTTCCTTATCCTTATGGCTCACAAGATAAAGGTCTAGAGAAATTCATACGATTTCATGAAATCCGATGCCAAACGATCTCATTTTCTAGGCTATAATTCTTTAGTCACTAGTTTTCTGGTTTCTTCAAGAACTAAAATCATGAGCAAGTGCGCGATAACTTTATAAACATTTGAGATTTTTTATTAAAATTTGAATATTAAACAATAATTTACAAATTATCGAGTAACATATTCCTTCCGGAAATTTTATCTCAAGCTATTATTTTGAATGATCAATAAATATCTCAATATTTTTTCTCGTACTGAAAGTTAATTTTTATTTTCATTGTCACATCGACTTTTAATTAACAAAAAACGTTCGAGAACGTTCATCGAACTCACATCGATGATTAAAAGTATCTCGAGTTACAGTGCAGGAAATCATATGACAGCAATCAGAACCTGATATATATATGTGTGTGTGTGTAAGCCAACCATGGTGTCGCCGTCGCATTCTATTTACTCCACCCACTACCTTACTTCTTGACACAATGTCCATGTCACCGGAATCTTGGCTTCTCGTTCCTTCTCCTCTACTCCTTTAGCCACGGATGCTAATCTTGTAGCGAGCCACCGAGACCACGAGTTCACGCTTTTAGGAGACTAAGACCACCAACCAGAAATTTATGTTCTTCCTCGCCTTGTTGTCCCTTTTACTCTCACCTCTACGATGCACACGAGTTCACACAAGAGGATTACTTGTGGCCAGACGTCGACTAAGAGCCTACTATTTGTAACATGAATAAATTTTTGGCTAAATGTCAACGACCGTTTCTACATATATCTATATATATAAACCCATATTTCTATTTACTTCATACTATTGTGATGACATCTAATAAATTATTTTCCATGATGAAAACATCTAACTATCATTTCCGTTATTATATCTGTCAGAGAAAAAAAGACAACGTCGTCGCTTCATCCGTATGTCAAATGACCTTTTTCAAGCTCCCTATTTGTTCCTTAAAAGCTTAAGGTACATGGACCAGAACTTTTTACGATTTTTTTTATGACTCGGCTTTTCTTCCCTACTAAAAAGAATAAAGGCACATATAAGTATATATATATATATATATATATATATATATATATATATATATATATATATATATTAGTAAGTCCACTATGGTGGCTAACGGTAAAATCAAGTTGCTCTTCGACATCGCGTGTTCTTATCCCTATGACTTTGCGGTAAATCCCCAAGACTGTGACTTTTCCCTCACGAATGTCTGGCATCCACAGCACACAAAGACAAAAAGACTCATGAAGAAAGTGAATGTACTACCTAATGCAACTATACAAAGCCTTAGGGTACAACCATTTGTATGACCAACATATAAACACACACACACACACACACACACACACACACATTAATACTATTATACAATATAAAGGCTATTATATGTCCCTTTTGCATTTAACTCTTTAGCATATAACTCCCAAGACTTAACGCGGTAGCGTCGTGGCGCTGACGTCGGTGCGCTAAACTTGACGTTATATGCCCGTGAATTAGCATAATGCAACAGCAAGGTGCACTTTGGGTTTAATTTCATTTATACGATTTGTCCTTGTCAGATTGGTAGCTCTCTCAGCAGTACCAGAGATGGTTACAACTTGGCTATATAATCTAGACCCAACCTTATGCCCCATGAGTTTGGATAATCGAATCAACTTAGACTACTCACTTGGCCTCGTCAGCTCTAACCTCAAAATCCGGTGACCCAGAGAGACCGAATACGTAGTAAAGTTTAAGTTTAAATTATATTTATGACAGAAAGTACGCCAACATAATTTACAGAAATATCAATCTATTTAATTAAATTCTCTTGGATATTATTTAATTATTGTTATTGTTATTGTTATATATATGTATTGTAATATATATAGGATACAAGGTATCCTGTCTGGTTATTAATTTGGAAATAACACGTCATTCAATTAATACCGCCCGCAGCAATCAATTTGACACATGTGTTCTCATTCGTCATGCCTATTTCCCGAAATCGAAGAGCCGTGTTCGAAACGTTACCGGCGGGGTTGCATCATAGAAGCCCCAATGTGTGTCCGGCCATAGTATCGATTGTCATGCTAGAGATACAATATCTCGGAAGTTATGATCTACATACAGGTTATTTTTGACACACAATTTATCTTTTGTCTGTATAAATTTATAAATATATTGAAGTGTTTATTAAAATGGAAAATACTCAATTGATAATAAAGTTTTATGGTTTTTTTTCTTATTAATTTAATTTATTATTTGGGGGAATCGTAAACACACGTCAGACCTTGATATAATGTACTCAGGTTACTATTCAGCGGCAACGAACTCAAGAGACCGATCGTTAAAACGACCCTTCTTTTCTTAGCCTCCCTCGCCGCACACTTTGTCTCGGCACTCCCTCGTCTAACCCGTGTACTTTCTTGCATTAAGCTACACCATCAGACACGCGATTCACCTAAGTGAAACCGTGATATAATAATATAATGTATATATACAGAACTAAAGAGTGTACATTATTGCTATGGTTATTATAAAAAATTTTATAAATTAAACTGGAAAGTCAATAATTTGACATAATGAAAATGCTAATGACATGGTACCAGGTAACTTCGCAAATCAGAGACACACTCTCGCGAGAATGCCAATCTTGAGTGTCATTATCTCAACCGTAATTCTTGTGATTATCGATAATGCACCGACGACTATGTTTAGTTGTCGAAGAAAAGACCTAGAAGAAGAAGAAGAAGATGGTGCGTTTTTTTTTATTTTCAGAGTTTTACGACCTCGTATTTTTTCTTTTTGTGGTCGTTGATGCCAAACGTGGTGAAGGTGATAGTGGTGGTGGTCGACGGTTCTTATTACAGTGAGACGTCGAGTTTGTGACAAGAGGAGCATTAGTTATTATTTGTTGGAGAAAAGTTGGTGGCTCATGTAAAAAAAAATATATATGTATATATATAGAGAGAGAGAGAGAGAGAGCGAGAAAGAAATGACATTAGATAACAGGGCGGTTGGAGAATGAAAAAATAAAGTAAAAAAAAGACGAAGAAGATAAATTGGAAACAGCTGATGAAGCAATCTCGATAGTTCACTCGCGGTATATCGAAAAAGCTAGTGAGCTTTGGCGATAAACAAGCTCTGAAAAAGAATTCGTAGAGATGCTCGAAAGTGTATGTATAGAGTTAAAGGAAAAAAAGAAAGAGAGGATTGGGAATTGGAGGTCGGTAAAGCTCGACGCTGCTCGTTGAAGCGTGGCACAGCAACCGTGACTCTGGGTTTCCCAGTAGAGACTCACGGGGATCGTGAATTCCAGCAGGCTTTCTCTTCCGTCAAATATACGTGGGGGTGACTGATTCGAGACTACACATTTACTATACCCACTGCTACCTAAAGCAAAACTCAGCTGTCGTATTTTTCAGTATCACCAGGATTACCTCGCTTTTCCATCTCCCGTACTACTACTTGTTTTATCTTCAATAAAAAGCTTTTTTTTCACCAGTACTTTCTCTCTCTTTGTCTATTTTAACTTTTCGTTTTTGATGCAGAAAACTTTTGCTGCATCACTTAAATACTTTTTTTTTTTATTGTGACAATGGGATAAAAATAATCTTCTGTCGTATGAAAGTTAATTATTTCGTTACCTCGTATTTTTTCACGGAATTTTAAATAGCTTACTTTTTAAGTTATTTTTTTATTTTTAATAATTGAAATTTTAATTAGAATAACTGTGTAGTACATTATTAAATCCACTGAAGCTATTGTGTGACCTCCTGTTTACTGTTGCGTTAAGTAACTTCCTTCAATTTATTTTACAAAAACAAAAAAAAAAAAAAAATAACTGCAACATTTATAAATTAATGATTCTTAAGGGCGTAGTCTAGTTGGTCATTTTTGAAAAATCGTTTTTGTTTTTTTTTTTTACATTTTTTGAATGTTTATGTATCCAAGCATATTGTGTCAAATTTTTATGAAGATCCGAGCGGTGTAAGTTTACTTTTCTGAATCTAAAAGTCGGCAATTACGATTTTACGCGTATCGAATATGTGAACTGTCACAGCTTGGACACATCAAAAGAGAGCAGAACGGAAAGGAAGAAGGCTAAATTAGAAGCAAACGTCAGTTTTGAACAAGAAGAAGGCACTTCGTACGGTGCAGGCATCGCAGATTAAATTTTTGTGAGATTTTTTTTTTTATTTAAAAAGACTTGAAATGCGTTTATCTCAAAACAACGTTTTCGCCGACGCCAATCACGATTTCTCCGGGGCCCGTAGGCTCATCCTTCTGAAATTTGAACCACATATTCTACACGTAAGTAGTTACAGGATAGACTAAAATCATGTTAAAATTTTGGTTTTAACTAATTTTTCTTTTTACAAATAACAGCGAAAAAAAAACACTTTTTTTTTTATTTTTGTTAATTAAAATTAGTAAAAATAGTCCAAAATTAATATCCCTAGTCTATTTCGTAGTCACTGTTATACCAGATCTAAAACACTACGAGTTTTTTGTTTCAGATAAGCCGTTGCTGAGATATCGTGATTGAGCCGACCTGCCTTTAAATTATGGTGTTCTGTTAGAGTACACCTTTCGTATGAACATACTTATAAATATGAATAAAAACATTTTTTATTTTATAATTCAAGACTTCATTTATCATTTCTAACGGCGTTTGTATACTTATCTGTCATAGCAAGCTCACAAGAAATTCCCAAAAATGTACTATTTTTTTAGCCCACGAACTAGACTACACCCTTAATTTATCAAAATAGCTTTTATCGAATTATTTTTATTTTTCATTCATCAAGTTATTTATGAATTTAAACACGTCTACAAATTGTTGAGTAACAATCCTATTAGTTGGCTTACAGATACTTAAAGCAAAAAAATAAAAAGAAGATGTGATTTAAACAGACAAAACCTCTTAGAAATATATAAAGTATTAAACTTCAGATGTCTACTCATTGAACCGTCAGAAGGCTACGATTTCTCGTGTCTCAAATCGTTTATGGTTCACGATTCAGATCTGCGGAAACCGTTAAATCTGTATCAAGGATACAGACGGCTTCAAGGGTGAGATAATTGTCGAAGAAGAAGCAAACACTCCCCTATATTATAACAATTGTGAATAGTGAACGAACCACAGTACAACTCTTGAGCGTCTATCAAATACAGAAGCTTTGACGAATGAGATCTGTGTATTCGTATACATATTATATATAATACTGTGTATAGTATATAGCACAAAACCACAACCAAGTTTTCATTGTTTTCAGCTTATAACGGGCGCGCGAGCACAAATCGCGCGGGGTCTTGATTCCGGCTTACTCAACGATCACGGCGAGGAACATCAGAACCCTATATAGGTTTTATTATGCCTCCGACCCTCAAAGAAGATTTCCTCTAGCATCGCTTTTTCTTTTCAACGCCCTTCTATTTTCTCTGCACTCGTGCTCGATGAATCTTTTATTACCCGTTCGTTGCAGCCACTGGAAAAGCCGCCAGCGATTCGTTTTCACCAATCGTCTTTCGTCATTATCGCGCTTGAATAAGCTGCCCGATTAACTGGAAACCAATAAGGTCCAGTAATGATAAAAATAAAAATAATCACTGGTATATAGGAAATAGCATGGCGGTATTTATGTGTATAAATGAAAGAATTTCCACGTTAAATCTCCTTTCTTCGTATGGCATTTAAAAGCCTGACGATGTGTAAGGGAGAAAATAGGAAAGACGATAAGGGGATTCTCAGACACGCGTGGACGAGCAACGCTTTGTGAGACCAAGCGTCAGATTCTCTCATCAAATTCCAACCTCCACCTACACCAGAATCTTTTCTCTGGTATCACCCCCTAAAGCAAAGGTCGATAAACGCCTGAAAACACCTTAACTATATTCCCTTTTCGTCACTCTCAGCCCCTATCTCTCATGGGAATTTTGTTAGCCCACCAACGACTTCCGGTCTTGCATTTAAACTCTGGGAAACTCAAGGCGAGTCGTTTCACGAGACCGAGTAAGAAATTAATAGCCACAGCCGAGAGTTTGATTACCTTTGGCCCTTGCTCAAGAGACGTGTCTTGTCATTTATCTCTTTCTTATCCTCTTGTCTGCTTTTCTATTCTACTACAACTCTACTACTTCTCCAGCTCAACCATTTCCAACTTCTCTCCCTTTCACTCCCTCACTTCTTTCTCGTCTGGTTGTCCCCGGGGCGCCAGGAAATTAGCAAGAAGTCCTATGGGAAAGAGTGTAAGAGTAAGGTGGGGGAACCAACACTACTATCGAGTAAAGACAATGGGAAAAGGTCTTTTTAGTCAACGTGAATCCTGTATTCACAACCGTGAAGAAACTCCAGACTCTTCGCTCTTCTGTTTCTCCCTTTTACTTGCTTTCACATTAATACTTAATATAACTATATACATACTAGTCTGTACCGTAATTTCGTCTTTTGGTTGGGTGAAAGACCGAGAGACATGCGCGTGTGCTTGCAGGTGGGTAAGTAGTTTAATTTGTTTACAGCCTGCCACAAGAGGATTCTGTCTGTGGCTTTTGCGAGAAGAAGCTTTCGAGTCACTACGACAAATGTCTAACATTTTTTTTACTTTATTTCAACATCTTTCTACTTCTTGTTTACTGTTTTGTCTCATTTATTCCTCAGCTAAAAACTTGACCAGACATGAAACACCAACTAGAGTATAACAATACAGGGGAAAAAACAGCGTTTCAATTAGCTTGTTTAACATGGAAATAAAATTACTTAGAAATAATCAAGCGATGATGACAATTTGCATTTTCGATAAACCATAGGAGCATCCAAAATGACGACAGATTGATGTTAATACATGACTTCCGGGTAATGAGGGATTTTGAGGCATCGTGGATGGTTAACCACTATGCAAACCGATGAGCTGGACGTTGAATGCATATTACGTATACATATATATATCGTGTATAGAGTGGGTATTAAATTAGGCTGGTACCTCAGCAAGCTGTTTCGATCTCTCTCATCTCTGGTCTTGCTCTCTTTGTCTCGCAGCATCAAAGCAATATGACCAAGAGAAATAGCTCACTCTCTCATTCTCATGTGGCCTTCAAGGGTATAAACACATTCAGCTTGTTCCATAACGGGTAACCGGACTCGACACGCGGGTCCCCGAAGCTCATTTAGACCACCTTTGACGAATTCGTCAGTATCTGTAACCTACACGCTACACTATATATATACATATATATATATATATATACATATATATATATATATATATATATATATATATATACTCTGTATTATTTATAGTTCTCTCATTTCATAGCATGCACGAATGGATGGTAATTCGACACGTCGTGTCAAGAGAAACGTTTATCAACATCAGTAATAAATAAAAATATGTTACTTCACCAGATACTTGATCGTTGTCGTAATTTCATAAGCTTTAAACTCGCCGTGACCTTAACTATAATCATTACATTACATTAGGTTTTTGATGGGCATCAGAGTCATCAGTCTCAAATTACATAAATATATGACTAGTAACTAAAGAGTTTACGATACATTTGAATGTGTTAAAATGTGTAGGATGTTTGATGCTGTAGTTGGTCTATGGGGCATCAAGTTAAGTAGAAGGAGCTGGTTTGCTGATGACTAAAAATAATAAACGATGGTTCTCATATGTCTTCGGAATAAGATAAACCTCAACAACTGAGTGAATGAGACTTGGGTCTATAGTTTTTAGATGATATGAGAGACTTAACCAGGTATTTAAGCGAGAATTTTTATTGTGCTACAGTTTAAAAAAAAAAATTATCAAGGCTAAAAGCTTTTATTTGATGATGCAGTAAAATTTAATCTATTGACATTTACAGTGTTCGGTGAAGTAGAAATTGGAAAGTCAATCATGTCCAAAAGCCCAAGCACATTTAATTAAATTACCTTGTACATGAGTTCGATAGAGTTTTGAACCCTCTCTTCAACTCATCGTACCTCTCTTCTCATACATACTCATTCCCCTTTACTACTACTACTAGTATTACTAATACTACTAATACTGCTACTACTACTACTACTACTACTACTTGTACTATTACTGATATTCCGATGGTGCTGCTACTACATTACGGTTAAATTTAACCTTTGACCGTAACGATCCTGCGTAAACTACTCTAATGATCAGATCAACCACTTTGACCATCGTTCATTTCTCTCGTCATTTAATCATCGAATGCTGATGTATGTAACAGTACTTAACTACCTCCGCGGGCTTGTGAATAATCCATTAATATTCATTCATAAATGAGCTAATTTAAATATTCACCACAAATTTTAATCTTATCAATTACAGTTTACAACTTTCCACATTGTACTCTGTATTATCAAAGAGTAAAGACAAGTAAAAATATATGATAAAAAGTAAGAAGTTAAATATTAAAATAAAAATAAAAATAAATAAATAAGAAGGAGGCAAAATAGTGTATGAAAAAAGTATGCAGTATAAGTTGGACTAGCGTGTGCGGCTTGCCACGATAACGCGCGTTATTGGAGAAGTAACGAGAATTTACTGTGGCAAGAAAGAGGATATAAAATAGGGGAAAGAAAAATAAAATATAAAATAAGTGTGGAGTAAGACGACGGGAGGTAAAAACGACTCTTAATACGGTTAAGACCAAGTAGAGGGTAAGAAAAGACAAGAAAAAAATTAAACGATATAAATTTTTTTGTCTTCTGAAACTATAATATTGTAGTGAAAATAAAATATATAAGTTTTAGGTGTAATATAATATGAAACATCAGGGATAAACGTATTAAACATTTAATGTATATGTATACAGAATAATAACAACAGAGAACATAGTTTACACGTGTTTCACATGATGGGTTTGTAACTTGCTTATTATTTGTTGGACGTAATAAGTTTTAGAACTGACGACAACGTCATGATTTTGCCTACAGCAAAGGGCAGTACACAAACTGCAACTGTGAAATGAATACACTACACGTCTAGTCTTCCATATCTCGTTGGGCTTCCTGCTGTTGCTACAACGATGGCAGTAATTTCCTTCCAACAATCTGTACTCGGGTTTCGAGGCAAATGACAACAATATTACCACCGAATTTCACACATGAATATAACAATTAATGACATGTCTTGTAATAAGTCAGCTGGAGCTTGTAATAACCAAAACCAAATTTATATCAGTCCCTTGCTCATTGTTGCATTGTTATAATTTGAATTTATAATTTTTCACCATACTTACACCGAAAGCTTACATTCATGTCCTGTTTAGAGGAAAGAAAATCGTTCATTTCTTTTATAAGAAAATTAGCGCATGCGCCATCCCTTCTACAAACAGAGGCAAAAATTTCAACTTTCAAGCACATCTCTGGTGAAAAATTGTATATACACCATGAAGAAAAGTAGGATATCCTAATCCACGTGTTTGCCAACTTCGCTTTTGAATCGGGTAGACAATTATACACGCGGGTTGGAATCTCCTACTTTCTTACCTAGGTGTGTAATATACTATTATAAAAAAATTTATTTTTAGATAATTTAAATCAATGTTATATATAATTTTATGTAATATTAATGCACTTATCTCTCTGATGTATTTACTGAATATTACTGCTTTAAAAATCTCTTTTATTCTATATTAATAATAATGCATAATATAGTGATTACAATTCTGTTGCGTTTCTTTGCCATGGAAATTAAAAATTTTCAAGAAAAAAAAAAAAAAAAGAAAATTATATATAATAAATTTATTAAAATTCTATATCGTAGACCAGAGCAAAATAAATAAGACAATTTTCAAAACACAGATAAAATTCTTTTTAACCTCAATTTGTTCCATTCTATTTTAATGAAACCTTATTCAACAAAAAAAATTTCTTTTTCATCTAAAAAATGGTGTCTCATTCAATCCTCGCTACCCCTAAATCTCCCAAACCAATTAATAGATTCATTGCCGTAATCGAAATCATTTATCACAATTTAGATATCAATAATTTCATTAATGCAAATTTATTAATGACGAAGCTCAAAAAGAGCGGGAAATTTTGAAATTGGTTAACGGGACTAACCGTTTTAAAAATTTTTTAAAACAAACATTCTCTAATACGCTATTAAATGTGACATAAATTGATAACATCTATTTTTTATCGTTTAAATATTGTGACATAATATGAATAAAAAAAAAATATTTAAATGGCTGAAATGTCAAGCTGATAAACTATCAATTTGAAAATAAAGATTTATCATGTATATTAATAAAAAAAAGTATGAAAAATTGGTCGGATAATATCCAAATTTATCCGATACACCAACAGTAAATTTAACTGAAAATTTAGCTTATATTTACTTTTCATAGACTTCTGATGTGCTTTGAAGTTTGATTAACACAAACAAATGCAGAAATAGCACCAAGTAATATACAGGAAGAAAGCGAATTACCAGCTTTGATGATTTTTAATTTATCGCACTAAATTTATCACAAACATATTTATCTTTTATGAACGCAGAGTATCATTTTCCATTGAATACCTGATAAATCTATAGTAAAAGTTTTTGCACTGTATCATTACATAATTTAAGCTTCAAAATAATGTACTAATAAACTTCCATTATGAAAATTATAAAAAAACAATAAAGTTATAAATCAATTAAAAGTTGTTTGAATTTCGCAACGAAATATGTAATGAAGTGTAAAAGTTTCGTATAAATTGATAAATCATAATAATACGAATATAATCAATGTGTAGCCTAAAGTTATTTAGATCGAAAATGGACGATTAATAAGGAGTAATTAGTAGCGTAAATAATAATTATTTAGTTACTTTGGCAAGTTTGTCCCTCAACTCACAAAGTTTGGGTCTATTCTAAAGAGATAATTTAAAAGTTATACGCGTGAGAGAGTACATAATATATAGAGCAGAAAGCAAGAAGAGTCGCGTTGCAGTCAGGTTGTCATTTCCTGGAGTAGACAAAAGATGATAATAAGAAAAAGGAGATGACGATGAGAGTAAGTATCTAGAGGAATATAGCCGGAAGACCCATTGTGGCCGGAAGAAAACTGTGCTGCGAAACTCCAAGTATACTATATACTAAGAGGTATACAATGTCTGAGACGGGTGTAAGAGACAAAATAAGGAAGTGAAGAGAGTATATATGTATGAGAAAGAAAAAATATAGAGAAAGAAAGGAACGTGGTCGTTTATAAAAAGCAAAGGGACCCGAAGAATTAACAATAAGAGTTTTTCAATTCGATACGACGTGTCTGCTTATCCATCGTCCCTACTTGTTCATATCCACTTAGTCGATAGTGACGAAGGCCTCCCCATTTCTACTCGTTTGTCATCAGGGTCCATCGTCTCTGGAGCGTGAGAAATCTAACGTGCATAAGAGTATACTGAAGGACCTTGCCCACGCCCCGAATACCTCAATCACTGCGGGCCGATTGTATGCGTAAATCCAATCTCTTTGTCAACTTGTATACATACGGTGTTGAAATAAAAAATTCAGAAGCGGGCACGCGTATACTGGATCAAGTTTGTCTAGTATAAAACTAAATAAGAACACTCTAGTTTTAAATCCTAAAGGGTTTAAGTGTTTAACGAAAAAGACAGGCATTCCTCTTACTCATTCTTATCAAGAGATATCCAGTATGGCGTTTAAAAGGCTAGTAGAGCGTGTGTATAAATCGATGTGGTGAAGAAAAAATGTAACTTAGACCACAAGGGGATGCACTTTATCGAGTGCAACGTCACCGTAGATAGGATAGATGCATCTTTTAATGCTTTCAAACGGATAAAATCTCTTTGCTTTTATAAAAAAGCATCTACGATGAGTGCACTTTTAATATTTTTCCACGTCCACAAATGGAATGAGAGTCTTGAGATAAAAAAAAACCTGTGAAAAAGAGAAGATGAAAATGGACGCACTTGGCTGGTTTACTAAAAAATATTTTTCACTCAAAGTACAGTATTGAGGTGTACTGCGTATATATAGAGATATATATGTCGGTACGTTTGAGGGTTCAGTCAATAGTTTAAAAGAACTCGATAAATTTTGTATCCATGCTGTTACTTGTTCTAAAATACTTGAAGCGTAATCTTGACTTTTAGGGGTTTTCTAAAGTTATGCTCTGTAAAAAAAAAGGTTGATTGCAAAAACTTGTAGGGGATCAATGGAAATAAAATAAAAAATTTAATCAATAACTGATACAAGCTATTTAATTTTTTCATCTAAACTTAGGGTACAAGTGTGAATTTTTAGGTTTTTTGTACGCCATTGGAAGAAAGTTGTTCTTTATAGGAATTGCAACTGCCAGCTCAATGTTATATATCTACACTGATAAAAATAGTCGGTAGCAGCTACCAATTGGCAATCGGTAGCTAATACCGATTATTTTTCGGTAGTTGCTACTGATTATTTTTCGCTAGCTGCTACCGATTATTTCGGTAACGGCTACCGATTATTTCGGTAACTGGTACCGAAATAATCGGTAACGGCTACCAAAAAATAATCGGTAGCGGCTACCGAAAAATAGTCGGTAGTAGCTACCGATTGCCTATAGGTAGCTGCTACCGATTTTTTTTTTTCAGTGTAGTTTTCTAAAGGAAAGAAAAACAACTAGAGTTAAAAGGACAAGAGTAAAGCAGATGAGAGGAAAGACAAGATTAGTGTTACCGAATTGACCTGATTCAACACAAGTTTTCAATAAACTCTCGTTACAAACCGGCTGGTATGCTTCAGCCCAAATACACGGGGCTAATAAAAAATAAAGTCAAATGAGTTGGCGTGATGATGGTTGTGCTTGCCGACAAGGTAAAGGAGAAAGATAAAATGAGGGTAAAAGAATAAATGTAAAAGGAGTAGCTGTCATACACGTTAGTACCCCCTGCCAGGATCCAGTCTTTTCGTTACAGTCGACAAATGAACGAGCACGCGAGCACGCACATCTAAATTATCCAACGTTAAATATATGTAACGGGTGAATAAGTCTTACATTAGGGACTACGACATCTCAATCGTTAGGTGGACACGTAGTACTTTGATACGCCTGAATATATTTTGTATAATAATTGCGCTTATATATTAAAGCGTACATTGGAAGGAAAAAAATAGTCATAATAAATAACAAAGACGAGACGGAAATAGTGACTAAAGAGAAACTTATGATGCCTACCTCCTCACTTGTTCTCATCACCAATTTGTCTCTTCCTGTTGTCAAACTGGGCCACAATTCTCTTTTTCTATTTTCTCTCTCCTCTATGGTCGCTATAATGTTGACGATGGTACAATCTATTTGGAGAGTGTAGACAGAATTACGACTCAAGCTCGCAATAGCTGGGTTTCATAGATTCAAACATTATTTCAACAGTATGTATATAAAGTAAATAACCTGTAGTAGTAACAGGCAGGTACAATAAAAATAAAAATAAAAAACTCGTGAATGGATAGAAACAATAACAGTGTTAATTATTCAAACAGGCTATAAACGACGTAGTATATTATTTGATAGTGCTTTTTTGCAAGATTAGTAGTCAGCAGTGCGCCAGATTAAAAAATTTGATGCAGCTTACAACCACACGGTCGATAATAATTTAGAGTGGTTGCTGACCATTACGAGTCCCCTGTCGTGCTCTAAATGAGCATTCCTCCTCGTAATTGGAGCACCGTAAGGGTAAAAGGAGCAAAGGGAACAACCGTCCGGGACAAATGTTTGTTCGAACAGAGTAAGAGTTCTCGGACAGCACATATGTGATGGGGAGAAAAACGAATTCACGGAGCGTTTGGAGTGGCGTATGCATGTGAGAACCATGGTGAAGAGAAATGGACTGAGTAGATGGCAGGAAGTGGTCCTTGGACCTCCCGAGGCGCTTATAAAGTCTCGACAAAAGGCAGACATTGTTCCCAAATCGTCGACACATCTAGATAGTCATTTTTTTTATTCTTCATAAAGATGCGCCCACGCGGATTTTTAAATCATCCTATTACTTTTCTCTCATCTGATTTTATTTTTATATTTGATATCTTTAGATCATATTATACCCAAAATATTTCATTTTCAGTCCCAAGGTTTTTTATAGAAAAAAATAATTATATAGTAAAGAGTGGAATTTTGAAATTCACTAAATTTTTTCATCAAAATTGCGTTAGAGTTTTTACATAAAATAGTGACGCAAAATGTTCGTAATTTTTTTTCGTTGGTCATAACACGAGGAATCGAGAAAAAATTGCTCGTTAATTTACGTCAAAAATATTTTGGTCAATTTTTTAATGATCAATCGACGTTGTGTCAAAAAATTTTGAAGAGAATTTCTCTACTTCACATCATTATCGTGCAACTTATAGTTTATTTGCTATCTCTTAACGGATTGTCTTCATTCCCATCAAAATTAAATTTAGTAGACTTCATCTAAATTGTTACCGGATAGTATAAAATAGCGGTTTGCGTCTTCACTTTCTGTCTATATAAATTAAATATTTATTAATTCACAAGAAGCTTCAGGCAAAACCGAAGCATACATGATAACAAAACCAAAGACGTGAGGTGTTGGCCCGCGACCACAAGCCGGTCGGGTTTATGACGCGCATTTACGTTGCGTTAACAAGCCAAGCGGAAGACGAATAAGCGCCGGCAGTAATATTATATATAGTTCATGTTCTACTTCTCTTCAATTTCCTACAAGGGATAGTAGGTAGAAGACAAGAGAGAATGGATGAACGCGTAAAGCGAATAATGGGACGAGTTATGTGCGACTAAGCGTCCTTCGTATTAAGGAACACCCTCCAATGCTGATACTGAGCTTTTCTCTACAACTTCTATAGCCATACAGTCTATAGCCATATACCACGTACGAAACCACTCAGTCGCATCCAGACGATCGTAACTCCTGTGGTCCACGTCTGACGAGTAATTCTCTGGGTTATTATGTGAGTCTTGAGAACACGCGATGTTTTGAACTCGTGATCAATGAGTTCACGCTTCTCTATATTCTTACTCGTTTTATTATTATTATTCTTCTTCTTCTTCTTCACTCTATACTTTATAGTCTCTTGACAAGTCGCCAGCTTGAGGAAAAAATAATTATAGTTTTTGTTTGACATTATAATGTCATGCTTTTATAAATACCACCAAAATTATGTTTTTATTTTTTTTTTGTATTATGATTATTATCATTATTGTTACTAGAGTTTTTTTTTTTTTATTATAGTTGACACTTGTTGGAGACGATTATCAAAGAATGTTTTGATGGTTGTCACGATGATGAAAGACATAGCGAGCAAGTCATGACGATTAATGAATCTTTACAGTTTAATATAAGATCCTCATGTGGGATTTTGGTAGCGTATTAATGCCAGTCAAATCCTAGACAGCCGTTATGCTAGGTAGATGAGAGTCAGATATAAATATATATAGTAGTATTAATAGTTATAGTATTGATAGTAGTAGTAGTAGTAGTCATCGTAGGAGTAGTAGTAGTAGAAATAGTGAGGCTACTGGCATCAAAGAGAGTCTCGCTTCTGTGTGATATTAATTATTACTATCACCACGCGTGCCTCATAAGACACCCACGTACGATTTTCACGCACGTGACATGCATCAAGCAATGCGAACCGAATATACTCAGCAGAACTACCAGACTATACTACACTACACTAGTAATGTAGCTCGCGTATAGAGTTTAGTCGAGAGAACGGTTGGTTGGAATATGAGTCATTTAGCTGATTATAATGACAACGGTTTTGAGAGAAATAGACTTGGTTGCTTCTCCGGCTTGAGTTACTCTCTCAGGCAGTCATCGCCTTGTGTGTTAATGTCACGAGTGAATTATTCGCTTCTACTAATTCCGCGCAATTCAAATAATATTCATTTTTAATGTTTTGGAATTAGATGGTAATTTATTGAGCATATTTTGACAGTTTTCAAAGCCAAATTGAAACCGTCGATTCAATGAATCGGACAATTTTATTGGTTCTCGGGAAAAATAATTTAGTTCTAACGAGGTCTGGTTAGATGAACTACTATCTAGTCATAAATTATTGACACTAAATTTAAATTGTGAATAACTTGTGTTCAAAAAAATCACATTAGAACGTGAAATATATAAATCGGTAGATTGAAGTCTCTTCTACTCTTATCCAAAATTTCATAAACCTAAAAAGTTTTTTACCCGATATAAACAGTTGAAGGCTGCCCTTACGGAAAAAATCTAATGAATACTTATGAACACTATCGTAAATTCATTAGTGTTGATAAGTGTTCATTTAGTGATCATTGGTGACCATGAGTACTCTGATTAGTGAATCTTACAATACTATTGGTTATGATTAGTGTTGGATAGTGTTCTATTAGTGTTCATTAGTACTTCGAATAATGACTTTTGCAACACTTTTAGAAGTGATTTAATAGTGTTGTATTAGTGTTGATTAGTCGAAGTAGTAATAGATCTTGCAACACTATTGGTAGTAGTTAGTTTTAAATAATGTTCTATTAGTCTTCATTAGTATTCTGCCTAATGAATCTTGCAACATTGTTGGAAGTTATTATTGTTGTATTTGTGATCAGTAATACTCCGAATACTGAGTTTGGTAGCACCATTGGAAAAGATTAGTGTTAATAGTGTTTTATTAGTAATCATTAGTAGTCTGATTAGTGCATCGTTCAATATTACTGGAAGTGTAAAGTGCTGACCAGGTTTCAATAGTGTTCATTAGTAATCCGAATAGTTGATACTACTCTACTATGAAATTCAAATTAATGACACTAAACGCACTGATGGCACTAAACGCACTAATGACACTAAAACATTAGTGCGTGAAAAAACTAAAGCATTAATATTTTTCATTAGTGCTGATTAGTTTCTTTCCGTAAGGATAAAAAACGTGGTTTTGGGGGGGGGGGGGGGGCATAAATTCAAGCACCATCTTTGATTGTTTATAACTTTGTGAATAATTGTTCTGTTGCTATGCTGATTTTTGGTGTATAGTAGATCCTCTCCGAATGGAATTCGTGAGACCAAAATTGTTTTTTTTCATAAATTATTGCTATAATTTACCCTCACAGAGTATCTCGGGATCTAAAATTAAGATAAGAATTTGATTCAAATTTGTATTTACACAGAAAGCGATATTGAATATTTTACATGAGCGATAACTGATGCTGATCGTGATTCTTCTGAATTACAAGTAGGATCTAATTTTTCAGATTTTAGATTTACAATGACATCATAGGTATTTTTAGATTTACTCAGATTAATATAGATGTCGTTAGATTTGAATTCATTTCTTTATAATGTCCTGAAATCTCGTTCAAAACTAAAAATTTGAATCCTTCAGTTTGATAATTTACTTTTTTTGGCTTTGATATTGCCGTCAATTTATCTTATAACTCTATTTTGTATGTTAAGATTTAATCTGTAAATATTGATTACGAAACTAATTACTAAATTAGAGTAAGTTCACGATCTCTTGATCTTCAATTACATAACTGGTTTAGTAATAAATAAATTAATAAATTAAAATTTAATCAGACAAGAAATCAGTCAATAATCGATACAGTTGTTACTCAATCTAAGCTGTTTGTTATTCATACTTTGAGCTATTTGCTATCATAATTTCATGCCTGTAAACATTTATGTAACGTTTGTCTAACATACAATCTTTGAATAAATTAATACTACATAAAAACTTTCTTTAAAGAAAATATGCGACTGACAGAGTGTGAGCCAACTCTAGAACTTTTCTGTTGACAAGTTCTTCAAGCTAAAAGATGTTATTCATAAAAAAGCGTTTTAGCTTTTCAAGTTGAAAATAATGTTTTTAAAAAGTTTTTCGTTCAAAAATCCTGACATAATCCATTAAAATCGATTCGTTATAATCGATCTGAACCTTTAATGATATTCCAGTTTATAAAAACGCGAATGAAATAAATACATAACTTGTGTATTTTTCAGTTAATAATTTTCCAACTGAAAAATTTGAAAAGAGATAATTTATTTAGAAAATCAGTCTTATTTTTTTTCTTATTAGCATGAAATACGAAATAAGAAAAGTTTAATTTAAAAAATGAAAAAAAAGAAAAGGATATTTTTGAAGAGTATTCAACTTTGAACACGAATAAGTTTAATTAGTTTGGTGGTATATATAACTTATGAACACAGTTGTCGAGAAACGTGAAGTAGATGTTAAAATAATTATACGTTGAAATTTAATAGTTATTACTAACTTCAGTCCATCTCACATTCTGCAAGTGCATATGGGAATGAACTTCACATATCACAGAAATTTTTTCCATTATGTCCATGAAATACTCCCACAATATTATGGTAATCGTTCCCATACTACTATAATAAATTTTACTACACTATACGGTAATGATTCCCATAATATGTTGTACAAGTTACAAGAATTATATACGAATATTACCGTAATAACTGTCATTATAATATAGAAATGGTTACTGTAATAGTATGGTTACCATTACCACAATATTATGGTAACCATTCAGATAATATTAGAAAAATTTATCTTACAAGATGAGAATAGTTCCAATAGTGATATGGTAATTACTACAGTGATAGCATGGTAATAATTATCATAATTGTATGCTAATGATTACCATAACAGTGTAGTGATGATTTTTATGACATGTAGACATGTTTAATATGATAAGAATGATAACTATTATAGTATGTTAATCATTACCATAGTAATGTGATGGCTGTTCAAAAATTATTGAAAAACAATTGCCATTCACGATAAGAATAGTTCCAATTATGTTATGGTAATAGCGTAGTAATCATTATTATTATAGCATGGTAACGATTACCATAATAGTGTTGTAACAATTACCGTAATAGTGTGGTAATGATTACCGTAATAGTGGTGTAATGATTACTATAATACTTAGAAATTTCAAATATACTGAGAATGGTTACTATAATAGTATAGTAACGATTACCGTAATAGTGTGGTAATGATTACTATAATACTTAGAAATTTCAAATATAATTGGAATGGTTACTATAATAGTATGTTAATTATGACCATAAGTAATGATAACCATTCTGAAACTATTAGCCTAATATTTACCGTACACGATGGGAATAATTCCAATAATGCTATGGTAATCAAAACCGTATTGGCATGGTAATTATTACCATGAAGTATTGTAATAATTACACACTATTTAGAAATACCTAATGTTATAGAAATGGCTACTATACAGTAATAGGGTAATGATGACCATAATATTAGGAATGTTTACCATATAAGGGTGAGAATAGCTCCAATAAAGTCATAGAAATAGTTAGCACAATAATATGAGAATGATTACTAAAATATCACAGGAACAATCACCATGATGACAGAAATGGTTACGATGATTTCATAGAAACTATGCCGGCATCGTATAGGGATAAAACCCAAATAGATAAAAATGATTAGTACACTTTGTATGAGAACCATTTCCATAGAAAATTGTGTTGCTTATCATAAATTTCTCTCCTTGTTAAAAATATATAACAAAGAAAAAAATTCGAAGTGGAGTTATTGTTTTCGAAAAGTTTTTTCACAGTTTAAAGATTTCTTTTGGTTATTTTGGCTTAGAAATAGTGTAAAAAAAAAAAACAAAAACAATTCAGCCGGACCTTTAAAGTCAGTAATTGAATTCATAATTTAAATGAAATATATTTTAAATATTAAGAATTGTCCAGTTGTTTAAATAATTAATTTAGAAAAATCGAGATTTAGCCCAGGTATATATAAACTTTTATAGAATAAATTATCATTAAAAATTTACGCTTGATGTCTGGGTCGCTTCTTCAACTACTGACATTTTGATACTTTTTTTTTTGTTTTCCGTGAATTATTAATACTGAATTTTTTTAAACAATCTTTATTTACTTTAGTTGAAATTCACTATATTATTTACGTGTATAAAAATCATTGCAATCGAAGGCATGTCTATTTATAATGTTTTTACAAAAGTGGAAACATTGAAAACCTATTGTTATTATTGTTTATAATAAAAAAAAAAAAAATTTAATTATAACTTCACAATTAGCAGTACTAATAAATTATGCGTTCGAATTTCCACCAAATTAATTTTAAAATTAATTAAATAGGTCATCTACAATAATATATCATTATAAAATAACAAAAATAGCATTTTAAAATTAAACAATTGAAATTTATCAGTATTTCATTTCTGTTACATCATGAAATTAAAATTTAAAAATATAATTAATTATTATATTAAATATGTAAAAGAAATAATAATAATAATAATTATTATGAAAATATGATATAAAAGTACAGTATACTAATATTAAAATCTGCGCTATTTCAATATTTTAATCGCAGCAATTAAAAAATAATCACAAACGTGTGAAGTGCAATTAAATATTCGCATCACGTAGCCGAGAAAACGCACGTAATTTCTAGAATTATCCCTCGCTCGTACTCGCCCTTGTTTGCGCCTCTTTCACTCTTTATACATATTTTTTTTTTTTTCTTTTTTTATCTAATTTTTCTTTTTTTTTCTTTCAGTACAATGCCAGTTTGCCTACTAAGCGACGAAAAAACTAATTACAAAACTGTTACACGTTTTCCAGCTTAAGAAAGGGACTAATGAAATCAAGAGATTACTGTTGCTCATAAATTTAAAATAAATATTAGAAAGATATTATATATATATACAACACGCAGAAAATTTTATAGTAAATATTGCCCGAAAATTTTAGGTAACGTTAAGACGACTCGGTATTCTTGAGAGTTATACTATTTGTTCCAGTAATTTTTAATAAACTTTTATTAAAATATCCTCTAAAAGACATTGTAAATTCTGTTCGATGCATTTCTATATAACAGTGAGAGAAATTATAACTTTTCACCATACCTACGCCGAAAGTTTCATTCCTTACCCTGTTTATAGGAAAGAAACTCGTTCTTATCTTCTAAAAATTAGCGCATGTGCCATTCTTCCAATAAACAGAGGCCACAATTAAATCTTTCAGGTGCAGGTTTGGTAAAAAATCGTTTTCTGCCTTCCGGCTGAAAAGTGGCAACTTTCGAGCCGCTGCCCTGAACGAAGTTGCAACTTTCCGGCTTCGTCGAGCAGAAAAATAGTATACGCACCTTGGCCAGTAAAAAAGAAAGCCTCAGACCACATGTTTGTCAGCCTCGAATTCGCCTCTGCCAACAATTACATCTGCTCTGAGACTTTTCTTATTTTACTGACCTAGGTATGTAATATACTAATACACACCAAGAGAGGAAAGTATAATTCCAATCTGCGTGTTTGCCATCCTCACCTTCAGCTCGGGTAAGCAATTACACACGCAGGTCGGAAGTCCTACTTTTCTCTCTAGGTGTATAATATACTAATTTAGAAAAATTGTAATTTCTTCTTACTAGAAATTATGCTATTGGGAATTTTCAGTCTAATATATTTTTAGAATAAAAATTTGAAGATTCCATGTATTCTTTGATTGAATGTATGAAAAATTACTTAAAATATAGTTATAGTTATTTTGTCAGTCTGATATTTAAACATAGTATTTTTGGTAATTAAGATACCGGTGCGTTCGTAATACCAGTGGGCGTGACGCGTTCTGTCTCGCAGCGAAAACGAATGTCTTATAAAATGAGCCAGTACGGCTTTCATTATTCTTACAATGAAAAAGCACAGCTGGAAATCTCACCAGTCTACTGATTAATTTAATTTTTTTTTCTCCATCTCAATGAATCTTCCTTTAATTTAATTTCAAGACATTATATACGTACATATTTTTTTTAACTTTATGTATCTCTTTTATATGTATATACATAAGTAAGAAAGTGGCTCAATATTCAGAAGAAAATTTTCAGTCCTTATGCTCCCGTAGGCGAGTAAGAAAGTTCAACTCGACATGTTTCATGTTATGTAAATATATTCACAGAATACTTTTGCTACGAGCAGAGTTTCTGCTCTCCCTTTATCTTAGTCGTTGAGCTACAGAAAATATGCGACATGACGATGGATAAGAAGAGTAAAGTAGTGAGAGCAATCGAGGTGGTAAAAGAAGTATAAAAGTGGTATGTAAAGAAATAAGTGAACTGGAGCACTCACGAGTTGAGTTAAAAAAAACTGAAAAGTACATCCTATCATGAATGTGTGCAAATATATACACATATCTCGATATGTTAAGGATATCGTCTTTCACTGTGGTTATCGAACAAACAATTTCACGCCAGTTATATTATGTATATGTAATGTAATGATACTCTAGATGCCAGCGTAAGGCAACTTACCGAGTAAAGGGTCAAGACTATTAATTTGGTATGCACTTCACCGGTTGTGATTTATACCTGGTGCGAATGGCTGACGAGCATATATCACACACAGGGATGAACGATGCTCAGGATGGGTTATGGGTTCATTTTCCTACATCACTTCTACTGCACATTACCAACCGACAAGAGTAAAATGTGAGGAAGAATGAGAGCAAATGCGTTATGTACATTTCCTCTCCCGGCAAATGGTACATACGAGCGGAATTTATGTTCTCATATACTCTTAAATACAAATGTGCGGAACAAGTATGTACGTTTATGTATAATTGTTCTACTGATGCTAGCTGTTTATTTTCATTCCGATGTATAAGTATACGATGTACGGCCTGTCAAGGTTACCAACAGATAGATTAAATTACTTAAATTTTTTCTTTAACGAACTCTTTAAAGGATAATAAATTATTTATGTTAATAAGTAGGGACAAGATTTTTGCCTTAATTTCAAAATGAATGGCTCAAACGGTTAATTTCACGGCGAAAATATTGGTCTTATGAAAAAAGTTTTCAAACAAAAGTTGTAGGAAATTCAATTTTCTAAAAAAAATGTCTCTTATGATTTCTTTATATGATCAATATTTCCAACGTAAATCCAAAATTGATATTCATAATGAATGATTCAAATTTGTGTTAATCATCAAAATCTTAATTTTGAAATTACGGTGAAAATATTGGCCGTATAAAAAAATCATAAGAAACATTTTTTCTGGAAAATTAAAGTTTCTACAACTTTTGTTTAAAACATTTTGTTATACGGTGAATATTTTCACCGTAATTCTAAAATTAAGATTCATAATGAATGATTCAAATTTATGTTAATCATGAAAATCTTAATTTTGAAATTACGGTGAAAATATTAACCGTATAAAAAAATCATAGGAGACATTTTTTCTAGGAAATTAAAGTTTCTGCAACTTTTTGTTTAAAACATTTTTTTATACGATGAATATTTTCACCGTAATTCTAAAATTAAGATTCATAATCAAAGGTTCAAATTTTTGTAAATCATCAAAATCTTAGTTTTTGAAATTACGGCTTTCGTATTAGTCCTAAGAAAAAATTATAAGAGAGATTTTTTTTATAAAGCTAAATTTAGAATAACTTTTACTTAAAAAATTTTTTTATACGACTAATATTTTCGCCGTAATATAACAAATTTGACACCATTTATTATTAATTTTTATTTTTAAATCAAAGCTAAAATCCTGGTCCTATTAATAAGAGTTAAATTGCACTTATTTTTATAATTATAATAAACTTAATTAAAGACAATTCATTAGAATTTTTTTTCTATTTTTATAAATAACTTAAACATTGAGTTTTTTTAATTACCAATAGACGATACTTTATCATTTATTTTTAAAAACTAACTGCTAATTATTTGTTTAAATTTAAATTTACGTTCCATTAATCTGGTTCTCATTGACTACTTACAGAGGGTAGGATTTTTAATTTATTTTTCACACATTAACTGGATCAACGGCAATATTTATGAGCATGTACTTTGTACTAAAAAATACAAATATATATATATATATATATATATATATATATATATATATATATATATATATATACATACGCTCGTTAGCCGGATAAAATAAATGAAAAAAAAAAGGTATAAAACTTTCATCAAGATTTAATCATCAATTTTTTTCCAATAAATTTATCCATAAGTTTCTATTTAAATCTGTACGCGTAAAGCTTAAAGAAAATAATAGGGATCCTTGTATACGCCCATCACGCAGAGAATTATTTTAACCGGCCGCGGTATTGCAACGCGCGAGGTGTAAAATGTAAATTCTTAAAGGTGGATGCACGCGAAATAAGTGAGATACCCAGTGTGAGAATGAGAAGTATACAGAAGAGGTGTAACCATTGGAATCTCGTTTAGACGTATCCCGTAGTATGATTTGCGAGTTCTGATATTCATGACCGTGAATCTACTCGATTCTCTTCTTCTCTATACATAAGTATATATATAAATATATATAGTAATATAAGCTATGGTTTGGTAATGAGCTAATGAGGCGTTGCGTGGATGCGGTGAAGAAGGCATCTTAACATCAGCTAGTATATATATAGTCAAAAGTTAAGATGATTAATTCGTGTGACCAGCCCATTGCACGCCTAATTAACGCGACAAATTGCCCGACACCAAATAAGTGTTTGGCTCGATCATCACCGCCCCTTTTTCAATCGTACCTCTTTTTTATTCATTTATGCAATCATATGCACGCCCGTCGATTCTTATATACGCTTGTTTATTTCACGTTTAACTTAACTTTCACCATACAATTTATTTATCTCTTTATTTTTATTTACTTAAATTAAATAACTTAAAGATATATATAAAAGAGAAAGAGAATAGATGTATAAAGATGATGGCCTCGTACCTTAACGATGAATAATTGTCCCGGAAGAGGATTCTAAATCTCTTGAGTTTTATCTAGAAATGGGATTCTATGAAATCTAAACATGAATCTTAAAGTTAAATCACTATAAAACCATGTAGTTAATTTATAAATTTAATTAAAAATATTTAAACAACTGTACTGCAAAATAGTGTGTGTATAAAGTGTTTAAAGTATCGTGTGGATGTATGTTCAGCAGTAGATAAATAGCTAAGCCCAACATAAATATTTGACAAAATTGCATTAACAGCAATTGCACTAGCATTTAGACAAATTAAACAGTTTAAATTTGTGTTTAGATTCGAGTCTGATGAGAGATTTTGCGAAGTTTAGAGATTTTAAAATAAATCGAGTGATATGAGGATGAAGCTTTGGCAATCGGCGCTAGGAGTTTGTATATGATGTGTGGGAAAGTTTGCGATGCATGTTAGTGCGTGGTTTTCATACTTAACAACCTGAATATATATAATCTCAGATGCTAAAGGTCTTGAAGTACTGAATTTAAGAGGAATAGGTGCGCGAAGTCGATTGGATAAGTGCGAGAGGCGGCGTCGATATATCCACGGGGGATCTTAAGGGCGTTTCTTAGCCGATCGATCTCTCGAAATCGGCATCATACATATATACTTCCAGACATATATATGATGCAGATATGTACACAAGAGACGGTCGTTATGAAAGTAACGAAGGATAATCATTAAGCACTTTGGTAAATCGTTGGTTAATTCACAATTCTTGAGATAACTGGTTTGTCGTCCATGCATTACTCTGGTTGCTGTCTATATAATTATAAATTATTATCTACAAGAAACGTAAATACACAGTATGTTATTATTTACCATACGAAGTCAATCGTCCAATTGAAATTCCTTATATTCCTCAATAATTATAATCCATTTAAAAGGTACATATATATAAAATAATCCAGATGGATTTTATCAGAAAAATAAACTCACGTACCAGTCATAGTAAATTCAAGTTTACCATTTTGAATTACATATTTGTATTATAATGTTAAATGTTACGTGATTTTTTTTCTGATGCCTAACACGTACTCAAAATTTCAGGTGCTTTGTATATAATGTCGTTTTGAAGCCGGCTGCACGAATGTTTGCCATTGGCGCATCAAATATTTGAGGGCCGAAGCGGGTGCCAGATGAGAGGAAAAATACGAGTCGTAGTCGTAGTGTAGGAGGTGAGTAGATGATGGGTCGCTGCTGTACTGCCGACAACGAGTTGTTGGAAAACTCGACGAGGCGAGAAGTGTAAACTGGGTCGGCAACGAGTTGAATCTCTCTCGAGTTTAACTTTTTTATTTTTTAATATTTGAACGGACGATGTTGCTTTTTAACTTTGTTTCGTCAACACTTTTTCAAAATTTATGTACAAAAGAAGTTTAAATCGAACCGTCTGGTGCTGGAATCGAATATAGGAGAAGGGAGGAAAAACGAGCCTCCTAACATTTTTTTCCAGTTTAAATGATTTATGAACAAGGAACCCTGACAAAGTGTTTGAGAGGCGAAATTTTAAACTTCCAGGTGCAGATCTGGTGAAAAATCGTATACACACCTCGGAGGAAAGTAGGAAATCCCAATTCGAGCGTTCGCGACCCTTGCCTTCGACTCGGGTAGGTAATTATACACTTGGTTGAGATTCTACTACTTTCTTCCCTTGATGGGTAACATATGATAGTATATACTATTAAGATGAAATAAAATAATAGTCGAATTTTAGTAGATTTTTCAGAGAGCCCATTTTGCCCCAAATTTTAATTTTTTATTTTTGGAGCCTATTGAGTACGAATACATGACAGAAGACTCGAAAAATTAAACGCGGTAAAAAAAATCATACATTAAAACTTTTTTGAGGGGGTCCATCTTGCCCAAAATTTAAAGATTTTTAATTTTCAACAGACGCGACATATTAAGACCAAAAACATGGTAAGGCTAGAAAGAAGTAAAACAAGTGAGAGCCACTGAGGATATGAGCCCTTTTTTCTTAAGGGGCCGATTTTTCCCCCGCCCCTTCTATGTCTAATGTTGAATTAGTAAAATGGACTAAGCGTAAGTAGTTTAGCTTAGTAATAATTATATGCTAAGTACGATCTATTAAGCAAGCATACAGGTGTTTCGGTGGTTTCAGAGAAGATCAACGTTCACATTGAAATCCAATAGAATCAAAGTTCTAGTATAGTTGTATATTCTAGTTACAAACTGCACTTTACTGATCCGTTGATTATCATAAGCTTAACTCGCCTTTCTAGCTTTAACGCGAATTTACTGCGGTAAACCTAAATTTTGTATTGAGTATACACGTGTTTTCGTATACTCTGTTCTATACTAAGAAGTTGATGATTGAAGTGAGTATCTGAAGAATGGTTCTTAAACAACCATCGTATTACCAACATTTTTAGTAGAGAGCCACAGTTAACTTTTCCAAGTTGAGTTTACTTCTTAAATTCGATAAAACCTGAAAGAACAGAAATGGAGTTTCAAGATGGGTAGAAAATGAGATTTACGTCTCGCCGGGTACATTCGCTGACGGGAATAGAAATAACGTTACTGTTGGCACACGCGCTCCTAGCAAAAGAAAACCAACGATGAAGTAGTTCAAGTTTTATTGAAAAATAAAAAATAAAATAAAACTCTTGGATAGGTATTAGATGACTATCTTCTTGGTTGGTAAAATAAAACAACCAACCGGACAAAGTAACTAACAATACCTGAAGAATGAGCAAGAACTTGTGGCAGTAGCAGTACCATTCATTCCTACTCTGCGCTTTTTTTACACCTATCTTTAAGAAGTTCACGTGGATCTTATACTCGATGCTATTATATAAATAAAAAAAAGGTAACTTTTTTGAAAAAATAATACCTAGATCACAAAACTTTAATGCATCCCTGTTATTATTTTGGTGTCATCTAAGTTGCAATTTTTTTTTCTTTCCTTTTTTTCACTTTTCTATTTATTTCCGAGTACACTATTATGTACTGTAGCCACACACCATTTTATCTTATCACCCTTATACCTTTCTCTTCTCGTCTCTTTGCCGACTTGCTCATTCTCTAACGTTTTTTTTTTCTTGTTTTTTTATTATTATTTTTATTTTTTTGTTCATCGTTCCTCTTACTCGAGAGTATACGCTTGTGAGAGAAACAATAACAGCACGTTGAAACCATAGTGAGAAACTGGTTTTGTTCAAACTCAAGCCTCATCCTTTCTCTCTTAGCTCTTTACTTTACTTTCAACGTTATGTTATCATATATATATATATATATATTTTTTTTTATCTAACTCACTTGCACACACTTTACCATTTCTCATGTGCACGCGGACGAATCAGAGACGAAGAAACGATAAAAGATTGAGCACAAAGAAATAATGAAAATGTGAGAATTAAATTTCGGGTAAACGTGCGCGGATAAATTTTAAACAGCCTTACGGCCAAGTCAAAACTGCTTGCCTCAAAGATAAATTACTGTGACGTTAACGGTACGTAAAACGTAAACTCCCTATTCATTTCATAATGTCACTTTTTGTAATTTTATATTAATTTGTAAAGCTGTTAATCACTGTTTGAAGAAGATATTTGAACAACTAGATTCCCATATGGAAAGAATTATCAGTTAAAGCGTTACTACTGTCCCAACGAACTAAAACAAAGATCCCTAACCTCAAAAATAAAAGTTCTCGGTAATTGAAGGCTAATACATGGTATAAAAATCAATATAATGTATAATACATGTAATTACGGCCGAAAATATACTTATGTTGCTTACTTATGCGGCCGTAAGGTAAAAGACCCTAAATTCGATCAGTACCATTAGTCGCCTACTTCAACTGATTAATGCGTTTTTATAACTTTTATCGAAAAAAATTTCTAGTAAAAAAAATATCATCGATACGTTATTATTTGTGAATTTAAATATGTTAGGATATGACGTATCAAAGTATGTTATAATTTATTAAAAATTTAAATTAAGTGACTATGTTTAAAATCACGCTCATCAGCTTGAAATACTATGATGTCATATCCCGGGTCGAAATATCTAGCCTCATCGAACTCAAGTAAGCCTCAATCCAGCCTTACGGAGCTACAATAGCATTTTGAGCCTCAAATGATGTTCAAAAAGCCTCAATGAGCCTCAAATAGTGCTCAAAGATCCTCAATAAGCTTCGATGAGCCTCAAATGAACCTAGTCTCGACTATGTAATTTGAATTCGATTAGTATTATTAGAGGCTCTTTGATCACCATTTGATGCTCATTGAGGCTCTGTGAGAATTATTTGAGGCTCATTAAGGCTTTTTGAACATCATTTGAGGCTCAACATGCCGCTCGATGGTAACTTATTGATGCTAGATATTTCGACCCGGGATAGTAAAGCCGGACCATGTTGGCCACCTAAAGGAAATTGAAATAATTACATGCAAAAATTACCATGACTACAGTAAAATTTGCAATGATAATATCACAAGTTACTGCAACCATTGCAAATTTTATTATGGTCATAGTAATTTTTGCATGTGTTTATTTCAATTTTCTTTAGGTGTCCAACATGGTCTGGCATTACTATGAGACCATAGCATTTCAAACGAGAATAATTTCTCCGTGTATCAAATATGTCATTAAAATTTGTGAAAATTGATATTATAAAAGAATAAAGTAATTTATTGTATGAATTATTTTCCAAATCAATAAACACCATAGTTCAATTAATATTGTCTTTGAGCGAGTATAGGGTCATATGTTGATCGAGTAATAGTACATCACAACTTTTAGAGAGAGACTATCGAAACATTCAACGACCTTTTATAAAAACTTAACCATCCCTACCAAAAAAAAAATCCATATGGAAATTCAGCCTAGACTCCTATATGGTTTCCTATAGGAATTCAGCATAGATCCCGATATAAATTCTTACATGGGTTCCAATGGAAATTCACGTCATGCCAAATCCATATGGAAAACTATTATGGATTCCCATGTAAATTTTTACGATTTCCCATAGGAATCTGAACCATGTCAGAATTAATGTGTGAAAATCCAGATACCCATGGATTCCGACATAAATTCTTATATAAATCCATTTTGATTTCATTTAGCAACTTACATTGAGTGGTTTAATTCCACTCTTATGAAAAGTGAGTAATAATGGGTCTCTTGCCTCAAATAAAAATTGAAAAAGAAAAAAATGACTTAACGTGTTAAGAGAATTGATGAATTTGTTTTATAATTCTAAATGACTATTTTATCAGCATGTTGTATTGTACGACAAGATGTATACAGCTGCTGAGTTTATTCAATCACCACCTCTTTTTTTTTATTTGCTTCTATACATTTAAAGAAAGATCATAATAAAAAAGTAACATATTCGTGGGGCCTTATGTTATTTGTCACACCCTGGCGAGGTATACAGCATAGGAATCCAAGTAGGAATAACAAAGTAGACGACGCTCAAGTCTCGAATGTCACGACACGACGGGAGAAAAGGAACTAAACCCAGGAGACAAATAATCATGGTGAGTGACCGCCGTACGATGGAAAAAAGACCAAGACGGATGAGATAAAGAGCAAGAGGACAAGAACAACAGGATTGGTAAGTTGTACACTGGTGGTAGTGGTTGGTAGTTTTTCGTGTACTGCTCCTGCTGGTACTGGTGGTGGTGCTGCTGCTGTTTTAGCTTCACAGAATCAATGTTACAGTCTGATACAATTTTGGTTCGTTCTCTTATATGTAGTCGCTGTTATGTTTTTTAAAGAAGAAGGCTCCGAACGTGTTTTGACAGACGTTGGGTATGCAGACCCCATACTACTCTTGTTTGCTCATCTTTTCTCATTCAACCTTCACTTCCCCTCACACTACAATTCTCTATCTCTTTCACCACTCAACGTTCTTCATATCGTCTTTTCTGATCCGACAATCTCATTCACCTTACACTTAATTCCATTCCTTTTTACTTATTACTTCGTCGTGCGAATTCTACGTGTCACGTTACGTGATATGCATTTTAAAATATTAAATTAAGTGAACTCACTCAAAATTACATTGATATTTCAAGTCAGGTTTAAGTTATCAACATGATTTAATATTATTTTTAAGCTATAAGAAACTTTTTAAAGATATAAATGACAGCTATAATATATATTTATATTGAGATTTCAAATTTAAGATTCTAAATTATGTCTTATGTAGAAATCGTTGTATATATTTTTTTTTATTTATGGTATATTTGAATTTTTTATTGAAAATATCGAGATGATGACAAATAATTAAAATTTATTTATGATGATAATAATCAAAATAACGTTTTATTAAGATATACCGTAATCTAATGATTGAAATTTACTAAGTAATTTTAAAAATTTGAATTATATTTTCTATTTTAGATGAAAAATTAATATTTAAATTTTTTAACTTCTTAAATTATTCAAATATTAGAGAAGAAAAAATGAAAATAATTAATACATAAATTACATGTGGATAAAGTGCATGGAAAAATTTAAACACGACTGGTTATACTTCAGCACATGACTGTCGTAATCTAGACAAAACATATGTGACCAGACAATTGGTTAATGTGCTCATAGAAACACTTGATGCTTAGAACCGTACTCAGTTTGTTGCAGCACAAGAATGTCAGCATCGTCATCAGTCACATGCGTGAAATGCTGATTCATTTGCGCACATGACTAACTATCGTGTCACAGCAGTGCATGGAAAAAAACGAACTGCTGCTGCAACAGTAAGAGGACCTGTATCATGAGCTTGTCGCTGCAACAGAAAAGTCCTGTAAATACTGCAGTACATTTCTGTTGCAGCTACAAAAATAGTCCTGTTGAAGCTAAAGGACTAGCTCTGTCGCAGGTCGAGGATTGATTTTTTATTATTTGTTAATTTACATATTAAATTATTATTGATTAACTTAATAATTATTAAATGGAATTATTAATTAATTAAATATACAAATATATTTATTAATACATATAATTAAATTTATACATTAACCTAATTAACTATTGATAAATTAATAAAAGTAAACGTCATTTTTTCTTCCATTTTCTTGACTTATCATAACACATTTAAGTATTAACTCATAATACAAACTAGTTCGAAATGTGGTGACCAATAGTAGCAAACGATAATGGGTATCAAACTTACTCAATGTAGTAAATCACACTATTATTACGAATTCAAGACTATTCCTGTGACTGTAACAGAATTGATCTTGTGAATACTACGGAGTTTTCTCGTTGCAGCTACAGGACAAGTCCTGCAGCTGTGACAGAACTAAGTCCTGTAGCTGCTACAGGACTATGTTTTGTTGCAGCAACAGTTCTTTTCTTTCCGTATATTTATTGTTTAGCATAAGAACCATTCATGTATTGCATAAGAGTCATTTTGGTGCAAGACCAACCTTTAAAATTTTATTCCACAAGATGTAGTTCATGTGCTGCACAAAAATAACCATGATGTCAAAGACCTTCTCGTGCTAAATACTACTACTGTGACATACAATAGACAGCCGTGTTCGCACATAAATCAGTATCCTCTACAAATGACTGATTATGGTCCTGACATTCTTGTGCTGGAACAAACTGCGTCATTCTAAACGTCAAGTGTTACCATGACCAAATCATGTGCCCAATCATTTTTTTTCTAGAACACGATTTAGTCGTGTTCTAAACAGTAACCAGTCATGCTTAAACTTTTTCATGTGCATTATTAAATAAGAATCATATAAATTAGTACTGAATTTAATGAATACCTTCATATTTAAAAGTATCATTGATTTTATCGAATATATGTAGCGAGTTTAAAAATATTTATAATGCAATTATAATTAAAAATTTATTGCTCTGAAACGATAGTTAAAAATTTAAATCAATTTACGATGATTGCTACTATTGAAAAGCTATTTTAATAAACGCTTCGAAATGTCAATTCAATTTTACAATTAAGTTAAGACATGCTTTCGAAATCTACTAAATAATATACTTGCAATTATTATACACTGAAAGTAAAGATATAAATTGCGCAAAACTGTAATCTTTTATCAAATAAAATTAAAAATATATCGCGTTACTAATGCCATAAGGTCGTATCCCGAAAAAAATACCCTTGAAAAGGCATAAAAGCGTATAAAAAATTTTTTTCCGGGAATTAACGTAGTTATGCCTGAAACGGGGAGAAATGCAAAAAAAAATATTGGTACGCCCTTATGGCCCCCAGTAGGTATCCCGGGTGCCATAAGGGCGTACTAAAAAATTTCAAATTTGAAAAAAAATTTTTTTCCTGATTTCTACGCGTTTCAAGTAAAAATACGTTGTTTCCCGAAAAAAAAATCTTTGTACGCCCTTATGGCTCCCGGTAGGTACCCTGGGTGCCAAAAGGGCGTACAAAAATTTTTTTTTGCATTTCTGCCCGTTTTAGGCATAACTACGTCGATTCCCGAAAAAAATTTTTTGGTACGCCCTTATGGCATTTGTAACGCGATATACTTTTATGAAATTTTTGATAACCATACTTTTTATTAATATTCTACTCATATTTATTTTACGGATTTTAAGGTTCGATTGCTGTTCATAATTATAGTAAAAGTATCAGATTAAGTTATTATTTGTGAGAGTAAAAATACTTTTTTATAAAAGTTACGGTGTAAGTTTTTTAGTTTTTTATATTACGAAAATATGAATTTCATCCTGAGTCTCTTGAGATATCAAAATACTGCACAGAAAAAAAAAATAAAAAAATGTTACTGTTTGATCAGTAAATATTAGAGTCCTGAAATCGCAATTATAGGTTGCAGTCTATGCAAACTTATGTAGTAATGAATCTCGTATAATTTAGAATCATAAATTTTTAGGTTTAAAATTCAATTTAAACTCAATCGGATAGAAAATATTTTTTTTTTAAACTGTGAAACCGAAAAAATAAGGTAATTTTTATAGTTTTCGATTTATAGTGACAGTGTTTCGATAAAAACTAATTTTCCAGGTATTTTTTTTTACTGCAGCATCTTTTCTTGAATAAAATAAAATTAAGTGATTACATGAAGTTAGAAAAAATTTGTTCTGTTATTTATAAAATTCGTAAAATGTAGAATTTATTCAATAACATGAAGAATAGTTGAAAATCTAAATGTAGTAAAACGGAATCAATTGTTTGGCATTATTACGTGCCCGTGCACTAAGTCGAGTCATGTATATTTATTTTTTACACTGCTATTTATAACATGTTGACTTTTTCTAAAGAACAGTTATTCTAAGTTATTAGATAATCTCTGAAAAATAAATAACTGCTGAGAAAAAATAACCTAAAAATATCAAAAATTACTATTCTTGTAAAATTTACAAAAGAAAGGATTTCTTGACGAAAAAAATTTTCTTCAAACAAGAAAAAAGTTGTTGCGCCAAAAAATTATTTTTCGTGTATAGGTTTAAAACCAATTTTTGAAATAATAACAAAATCTCATAATTTTCTATCATCGAAAAATGAATAGACAAAATATTTACTGTCAAATTTTAAGTTAATTTATCACACTGTTTTAAAGAAATTAATTTTCCAAAATTTGGCCTTTTATACGAAAGTAATTTGATACAAATTTTTGAAATACTGTCGTCTTCATCAGAATACTATCATTGTTTTGAAATTTCCGGTCCTTAATAATTTCACTTTTTAAACAAACGTACTCTCTAAACATGAATTAGTGAAAAAAGTGAATATTCCCTAATTCCAAGTGCAAATCGAACCTATAATTTCAAAATTGGATCGGTTGGCACTCAGAATTAGTGAATATTCACTTATTTTACTTATTCATGTTTAGAGAGTATTCATTCATTGACATACTTTACTTCTTAATTCATAAACTATCCATAAAAATAAAAATCAAAATAAGTCAATGACGTTAAATGTTCTTCAAAAAAGTACACAGAACAAGAAAACAATCATTGCTGTTTCAAACAATAATTTTACTAAATATAATTCTTCGCTGTAAGTTTTACAGTTTAAGCTGTACTTTTGACTAAACTTTTAATTAAATCCTGAAATTCTTATTTGAAACTGTAGTTTATTTAGTTTTCCATTTGAAATGCCGCGTTACTATGTAAAAAATTAATTTTTCCTGTTTTCCTTTTACCGTGAGGGTAAACATGGCATCCTAGTGTAAACTCACAAAATAGCGGGAAATTAAAATTGCTTTTGAATTATTTTATACCTATTTTTATTTTTTCATTTTCTGACTAATTAAGCAGTTCATGATAAACGGAAGCCATAAATAGTTTCTTTCAATATTTTTATTTTTTCATTTTAACTCTAAACGGAAAACTTCTTTTTGCTTTTCTCGTTTTTTCATGTTACTGTTAAGTAAATTACAGTTTATGTATTCATTAACACTCGTTGCGATAACTAATAATAAGCATCCCGCCTAATAATGATTCAAGAAAATGTTGTTAAGTGGTCAATTACTATCATGTTTTCATTAAAATTATTCAATTAATTTCTCACAAATAAATTTTTTTGATTAATTAAAATTTTTTTATGTGATTACAATTTCTTCGGCAAAAATTTTCAAATTCCTCAGATAGATGATTTCCTTAAATATCTCAACAAAAGTGCAGCGTAATCGATTTTTCCCCACAGTCGTAGTAAAAAGTCAAATAAAGCAATTTTTCAAAAAAATCATATATTTATAAATTAAATACACTGCAAAAATTTATATTTTTACAAAAAAATTATTTTTGTTCCTCATGATTGAATTTTTCAAATTTTATTTACATAATCTGTAACTTGAATTGACTTATATACAGTGAGCAAAACTTCGTACAATAAAAACGCTTATTGAATTTTCAAACCAAATCATACCTCACATTATCCTATTACAAGAAAGTTCAATTTAAAAAAAAAAAAACGAATCGTAGTAAAACAGTATAAAGCCATTTAAATGTCTGACATTACAAGTTATGGCTCTTTTTTTTTTTGTAAGAATAACCCGGAGACATAACTACTAGGCAAGTACGTGGTAAGAAAATTGTACTGATTAATTAGTTTGTGATATAATACGGACATTTGACTTGTCAGTAGTGAAATAGATCGATTAGTTAGTGCAGCAACAGCAGCCCCAACCAACCAGCCAGCGAACCAGCCAGTCATCAATTAACTTTCACCGTCATAAGTTATCTATCCAAAAGCGAATGGGCTTGAGGTATAGTCTGATGATGGCTGTGGTTCGGCTCGTTCGGCTATAAAATTTGCGTAATCGAGCCGCAAAGGCAGTCTTTCGAGTACTATACACGTATATAATGTGAGGTTAGATGACATATACATATACCTCACGTGGTTTCTTGCTTTTTTCTTGAAACCACCCCTTTAAAAGTTTTTCTTCACTCGTATATCGATCGACTTCTCACACGAAACATTTAACTCCGGCACCACCACGTTAGCTACCGTATGTACTTCCATTATGTATATATACATATATACACGCACATAGGTATAGGTATATATATGTATATATGAAAAAATAAAGTAAAGGTATAAATATATGTAGTCGAGGCTACGTCACCCTTACATTCGTTTTTTCATTCGCTCGATCGAATCTCCATGGAGTCTCGTGCGACCCTCGAGGGCCGAAAAGAAAAGGCGCCGCGAGGCAAAAAAAATCTTAATGGGGAAGGAGGTGACCGGTCTGCTCTCAGCAGGACACAAGCATTGTCCGAAAATTTAGAGCGCCTCTCTGAGAACGGATGAAGAAAGAAAAAGAACGATAAAAAATAAAAGTCAAATAAAAAACTAAAAGAAAATAAAATATAGAGTAGGAAAGAACGAGTAATATAAATGTTAATGTCCTGATGCGGTGGTAAGAGATCCTAGGTCAAAGGTTCGTCTGCGGGAGTTAGTCGCGTAACTCCGTAACTGAGATCTGAGTATAGGGGAAAACAGGCCACGCGAGGGAAATGCATGGAAATGACAGTCTGTGGGGATTTTTTTTTCTTACACCCACGGGTGATTAAATATTATAAACTAAAGCCGATGAGGTTGTAAGAGGTTTTTGTGCGTTAAGACTTACTGCGTCGTATGCGTATAAAAAAAATTAACGAGCGTACACATGTATAGAGAAAAATATTATTATAAAAAAAATAAAGTGTAAAAAATAAATATTTAAAGAGTATAAGAGAGAAGCGAAGAGAGCGATGAGAAGAGAGAAACAAGTCTTTATGTAAGCTTCTTGCGCACGAGCTTGTAACCAGCGTGGTAATAAATTTTGGGGCTGAAGAAGGAGCGGCGTTTTCTCGCGTCTCAACCGCGAGATTCTTCCTACCCTTTCTCTCCCAGCGTTTACTCGGTGTTAGCAACAACGGGTTACGATGCCTTGGGAAAATAATTCTCAAGATGTACAACGCATCCACACGACCTTTTGCTGCTTACATATTTTTTCATAAATTTTTTATCCTCTGAAAATATGTATTTTTTCTACTTTACGAATCACATATACATCAGTTTTTTACACGAATAAATATCATCGGATAAACGAGTGGTAATTTTTAATGGCTGATTGTTATTTTGATTGGAACATATAATATACTCAGAAAATTAAGTGATTGTGTTTATAATGCTAAATGTTTAATTCCAATCATCTAGAATGATTAGAACGTTTTTCAATGCTAAAATAGTTAGTGTTATAATTTTTTTTATTAGAATTAATAATTATTGAATGATAATTTCTGCTTACTATCAGGATGGTAATATTTACTATCAGGATGGTAACAGTTACTATCATGATGGTAATATTTACTATCAGGATGGTAACAGTTACCATCAGGATGATAACAGTTACTATCAGGATGGTAATATTTACTATCAGGATGATAACAGTTACTATCAGGATGATAACAGTTACTATCAGGATGGTAACAATTATAATTTCTGATGGTAACCGTTATCATTTCGATTATAAAAATAACCAATTATAATAATTAACTCTAGTTAACATACAGGATCGTAACAATTATTATAAATATAGTGAATATTACAATCTAGATGATTTATACAGTCATCTAGATAATATTCACTACTATCGGGTTAATGGTAGAAATTTTACCATAACTAGATAGTAGTTTTTATTATTTAATTTTCTAAGTGTATTAAAAACATAAATCCTAGAACTGCGATATAAAATAAATAATTACTTGGTATGCCAATAGGATTAACAGTTTCAGGTGACGCTATTGCGTTGCCAGGATAATGCACCCGAGAAATCGAAATTCAAGCGTGTTAGTTTCTTGCTTAATCCTATCACAAAGGATGCTATCCGAGAGACTGAACAAACGGGGAGATTTGTTCGTTGACGACAGAGACCAGTGTCATTCACCATAAACCGCGCGCGTTGTGGTAGAACGTTGTGGTTATTACAATCTCCTCTCTATCTCTTTTACTCTGATTATCTGTCTCAATTTATCTTTCTATCTCAATCTCTCTCTTTCTCTGTTTCTCTCTTTAATTCTCTCAATCTTAATTCTGATTTATCGGCAATCTGCTCACGCCATGCGGCAAAAGTCTCAATCGAACTTGGCCCACTTCCAATTTATGCTCTTCCCTCATTCTACCGTTGTAACTATAATCATAAATCCTATGTTAATCATCGTACAGAACCATAGAATAATTATTCCTGATTCGCTTAAGTGTACCAAACTCAATTTGTTATATTTTTGCATAAATAACCTGTGCAGTCGGAAGAGATTATTTTATTGCTCACTGAAACCATAAAATTTTAAAATATTCATTCGAAAATATATTCTTTAGATAAATAAATATTTTACAAAGGATTGTAATAAAATAGTGTTTACCAGAATTTACATCGTTTTTCAGTAAATATCTGGTTGTCAGTGAGTGTATAGGTCTAGCCATGTCTGCGCATAACCATGTCAAGAACACACAAACCTCCCGAGGGTGCGAATACAATTATTAGTTATGAATGGTTTGAAATTGTAAACGCACTAATGTAATGCAAGATCACGTTTTAAAACCCTAGATTAACTAAATTCTGTTTCGGATTGACAAAAAAAAAAATTTATTCTTTTTATACCTGAAAAATAGTATTTTTCAAAGAATTAAACAATTTGGTGATGTTAGTTTTTTTAAAAATTATCAGCATAGTCTCTGCGGGAAACCACGCCCACAGTATTTCAGCCTTATGAAAAACCGACTTCGGTTAAGATAAAATAAAAAAATACGAAAAGAAAAAAAATTTAATTAAATCTTTCAAATATTTGTTTTAATGGTTTGACCCGTTTGGAGCCATTAATTCAAAA
Organism: Microplitis deprimator; assembly: GCA_964016945.1. Lineage (NCBI taxonomy): Eukaryota > Metazoa > Arthropoda > Insecta > Hymenoptera > Braconidae > Microplitis > Microplitis deprimator. Next base: position 6,396,884 of record OZ024709.1, on the reverse strand, counting down.
ATTTCAAACAAAAGAGAAAAAAAGGAAAATAATAGGGTTTGATGTGAATGTAAAGAGACAAAAGACAAACTTTCATATATATATATAAATACATACATACACATATGTGTACATTTAACTATTTATCAAACCAATTCGTGTAGAGAATTACAAAGCTGTTTAACGGAAAAGGCATTGCATGCGCCGATTGAACAATCAATTCACCCACAGTTTTAACTTTATACATTATACTAAACATTCACGTTCCACTCTGATTATTCCTCTTTAAAATATAATCGTTTGAATTTCCTATTGTCTTCAATGCACATATTTTTTATGTATTTTTAGTTATCCCCCGCATAAAGTTAATTAAAACTATTATACGCTGATTGTAATAATAATAATTATACATGTACAGCAAATAGAAGTTAATAAAAAATAACAAAAAAAAAAAAGCGGAAGTTAACTTTAGAATAAAAAAAAATATGTACAATAATATGTTATATATGTGTACAGTGTGTATTATAGCATGAATTGCAGAAAGAATTTTACGACGAGGAATGTTTCGTGCACCCTGCGGTGCTTTCGTGGCCTGTAGAGGGCGAACGAAACTCAGGTACGTTATAACGTCGACTGGGAACATAAATATTTAATGCGATTCGACGCGCTTCCCCCTGGGACAACATAACTTTTGAAATCGACCCGAGCACGCTACGAATTTGTTCATGCGTACCCCCTTTTTACCTAAAACCCACCCATCCTTTAAGCTTGCATTGATAGATATTGATATTGACGTAGTATTCAAATATGCTTCCGAATATTTGGGCAAGTGATCAGCCGATTTAATTGATATCGTTATCAGGTGTAAGCATCGGATGGAATAATCTATTTAAAAGAAAAAAAAGGTGTATAATATAATGTAATTTATTTTTTACTTGATGATGTAATTTGTGAGATGGAGTTTTGTTTAGTATAATCATAAAGTGAAACAGAGTATTCTTTCCTGGCACTCCCATTCTATGAATTCTCTCATATATCACCGTCAACCTTCCGACAGAGTCTATACCGGTAACAGAAGTGAAGCAGTAAAGCAGTAGCAATAACAAGACTAGTATGGTGTATAGTAGAGTAGCAACAGACTTGAATAGAAGAGGAGCCAAGCGTCGTATTACAACTCGTGGAATGTTACTTAGGAAAACATCGTATCGGAGGCTTACTAAAACAAGCTCCCGTAGGGTTGTTTGCTTTTCCAACTACTGTTTACGCTGGATAATCGAAAAATTCTAAGTGCCTTTACTCTCGTGCTAACTAATCGAGCCACCATGAGTTATTACGTTATTGGGAGTTATTATTAGAAAGTATAAAGTTGATCTATAAATGTGGGTATCTTGATGCTAAATTTCTACGAGTTGCTAATTAGCTTATTAATTAATGTCTGCTTCAATAAATAAATTTCGTACCCACGGAAATTAAATATGAACTAGTCATTAGCAACAAACTATTATTATTAATTCAAAGAATTTATATTCCGCAATCGATGATCGTAAATTTGAACCCGAAGAATTTTTAATAATTCTTGGTATATATATATAAAGAGAGGCGTCGGAAATATATACATATACTCATATATATATATATATATATATATATATATATATATATATATATATATATAAGGTATACTGTTGCTTTGGATGAAGAATTACTTGGATGTTGGATTGTAAACTTGTAGATGGACACGTTGTAGCTCTCAACAATCTCGACATGTCAAGAACGATAGAGAAGAAAATAATAAAATGGAAATAAAAAATAAAAGACAAGGTATCAGATATAGAAACACGAGACATCTGGTTGTCTGATCCTTTTTCACTGTTGCTATCTTTGAATCGAAATGTCTAAGCTAACAGGTATAAGGCCTCTCAATCAATTCGAATGATCTCCGAGACAGTTATGTGGGTGGGACTCACTATAAGTGCAGCATTCGTTAAAAAAATATATAAGCGTATGTATATAATTGTATCTATAAAATACATACATATATTATCTATTCGTCCAAACGACGTTGCCGCACGTTTAACGTTTAACGATTATCTCCCTATCATTTGTGTTAATCTCCTCGTCAATTAGTATCCTCTCTTGTAAAGATCAAAGACCAATTTCGAAAGTATATTTGGTATAATCCATTGAAGGATTTTAAGAAATCATGCGAACAAATAAGAATTACTATGTAGGAGATCGTAGAACGCTACATTGAAAACAAGTTACGCAAAAGATATCGTAGAGCGAAAATAATGTAACAGGGACATGTATTTTTGGTGTATGATATACACAGATTCATTTCTGATGTTTATACTCTAGAGAAATTAAGTAGTGCGTTACAAAGGAAAAAGTATACCTTTCGTTATCACGTGCCAATTAACGAGGGGAGAGACAGATGGGAAGGCAAGTTGTGAGAGCACACCGCGTTAATTAAATAAACGATGTAGACCTGTGCCTATACACTAAAATGAGAACGACAACGACATCAACAGCGAATGAAGTATATGAGACCGAACACAGAGGCCAAAAGTTGGGGGATCGATAGAGCATGCAAATCCCCCAATGATAAAACGCACGAGGCTACAAACGAGGGGCGCTGGTAAGATTTAAATATTCATAATCCCGCTTAATAAGGCATTAGGTATTAATGGCAGGAGATTCTGAGTGTCCCAGGAGCTGCTGCGGGACTCCAAATGAGCCGGTTTTTCATGGGACTATTATTAAATACTACACACATATATACTATGCATGACTAAAGACATAGGATGTATCCCACGAATTCTCCGGGTGTGCTAATGCGTTTCGAGGATTTAATTATTCCGTCCTTTTCCACACTCCACGACGGGCATATTAATCGTATGCTAATTTCGACGGACGTCGTTAATAGCTCGTCTTTGGTACTACTGCAAATTTATTAGAGGCTTGATCATCCCATTGATTACTATTATTATGATGATTGTTGTTATTATTGTAACTATTATCATGATCATCATCAACATGTTATTATTATCATTATTTCAACAGACAAAGATAAGCAACCACGAGAGTGCAACACTCAGTAAACATGGCTTGCTAGTTCTCGCCTTGGCATGTTGTCGTGTTAACTCGTCTAAGATGACGCGCCTCCAAACGTTTATGCTAATTAGAGACTTGACTGCTCGTGCTCTCGCAGGAGCCAAGTACAAAGATAAACAGAGAACATTGTTGAACAGCGTACTCTCTATTATTTCTAGAGCACGTTGAAGAATAAAATAACAAGAGAGAAAATGCATGTATATAGATGCATGTGGATATAAATAAATATATAAAGTAAGTTTACTTACAATTTTTCGGCGAGGACTGCCAGATCACCAGGCACCTGGGTGAGACCACGTTCTGAGCAATCTAGGTCCTGTCCTTCACAAGAGCAAGCCCATGGACATCTGGCACCATTCAAGTCCTCCATGGTACCAGCATTGTCGAAATCATAGCCGTTGAGTCCGGTACTGTGGGAAGCTCCACCGAGTACAGACAAAACAAGCAGAAGTCCCCAAGCACAAACCACTGAACCACAACTCACGCCCAAGAGACGCATAGACCAACTTGGTGCCATGGCTTGTGCAATAGTTAGAAGCTTCTCGTTGATGTTTCTAACAGTCTGATTGGAACCCTCGAGAATTTCAATAAATTTCCGGTGGCTTTTGTTGTTGCTGTTACTATTATTATTGTTGTTGTTGTTGTTGTTGTTAGTGTTGCTAATGTTATTACTCGATGTCGGCACTATGTTCTCAGGAGGAATGATGACCCGAGTACAAACACCAAATGACTGGACACTAGTTGCACAATTTACTTGACAAACTGCCCGGTTACGAGTCAACACTTCCTCTTCGTTGGAGAGACGAGTGCGAGCCAAAGGATTTAACCTTGTGCTTTCGGGTATACGGGTATTATAATTATTACTTCGAGTGTTCGATAATTTATGAACTTTCTCAGTATGCTGTGTTACAATATGTTTGCAATGAGTTTTCGCGAGTTCAGCTAAATAAACTGGGTTTGGACTGGCAGCACCACTTAACCTTGATTGTGGCTCCTCATTCACTGCATCTGCCTGGCCCGCGGGGGGGCCTTGATTAGGACCCCCTTCTTGGCCGGGAGACCCGGGCGCACTGACAACGGTGTCCACCACTAACGCCAGCACCCGATCCTGCTCATCCCGCGACAGCAAGACTGTTGACTTTATCTTGATGCTGGTCCTCGTCGGCTTTCTACCGTACCCTTTGCCAGGGTACGATACTTTGGCACCTACGTACGTCTTTAATTACGCTTAGCGCGACAAATTCGATCATCTAACTTTCACAATAAATAATTATTACAATATTTAGCCTCTATTTACTCAAAATTAAAAGTTTCACTCGCGCACTAACACTTTCGTTTGTCTAAATACCACTTAAATGAACTTACTAATAGTACGGTTTTATCGCTACCATAGCAAAATTAGCGATGACATTCGTTTGGCTTCTCTAACGAGTTCCTATACTGCGCACGCATCACCTGCAATCACAAAGAAAAACGATCCATTTAATTGCATTGTTAAAAAAAAGTAAAAAGCATTGACTTATTAGATAATAGGAAAAAAAAATCTTATAAAAATTAATATTGAAATAGTAATATATCCAGAAAGATTCACGGGTCGTTATCTATAGGACGCATCATCAACTTTACTGGAATGACATAAAAGCAGATATTTCCAAATACGCAGTTATAAAGCAAAGTCTTTCACGATGTATATGTATATCTGTATATATATATAGAAGTAGAGAATAAAAATATGCTTCCGTAGCACAATCAAAGCTTCGAATACATTCCAAGCACGCTTGAGCGAGTTTCCAGGCATATTGGAATTTTTCTTCTCAGTACATAGCCTGAACAATTTACCCATCCTTTCTTTCTTCTAGCTCTTTCTATATCAACCCCAGATGCTGCTGTCTGACAGTAGGCATGTACCTATGAACAAGCGTGTGTCTCTACAGCTCTTATATACGAATGCCTACCTGTGTAGTCTGCCTGTGATTTTTCCTCGCGGCAAATTTTCGACTATTCGCGTATACGTTGAGAGGCGTTTGATTCGAAACAACGAAAAATACGAGAATGCTTCAATCAGGCGAACAGTCGGAGAATACTCGAAAATTTTTCTTCTTATTGCAAATGAATGAAAAAAATACATTGCTTTTTATATTTATTTTATAAGTAGTTTATTTATACACCCAAATATAAATATAAGAAATATAATTTTTCATATCATTCAATTGTGAAAATTACAGTAGAGGAAATACCATAAATGATACGTTCTAAAAAATTGAATAATTTTTATTACATAAAAATTTCTATGAGTAATTATCGCTAAATACCACAATTGAGATAAACAGTAAAACAAATGATATGATTTGAAATAATGCTGCTGACAAGATGGTTGGCTTGGTATACAAATGGGAGATGCAATAAGCACAGACGGTCGTAACTTGTTTGGGGTAGGATCGATAACTCGATTAGCAGTCGAGCTGCCAACAGAGTATACAGTTAGGTGCTTCTGGATGTCTGGTTGTGGCCTAAGTATAGCCACAATTTCCAAGTGTATATGCGCATATATAGGCACATATAACAAGCAGGAAATATTCTCGAGTACTTTCGATCGAATAATATTGCTGTGCTTGTATGTGTATTGCTTGTGATGTCGAAGCTCTTATGATAGTCAAAGCGTCTAAGAGGCTAAATATCAACTAAAAGTGTATAATAGACTATTACACTATATTACATACTTTTAAATTGTGAACAAAATATATCACATCGAATATAGTTATCGTGCAGTACCAAGTATCATATTGTCATGTCACCCTATACTATCTTTTGCATAATTATCAACGTCAGCGAATATTAATTGACGTATAGTAACTTATTGAATTTTTTTCAATCATCTTCAGAAACTCGAGGGAGAGATAGTTCTTATGAAGATTGAGAGGCTGGGAATTGAGACCAGAAAGAACTTATGTACTAGGCACATATGTTCAGAGAGAGGAGAGAAAGACCAAGTAGAAGGAAAGTAAGAATAAAAGAGATAGAAAAAAGATGGATGAAAAAAGTATAAGAAATCGAATTTCTTTAGCGGTTCCTGATGCTACTGGTTTTCTTGTGACTCGATAGTAACTAGGGAGTGGCGAGTTCAAAGGAAAACTCAGGAGGTTCTTGGAATTCACTGGAAAACCTAATTTGCGAAAAGTCGACTGTCCAGGGAATTGTCTTTAGGAATCGGTTCGATATTTTTTTTCCCCATTGAAATTTTCGCTCTATATAACTAAGTGACACGAGAAGCAAGATTCTATCTTGTGAAAAAAAACTTCATAGAAATGTTTTTGTTGCTATTGCATTTGCTGTAATTTTATTTAAAAGTTAATAATAAATTTTTTCTCGATAAATTGACTTATCAAAGTTCAATGAACCTCGTTCAAGACTTGCGTTCCTCGGTATATTATTTCAGTTGTAAAGCAATTGCACGCCTATCTAGATACAATTTGACGCGGATTTATTTTTGCATGAATAAGGACGTCTATATAATACCCAAGTACTTATGTAAAGAAAGAGTATTAAAATATATTAATTTCTTTCGATGTTATTGAAGATGTGTATTATAGTGTGAATAAGGTTCAAGAGGAAATTGAGTAAAATATATTGTGGGTTTTTTTCTTTTTTATTAAGGGATCTTGAGTAGCCGGTAGAACCTTTTTATTTATCAATATTATTGTATCTTTATCTTGGATACATTTGTAAACTTTACTAGAGACAAGGTATTTCCTGGTTCTAAAAGTAAAGATAACAGGGTAGAGTGAAGTGTGTCACATTTCAATTGTAAGTATGTATCGTCAGGCTGGTCAAGACACATTAACATACACTTGAGAAAATTTATCGTCTGTTCACTGATAAAATAAAATGTAAAAAGAAATATAAATGTTTTAGAGTACATAAACAGCTACTTTAATAAAAAATGTTAATGGATAGAAAGATTTATATTTTTCTCTGTAATTTTATCGACTAAGCTGTAAATTCTAGTATCTACTTTGATAAAATGTTTCTATTATTTTAGGAAAAAGGGAATAATATCTTTAAGGTTTACCAGTAAAAATTCACTAGCGGGTAAATTAGACCCGAGACAAATTAAAAAATTTTTTTAAGCCTAATTTCGATTTTTTTTTTTTTTGTTTATTAGAAATAAAATATTCAAGCCTTAAAAATAATGGAGAATATTCGGACGAACTCAGAAAAATATAAACAAATATTTTGGCTAATTAGTAATTAAACTTGAGAGCGAGTAATGTGACTAAAATTTTGTAGAAATAATACCAATAATTTTTAATTTTTCCAAAACCATTTTCCCGGACGAAATACCAGAAAAATTTCTAAAATTTCATTTTTCAAATTTCGCGCGGCTGTTTATTCAATTTCCATAAAACTAAAGCTGTTTCAAATTAATTAGACCCTATTAGACATTCTATATTCAATAACTTGAGCTCAATTTGAAATAAAATGTGAGACACGATATTTAAAAATTTAATGATGAATATACAAATAGGGAAAACGATGATTATTAAATAACCCCAATGATAAATTATAAAATATGTAAATTAATTTTAATATTTTATTAAGCTATTAATGCGTTGACTGTGGTAACTATTTATATTTATAAGTATGTGTTTAAAATTATCAATATCAATACAGAGATTCCTCTCATGTAATTAAGTTAGTGTACATTTATAAACGAGAGTGTATTTATAACTCGATATCAATGCGCACCCAAGCGTTTATTAATTATTGTATATAAATACTTAATAGTTTCATACCAACATCATCAATAAATATATATATACATGTATATACATATATATAAATATTTTATATACTTCTATAAACACCTTCAATATAAATATTTGCAACGTGCAGTAGCCACAAACGTCCCGTTGGAAAATAACATCCTCGCTAACCACTCCGGTTCAAATATCATTATCAAATTCCTCGCTTACCGTTAATACCAATTATTTTATTATCATGATTCAAACGAGTGGGTTTTGAATTTCGTAAATATGAAATAACTCGTGAGAACACACTCGATGAGAAAATTTAAAACCTCATTTCTGATGATTCGGGTATTCGTGAATTAACAGTTCAACCATCAACAACGAAACGAAAAAAAAAAAAAAAATGAAATAAAACATACGAAGCATTATACAAAACTAAATAATGATCAAGTCGGCACGCACATGCCAAAAGAGATGAAGTCGATCTCTTTTTGCCCCCGAGGGAGCCCAAAACGAGTGATTACGCCCCCTCACCTCATGCCCTCAAATTTTCTTTATAAGTATCTCGTTATTTTTTATTATTTTTATCCACATCTTATTGCTTTTAACTCAGTTATTATTTTCATGAGAAATACGATATCGTTGCATGTGAATATCGTGTACACGTGAAAAGAACAAGTTGAAGATGCAGCTAAAACTTTTAGAGATGTTAAAAAAAGTATATTGGAATAAGAATAAAGAATTTAAAGTTTACTTTGAAACCAAGTAATGTGTTTAGCTAACGTAAAACGTTTAATGGTTCGAGCGAAATGGATTTTTAAGTCTTCTTTTTATATTGCGAATTATTTTCAAGGGGTAGATACGTTAAATTCAAAAGAGTGTATTTTCAACTCGATTTTACTTTAGAATCGATTATAGGGATGATGCAAAAGCTAAAGCGTTTGGGTGGGGAGATATATATTGTAGGATATGATCGATTAACCAGAAAACGACAGTATAAGAAGACTTGGTTCTCACTGTGACTTGAATGAGGTACTCTAGAAGGTTCTCAAGTTTATATAACCTTCCTCTTCTTACTCTCAGGGGGTTCTGTATGTTCTCTCAAGAAAACAAGGGGTAAAGGACGAAGAACGGTGTAGGAGAAGAAAGAGAAGAGGGTTAGACCAAGATATTAGGTTTCCCAGTGCGGTTTTCAACCACCCACTCGATCGTCTGATCGGCCGACATTGCCCATGGGAAATCACACTAGATACGCCAGCGAGATCTTCCCCACGACTTTCCAAAGGAGTTTGAGAAGTCCAAGACACCCATCTCAAGTGAGATTATAACAAGGTTCTTGTTACTCAAAGAACACGTGTAAAATGCATTAGTATTTTAATCGAATATTTATTTTTATTTTTGTTATCATGTTTTCGATTGGATGCTTTGTTCGGAAACCGAAAATATTATTTCTGTCTACATTTTTCCAGTTCTTCAGATATCCGTCGAAATTTCTTCAGTAAATATAAATGTATATAGAGTAAATGACTGGTGAAAATCAATTTATAAAGATAACTGTTGCGATGTGAAAAGAAAGGAAATAAATTAATGGCATTAATATTGGAAAGCTTTGTTATTATATCGTAGAAAATAATAAAACGTCTTTTTACAAAGTGGAGCCCCTTTGGGTGGAAATACCATAGAAGGATATAAATTACAAGGATGACGAATATCCAGAGAAACGAAAGAAAAGGAATTTTCGGTCTTAATTTAGGTATTGGTGAATTAATCTGCTGGAAAATCAAATAGTTTAAAAATGAATGATAGTTGATTCGATTCATTAATTGAGGTATGAATAGTGATTCCGATCTCTGTAATAAGTTTATTTCATTAGTAGCAGCTTAAATTTATCAACGACGGCTTATTTTAGAATGTTATCAAAATTTAATATTTGAAATTCAATCAGATAAGATTGTAAGATTAAAGTCATACTTTTAGTGCTTTATAAACTTTTTGATACATATATGATATATTAAAGGATTTGTTGGAGCTTTTAACATTGACTTAAACAAAGCAGATGAATTTTATTTTTCTTTCTTCATTTCCTGTGTAATTTAACTGCAGATCCGGCTATTATACCTTATTTGTTCGAACAAAACTTTTTCCGAATTCTATTTGTCTTTTCTATCTCTCCTGTTCTCTTTGCACTATCTTTTCCATGCTCCACCAAACGCCAGGCTTTACTTCCGGTATACCATCTTCTTCTCCTTCGTCTTCTTCTTTTCGTTCTTTACTACTTCTTGTATACTTTGTGCACTTGCACTTCTTCGAATCTCTTCGCGAAACGTCGCTCGTTCCAAGTTCCGGCGACCAAACACTAATCGGTCTAGACTTTAGTCTTTTAGATTATTTTTTTTTCGTCTCAAGCACAGAGTCGAGTACAAGGAAGTTTCTTCGTTCTTCATCAGTAAACAAAAAAAAAAAAAAACTAAATAAAAATAATGAAATAGTCTCAGAAACGAAATGAGTTTTTTCCTCGTGCTTACTCTCATAACTATCTCAATATTAATATCCCTGCTTTGATAATTATTTTTCTTTTTGTTGACCATTTGTATTAGTCAGTTTAGCTTCATTCTTATAAAACAAATTTTTATTATTATTATTCTGCCGGAATATAATTATTAAAATTTTTCATAATCGTTTTCATAGAAACTTTTTAATATTAAATTATATAAGTATATTCATTCAGCAAAATTAGAATATTTTTTTTTTAACTAAATACATTTTGAATATCTGAATAGACATAATGTTTCTTCAAATACACCTCTAAGTATTCAATGAAATATATTCAGAAACTGCTGTAAGCGTTGGTGTTTTATATTAAGGTAAAAAAATCTATTGACAAAAACGTACTCAACGAAGACAAGGAAAAAAAATAAATAACAAGAAATGAACATTTTTTCCCTCATAATTTTCCCATTTATCCGCTTTCTTTAAGGTCTAGCAATATTCCACTCATACAGTCGGGAGTCAATTGCAGCCGACGAGTTCATGGCTTCTTTTATTTTATATAATTTTTTTTCTTCTTTTACCTCCAAGACCTTTGATAATGTCATCCACTCGCGACGGTCTTAATGGTAAATCTATAATAGCTCTGCACTTCGTCGTGTCTGGTCCTCATCGCAGACAATTCTCAACCATCTCACCCCTTATGTCTTCTCAGCCTTCTCTTGAACGACCGTCCGCCAACAGTCTTTTCTTCCATGTTTCGTCTTGTTTTTGCACCAGTCACTACTACTGTACTTCTACACTGCCTTTTGCCCTCATCGCTTCTTGTACAATCCTTTTCCCGGACTCTTTCTTGCGTCTCTTGGCGAGAATAGAAATAGAAAAAAAAAAAAAAAACAGAAAGTAGAATAGAAGAATGAAAGAAAGTAGAAACGTATTTTTTATGCTTTTTTTTCTTATTTATTCTGTCATGGAAACAATCCCAGTGGAGAATCGTAGATCGGTGCCATCGGTCTTCCTTCCGGGCGTCAGTCACGCTGAAAGATCGATCCAAGGTGATAATCTTAGTAGTAAAAAAAAAAATACCACTACCTAATCTTAGATGTGATGATGGCTTCTAAGGAGAAAAGACATTTTGTAGCTCCTTCTACACACATAAGTGCAGTCATTTAGACAACGAGAGTATAAAAGAAACACTTTTCTTACTTGTCAGGACATTTAGATCTACAAAAAACTCCGTTAAGGTTAAATGAAGGAACACATTCTTCGATAATCAATTATTAGGGGTGTGCGAATAGTTCAAACTGACGAATTATTCATAAGATTTCTAATCGAATAGTTATATTCAATTCGAACACAATTCATGCACCCTTATTAATTATATATTTTGAATCAAATTATTGAGAGATCTTGGTACTTGAAAATTAAACCAGCTTATTTATCAATCAATCAATAAAGAATATACATTCATTTATTACCATATAAGATATGATGTGACAGATATGTGACAATTGAATATCAAATATTTGAAGAATGCATCTTTTTTAATGAACAAGAAAAATATATATGAGAACATATTATGTCAACGAATTATTAAACAGAATTAAGAAATGATATAACGTGAGTACAACAGTCAAAATTTGTTTGCGAAAGAAGAGTCTGATCTACGCTTTTACGTTTGAGGTGTGAAATTATATTATCCACATAAGCAAGATGAGAATATAAACCGTGAAATTATTTTTGAGAAGTGAGCTGACTAGAATTTATCAAAAGGATCTGACAAGGACCAAAACAGGTCAACTTCTTCGTCTAAGTTCCCGATCAGGATTGTCGAATAAGATCCAAATTACCTGATGCAGAACAACCATAGGGTTTTCATCAGAAGTACCTTGTGAGCCCTAGTTAGGATGGTCTCATTAAGTTATGATCAAAATTGCCGTATAAGGCCCAGGTCGCAATCACCTTGTAAATTTCTGCTCAGGATTATTTCATTAGGATCTGATCATAATGCTCTTATTAGCGTCTGATCTGATAAGCCTAACAATTGAATACTGATCATGATTGCTTCATTAAGTTCTGATCAAAATTAACTCATGAGGACCTGGTTAGATTTGTCTGGTTAAGTTCTAATCATAATAATTTAATTGAGTTCTGATCATAGTTGCCTTACTAGAGTCTGATTGTTCAGAATAACTTTATTAGGTTCTAATCAGAATCACTTTATGACATCCTGATCAAAATCGTCTTATTAAGTTTTGATCACAAGAATCGGATTGGATTCTGATCATAATTGTCTAATGAAGGTTTACTTTAATGAGAACCAATTTACAGGATCCACATAACACTATTCTGACCCATTCCTTAAAAAAAGTCTTTGTATCAAATACTTCTGAGAACAGTCTCTATAAATTGGGATCATAAGATCTGTAGATAACGGCGTGAAAGATTTCCGCATTTACGTTTAAAATAATTGTGCTGTTCTTTAAATCCGCAGATAATGAAGATAAATATAACAAAGACAACATAATGACTAAATAGAATAATAGTTTTGTAAATAAATAATCCTGGTTTTTTTTTAATTGTACTTTAATAACGTTTATCATCGTAATCTTCATAAAGTAAAGAAAGATATTCAGCAAACTTGCGATTATGACTCACTATTTGACTGTGATACATTTATATGTATATAACTGGTTTCTTCTTATCTCTAGCTCATGAAAAAATGACGTATTTAAACGTTGAAAGGCAAAAAATAGTATATAATGCGAGCCACGTTATCAGACTATACAAAAAGCACTTCTCAAAATGATTTTTATGAGAGAAAAATACGTGCTCCAATGTCTGGAGTCAAGGTGTGTTAAAACGAAAGCCAGAAACGTACTTGTGGATTTCACACATGGGATCAGGAAAACTGAGTTGCCTTTAAAAGTATAAAAAAGAGACTTTAATGTTAAATATTTTTATATTTTCTATACTATTAAGGTAACATGTAGCATTAAAAATATAAAACAATGATAAAAGTACAGTAAAAACATCTAAAAATACATTTTAACCAAAGAATAATGTTTTTGTTTATAGTAATTTTGTTTAGTTTTGTTATACTGACGTACATTGGAAACATCGGGTTTACAACGAGAACGTGCCGGGTGGTCATAGAGCGAACGACCGCACGACGACGTGTTTTTACGTAAGATAGCGATCTGTGCACGAGTTCGATTCTTTATTCCGCACAGGCACGGATCAGTCGAGAGAGATCCAGTGCACAGGACCAGGTATCGCTGGAATTTCAACATTCTCTGCTTCTTCAACATCCTTCTTCTCTCTCATATATGTACGTACATATGTATTTATATATAATATATAGACACATATATACATTTATACATATGTATATCTATATGGATATATGTATATAAGATGGGTACTAATGTAAGCGCAAAGTCCCGGCCGTAGCACGAGGCTTCACGTGAATTATGATAAACACCGAGACTACGGATTTTTATGGTCTCGTGAGAGCTTGACTTGTCTGATACCGAAAAATTCCACGGCAGCTGAAGCAAAAGGTGCAGCTTCGCTCTCTCATGACCTATATAAGTAGACTGTACGTGCTACTTGTACAAGTCGGGAAAGTCCTTCCGGACATGTCAAATATTCTGCAGGAACCAGCAGTTCTTTTTTTGAAAAACTATAAGGAAAAAATTTTTGTATGAATATTGCCATGGCGTCTATTCTAAAAATTACTCTAAATCGAGTTATTTTGGCCCATTACGACTTTTTACTTTTGAATTACGAAATTTTACTCTTTCAGTGAGTAAAAATCAATCAGATGAATTTTTACTCATGATTACGAGTAAAAATTACCCCTAGCGGCTGTCTAAATCAACATTTTTTAATTCAATTTTTACTCGTAGGTTATGATAAAAAGTTGATGATTCATTTTATAAAATTTATATTGAATTGAAAGAAAAATTACAATTAATAGGTTTAAATTTCTATAAAAATTCTAAAACCATCTATTGCATTAGAATATGACTTAAAATAAATATTTTAAAAAAGAAAAAAAAATTACTCGTATTGTGTTGAAAAAGAAAAGATACAAAATTTATTTTTTATTCTAAAATAAATATTAAGTTATAGAGAGATAAAGAGATCGTCTTTTTTCCAAGCATACGTTTGCGTGCGTAACATGTAAGTTGTCGCGAGCAAAATAAAAGACATTTAATCGAAGCCGATATTAACCGAAGATTAACGAAGACTACTGAATTATTACTCTGCAGTTTAGAGTAAAAAATACTTGAATAGATTCGAAATTTTATTCCAAGTACAAGTAATTTTTCATCACAACATCAATAGGTTTAAAGAAATGCTATATTGAGGAGTAAAAATTAATACAGGTATAATAAAAATTGGTAGATTCAGATAAAATATTCACTATAACCGATTAAATATGGGATCCCAACAGAGTATAAAATTATAGAATTGTACCCTTTATCTGCTGTTAAAAAATTACTCACTAGTAGAGTAAAATATAGTCTAGTGATATTAATATTCCAACGAAAAATATTAAAAGTTGAAATAAAAAATACTAATTTTTTTGAATGGCCCAGGATCACTCGAAATTGCAGAGTAATTTTCATCAAAAAATTCTTTCCATGTACACGATTCTATTTTCAAATAAACCAATTTCAATTTTTACATATAATGTATATGCGTTTCATTTATTTTTGATGGAAAATTTTTAGCTGTTCCACATTTTTTATAGCACTGACAACTTGGCAGTTTATAGAATTTAAAAAAAAAAAAGAAATAATAAATAAATAAGAAATAGAAAGAAAGAATTAAAAAAATTATTCGCTTTTATACAATACCAGTAATTAATGTTACGTATTTTATTAATTATTATAATGATTCAAATCAATTAAAATAACAGGAGAAAAGTGTAAGCAGTTTTTTGTAGCAAATAGAGTAATTAAAGAAAGCAATTAATTTATAATAATGAGAAGAGAAAATCATGAATATATTTCGATAATTATACTCAACTTAGTGAAAAAAAATTTCTAATATAAATCAATAAAGTATTTAAGGGTATACCCATTTTACATATATGTAAAAAACAAGCATCGTAAATAAAAAAACTCCCACGGTTTTTTAGTGAAAAAAAAATGTATAATGAGTATTCAAAACTAATTTGTATTTTTAAAAACTAATGAGCGATACTGAGAATATTTGCGTGAAGAAAGTGACCATGACACTTGACGGATATCGTGTATATAATTTCATCAAGGTCTTTCATTCATTACACTCTGATTCACAACATAATTAATGCATCAGGAAACAAGTTTACTCGAGATTTTTTTTTTTTTTTCAAGTATTTTTTTTTACACGAATTTCATGTCGACTCTTGAGGTTGAAAAGTTACAGGATGTAAAAGCGATAGAGAAGAAAAGGAAGTAAAAAGGAAAATGAGAATGAAAGAGAGGGAATATGAGAGAGAGAGAGTAGAGTGGGATAGAGATAAGTGAAAAGGGACGTTGAAGGTAGGAAATGATGGACGAAGAGTAAAAGGAAGCTCGAGGGGCAAAACAATTACCCTACCCTACTCGTTTCGAGGCACATTTTCACCCCTCGCAATGTGGGAACGCCACCCCTTGAGGTATGCCTCCACTTTTCCCTCTCTTACCAAGTACATAGTGAGTGAGCCAAAGGGCTCGTATTATATGTATGAGCGTGCGATATTCCAAGTACTCACGGTGTGTTGTATAAGCCCAAAGTGGGGTGGAATGAATAAAAAGAGGAGAAAATTATGAAGAAGAGGATGGAAGTACAAGACTGAGATGGAGGAAAGAGAAATAGGATGTATTTATGTGACATGCGTAGACAAGACTGCGAAGAATGGACAGGTGAAATCGGGCGTCCTATCTCGCATACACGCAAGTGCACCCCTCTGGAACGGCAATCGATATAGGTTGTACGACGACGCGACACTTATACAACATGTCGACAAAAGAGTTGGTGAATTATGTAAAGAATGAAAAGAGAAGGCATATTTAAAATCTGTTTTTTTCTGGGCTTGGTGGAAAATTTCAACTTTTAAATATTCAAACTTTTATTTATGACATTTTATATTATTTAAATGATCGAAAATTGCAGTTACTATTGGATGAAAAATTTTTAATTAACAACATTGTTGAATTTATTTTTTAACTGAAATTACAATTTTATTTTTTTAGTCTTGTACTTTATAGTAGTCCTTGATTAAAAACTCCGATTGAACTCAATCGAATTCAATTGGAGTTTTTAATTAGACGTTTTCATTATAGACGTTTAGTTATTGTATTTGTTCTGATATTGAAATTTTCATACAAATTTTACGTAATATGTTCTAATTAGTCTAGTAGGTTCCGAAACTACCATTGATTTAGAAATTTGTACATAAATATATATAACGCGCCTTGAGGCATCGATGATATCAGTTCCTAATGGGACTTAGTATACTAGGTATACGAATATGAGTAAAATTGGTTTAGAAATGGTGGCTATTAAAAAATTTCAAATTAACTATAAAAGTGATTGTTATCTATTTTATTGTGGTTTGAATTTATTCGAGTGATTTTTATGATATGATTAAAGTATCAACGTGATAACATTTTTAATTCTTATGGAATAAAACAAACTTTTATGTACTTATTTTTTGGACGATTATCTCTATCAAGTACAAAGATAAAGTAGATCAGTCCAATAGCTTAGAAACGCTGACTACTGAAAATTTTAAAAATATTCAATAATTTCAGCTTTTTAGGTTATGTTTAAAAATAGACTTTTCTTACGGCTGCCAAGTGATTTTTTTATAGTAAAAAGTTATTTCGAAAATTACTTAGTAGAAATTAGACTTCATGGATTAGTAAGTGAAAATGTTAATTTTAGAAATATTATTCTTTTATCATTGACTATCTCGAAAATAACTTAGTAGAATCTTATGTTCATGCATAGACAATATCATAACGGAAAATTCAATTATTTAGAATGTGTATTAATATATATTCTATACATAATTTAGTTTCGATTCTTATTCTGAATTTAACTATAATTTGATTTACGATTTCAGAAATAACCTTTATGTATACTCTATTTATTTAACTTATTCAATAAGTCTGAAATAAAGATAATTGGGTGAATAACGGACATATTTCAACGGCAATACAAAAATAAATTCATTTATATTTTACGATCACTACAGTCAATATATTGTTATTTCCTAAATTATTTTCTATTCTGAACCGAAAAATTCACGGTGGAGTACACGGTCCGCTACTTATTCTACACGGAGAAAAATTTATGGTGACAATTACAATATACTATGGAAATGGTTCCCATATGATTGTGGTAACCATTACCATATGTATGGTAACTATTACCATATATAAGGTAACCATTACCACATATATGGTAGCCATTACCATATGTATGGTAGCCATTACTATATGTATGATAACCATTACCACGTATATGGTAACCATTACCACATATATGATAACCATTACCATATGTATGGTAGCCATTACTATATATATGGTAACCATTACCATAATTGTATGGTAATAATTTCCATACATTACGGGAATGATTACCATAATATATGGTAATGTTTACCATAGTCTAATGGGAAAGATTACCACAATATTATGGGAATAGTTACCATAAATTATAGGGTTTATTCCTATATGCCCTGCTGAGCTATTACAATATGGTTATAGGATTGGTTCCTATTTACTTATGAAAACTATTCCTATGAGTGTGGAAATCATTACCATAATTCTTTCACATGTGATATGGAAAGTGTTACCATAATGATGGGAACTGTTTCCATACACATGGAAACTTTTCCCAGAAAATATGGGCCTATATCCCATAATTCCAAGTAATCATAACCATAACGGTATGGGATGATATTTCATAAACTTTACCATCAATTTTTCTTCATGTACTATATTAAAAAATTTAAAAAATTCATTGATACAAAATTAAACTTTACAGCCCAATTTGACGCCGTTAATATCAGCCCGAAGTTAATTAAAAAAAAAAATTTCCATAGATTATTAAAAAATTCAATAAATTTCTTGAGAAGTTAATTGAAAGAAAAAAAAATTATTAATAATAACAAATAAATTTTGAATTTAAATTTCAATTTAAAGAATTTAAAGTGAAAAATGACAGCCAATTACTTTCTAACTTTAAATTTTAATGTAAAATTTATTCAACGTGTGATGAAAAAAATTGTTAAAGGTAAAAAATAATATTTAATACATCAGGCTTAAAAAAAAAAAAAAAAAAAAAAGAAACAACTAGATAGAGATATTATGTGCCCATAGGGAATCTTGTTAGGTTAAAGTTTCAGGTGTTAAACAGTTTCATAAATGAAAATTTACGATGTAGCAGAAGCAGCTAGCTAGTACTGGTTGTATAGTAACATTCCCCTGACGAAGACCTAGCCTTGTGACATTCGTCAAGTTCCCCATGAATAATTCAATCTCGTGCTTCCCTTTTGGTATTTTTTCGTTAAAGTAAAAGGAATAGATAAGAGCGGAAAAAAGTATAAGACCGAGATAAAAATAGTATAAGAGTGAGAAAAAAAATAAATTAGAGCTGACATTCCAGGGTATATAGAAAATTGGAGGTCGAAAAAAAAAATTGTAAAAATAAAACATAGCGACAAGATATGTCTACTCATCGAAAATCGATTTAAGCTAATGGACTGTATATTGGCGGCTTTAAATGCGAGTATATAACGTAGGACACGATCACGAATACTTAAATTTTCATTTTATTCATCATCGATTTGCTTTCCACAGTGGCTGCGGTGCCAAAATAATTAGATCTCTGCTTGAATTAATGAGCTTGACTTTTTTTTTATACTTTCTCTCTATTTCTATCTCACTTACTATCTCAGTGCTCTACATATTACTAATCGCTGTGTTAGTTTAAATTCAAACAGCAGAGTTTCATCATTAATTCAATGTATCTGCATGGCATATTGCCGAATGAAGTTTAGTTACTATATGCAGTGAATTAAGTATGTGCAATTTGTCGTAATGAATCGAGATCTGCTTACACTGTGACTGTATTACTAGTCGTGTGCTGTTGTTGCATTGCTCTCCAAACATTCGTTTTAACACACAACATATTCAATTACATAATTCGTTATTGTAAATTGTCAGGGCCGCAATAAAATTTTCCTCAATTTAAATGATAAATACTTAACGAGTATTATTAAATAAAATTACTTTTTGTCTTATTTAATAAATTTTTTTTTCCCACGGACGTTAATTTTGAAAAATCAAATCAGAATAAACATCAATCACTGTACTAGGTTGTGATGTGAATGGAATATTAAACATGATGAAGAATAAAAAAAAAAAAATTTATATATACATATATATGTGTATATATAAATCTACATATAAAATAAAATATGTTAGAATGAATGAAAAGAGAATGATGAGTTTAACGCGTAAAAGCCACGGCGTGTCAGTGACACGTGTCACCTCTCGGCGAGTAACCACACGCGGCTGTAATACACGTCAATAAAGTCCTGTACTGGCTGTCCAAAGTTGCTCGGTTAATCGAGCGACTTTGGTATGCTCTGTACACCAACAATAGTTGGTAATTAAAAGTTTTTTCCCTATTTTATTAGGCCCTTATTTTTTTAATGCTGCTATTAACAGGCAACTTTATAATTTTACGGTAAAAATTATTGAAAAATTCTAGGTATCTATGGGGCGATTCAATAAACAAAAAAAATAAAATGACTCCTTTAAGACTAGAATTTTTCCACTTAGACATGATTTTATAGTGAAATTGCAACGAAGTCATTTCTTGATATACGAAATACTTTTTTGACCGAAGACCAAATTTTTTTTTTATTGCACAACTCAATTGCGAAGTGATAAGATGTATTCTGCTATTCTGGGAAAAAATGCTCAGATATGATCATATATGATCATGTATGAATACTCAGATCTGATCAGATCCGAAAAATGGCCTTGCATGATCATGTATGAACAGGCATGATCATGCAGGACTATGTGTGATCATACATGATTATATATGACTATACATGATCATGCAGGACCATTTTTTGAATCTGATCCTGCACGATCATACCTAATCATAAATAACCATGTATGATCGTATATAATCATGCATGATCGACAGAATCTTTTTCGAATCTTAAGATTAACGCTTACTTGGTCCCAGCCGATTCACTCACGTAAAAATCATATTTACACTTATGCTAATATGCTCAACTAGAAAAAAATTCGTATCGTTTGAAAGATAATTTATCAATTAATGATACGAATACAATTTTACGTCGCCTTTTTTAAAAGTAATAATTGAGAAAAAAAAAAACTGATGTCTGTCAGTATGTACGCATGTTGGTAAACACAATAACTAAAACATACACGACCGATTGATTTATTTGATTTTTTATTACACTTGAATTCTTAAATAAGAGAACCCTTTTAAAAATCACTATCTAAATCATTTTGGTTTAATTATAATTAATAAGAACTCAAAACTGGAAATTAATGAAAAAATTTAGCTGCTAATTTTTTTGTCATTATCATTATTATTTTAAATACTTTCTTGCATATAGGAGCACCATCTATTGATCACATTTTGAATGAGCAAGTGAGTTGTGCACGTTTGGATTTTCCAACTTTTTATGAATTTATAAGATCGCTTTTTAATAACGTAGGTCATTAGCAACAACAGAAATTTACAATTGAAGGAATTGGACTATTTTGTAGAAATGAAGTTATTTTGATACAGTTGTTTTTGTCATTTAGCATTGATCTCCAGTCCGAAGGTAATCCATATTTCTATTTATCAGCTTAGTAAAGTTTGCGGTCGATCAGTAGATGATGTTCAGAAGACAAATTATTTAAACGAATAGAACACTAGTTAACTCAAGAAATTATTTTGAAATTTTTATTATGCACTTCTTTCACATAATAATTCTTTCTTTGAGTTAAGAATCGAATAATTGACTCCCCTATTGAATTAGTGATATATTTGGAATTGATTCGCAGTGAATATTCACTAATTCATAGTACTTTTTACTGATTCGTTTAAAGAAAGTATTGACTCAAGTCATTTTTTTTTTTCAAACATCATTTTTTATCTCAATGCATTTCATAAAATTATACTACAGGTTTAAGTGATTTCGAATAAACTAAAAATAAATATCCTCTAAAATATAGTAAGTACTTTTATTTATTGTTACATTCTGATACTTACAATACAAAATCACGAAAAAAAACTAATTGCAATAAAAAATTTATCAGCTCATATTCAAAAATTTCCTAACCCAGAACTTTGTACTGCACAGCACAGTAATTTTATAAAAAATCTCACTGGTTCGAGTTTGTTCGTTGATACTCGACTCTTTTCGTTTATTCTAACACTAATAGGTTAGAATTAAGCAATAGAGTAATATATTAAACGCAACCTAGCATCTCTGTATATTGTCTTTTAATAAAACTTTCTAAAATATCTATCGTGTTCATTTTAATTTATACGAATATTTTTTTACTAAATAATCTGATTTTTATAATCAATCTATCGTGCAGTTGATAAAAATTATGAACACATAATTTATTATAAAATTTAGAGCAGTGGTAAAAAAGAACCAAATATAATTTTTTTAGTTATTTCCAATATTTCGTTAAATACTTTTGACTTAATCAGGTCTCAAATTTATTATTCCTAAATTTCCAATATCAATTATTTTCGCTTATTATCCTCCCGAGTGTAAAAATGCATTATAAAATAATAAATGTAATAATTGTCAATAAAATATGCAAAAAATAGTATTATTCTCTCTGGTGGAAATTTTTCGGAATTTTTTCTGAAAAACTCAGTTCCAAAGTTCTAAAGACTGTTTCAGAGGAAAGTTCGAAAAATTTCCACCAGGGCTATGATCACATGCATTTAAAAAAACGTACACAGATGTGTCAAAAACGAAAAAAATGTATCGTATATTAAAATATATACGAAAAATTTCTTTACTATTAGTAATTTTCACCTAAATTTTATAGTATTCATATATTTCTGCATAGTAATTTCCCTACCAATTTTTAATTAAAAAAATACTGGAAAATTATCTGAGTGTATAAATCAATTAATTACTTACAATTTATATATTGAGATTGATAGAGTTGTTGATGTAAATAAATGGTCATTAAGGTAATTAGGTCCATTTCGTTATTACAAATATGCGTTAGAAATTAATTGATAAATCCAAGTTGTCAAATATCAATATCACTTGATACTATGATTGATTCATTATAATAACTTATTCATTACACTATTGAATGGTTATTCGTTTGATTTATCAGTATTAATTTGTAAAAATATCTAAGCTCTTACAAATATGATAATTTTAATGACTAAAAATGTTTATAATAGACAACAGGTTTTTATGGAAGTTTAAAAAGATAAAGATAATAATTTATCAAATATCTGAGATAATAGACTATAATAATGTAGAATCTTTCTAAAATGTTATATTGTGTACTAATTTAACAGCATACTAAGGTAGAGAGTCATCAAACCATAAAATCGTAAGTAACGTTACTGATTACGGTCGGAAATACATTCCACATGTATATTTACACTTGACGTAGCTAAAAGAAATTTCGTATATATATATATATATATCTATATATACATATATATAAACTAGCGCCTAGCGTACATCCTCATTTAAATGAAATAAATCTTGTTACAAGTAATTTTCGTCCGACGGCGGGACCTCGAAATATTAAAAAGAAACAAGATGTAGTGAGAAAAAAAATATGAGAAGTATATAAGTAAAGGAAAAGTGAGAAACATTATAAGTTTTTTAAAAAAACTCAGTTGGCTTGTGCGCGAGACGAATGGATTTCGTTCCATCATCCACGACTTGATGTCGAAGAATCTTCTTTCTCTACATACCATCATATATATACGTATATTAATATTAAATATTCTTCTTTCGCTTTACGCAACATAATCACCAATTTTCCATTTTGACACGAGTTAATATCCAATGGATCTCGTTGATCAATACGTCCAATTCTAACTAATGTTAAAATGAATCATTGAAAAAATGTTCAAATCAGTGATTAAAGATCTTATTCACTGATTGGAGTATTTTTCACTAATTCATTTTTAGAGACTACAAGGATGGGATAGCATACATACACACATTTACTCACTATCCTATCAGATCTTAATATTATAAGTACCTGTACGATAATCGATGGCAGTTAAACGAAATAGCCTGGGGGTAATTCCAACGACGATCGGAAATCGTGACTCGTTCCGAACAAAACGGTTTTATTTATTTATTTACATTTTTTATTATGCATTATTTATTTTTTTTATTGATCAACCGAGGGAATTTTTTCGGGTACGTTAATCCCACTCGGGAAAAACAGCCTGGGGAGCATCGAACAATTTCGCATGGTGACCCTGCCGGGCGTGTGTACACAAGCCATTATAAAACCGCTCAAAATATTTAAACGCACGTTATGTGTATGTACGAAAGCCGGGATATTGTGTTAGCTAGTCTCCATTCGGTTCAGTTCACCGTTCTGATCCGGTCGTACTCTATTTTTTTCATTTTTTGTTTTTTGTTATGTGGTTTTTTCCCTTACTCTCATTCACGGAATACGTGTACTCCAGTACGTGCTCTTGGATGTATCGCCGCGAGAATGGAGCGATATAGTCTACAGAAGAGTAGAGGATGTGATGAGAAGAAGCAAAGAGCAAAACCGGGCAGGTTCACTCCACTCTCCTGAGGCAAGGAGTGGGCTCAGAGTGGGCTTTTCAATCGTTTTATTTTACTTAGCCTTGGTTCATTTTGCCGGTGTACAGTGTTGTAGTATGTCCCAGGAACCGACAGACCAACCAACCGACCGACCCCATCGACTTGCCTGCAGGTTCGTTGAACGCTTCGTCCTCTTTTTCTTCTTCATCGTCTTCCTCATTCTCCTTTCTTTCTTCACCTTTATCGATACTCCTTTCAATCCGTTAAGAGTTCGTACTTATAAGTATACGTTTCTCGGACGGTCAACATTACTCTGACGATTGTTACCGTCTAACGTCAACGAACAGGAAGGCACGTGCCCTATCTAATTTATTTTCAACTCAACAAATTTATTTTCTTTTTTTTTATCTCCAAATTTAAAGTAATTTCACTGATCGAAAATTTTTTATTTCCCAAATAATTTTTCTGATTAAAATAAAAAATCACAGAGGATCAAACGCATAAAAATAGTATTTTACTTACCAGTAATATTATTTTTCAATGACTCCAAAATAAACCAGTAATTCCAGCATGAAAATAAAATAAAAAACAATCACTTTAAACTTTCACGTAACTTAAAAATTTTTAAATATTCAATACAGTATAAAATCCATGTCAATTTTTTTGACATAAATTTTGAGTCTTAACTAAAATAAAATAGTCACAAATAAAATAAAAAACACAAAACCATGGATATTATAAATTTTTAAATACAAAGTTTGACGAGTTAAATTATTTTCGTCTCTCGGGACAGTATTAATTAAATAAATTTAACGCGGGTCTGAGACGTACAACCGTTCAGCTCGACAACTCGCGCTCAACTGGTATCCGATGGTTGGCGCGGGATCGCTGTCGACCAATAGGCGTCGAGACTGCGCGGCGCGAGACATTCGGCGATGCCCTACCGCACACAATCAACCCCCAGTTATATTCCTTTTGATATGATGGGGACCCCAGCCAGCCATAGAAAAGTAATGCGTTCAATGTATAAAACTACATCCACATATGTACACATATGTATATATATATATATGGATTTATACTGTATACACATATTAACAATAAAAGTAATTTAAAATGTATAAAAGCTAAAGAACCGACTAAACAGTTTACAGACGGAGACTTGGCTTTATAATGGTAATCCAGGTGATGTCGCCACACGACGTGTCTTATTCGTGAGTATACATACAAAACAATTTAAAGAATGTATTCATTAAATACTTTTTATATATATGTTTTTTTTTTTTTACAACTTAATCTTTATCTTACTTACTTTTTCTTTGGCTTCCGGCCATTCGAATTTCCGTTTTAGACTTCCGTCTTTTGGGCTCCCAAGAACCCTTAGAAGAGATTGATAAAACGCCATTTGAATTAAGGACCATCCGGTGTTTTCAAGTGACCTTTTAATAAAATTTTTTTTATCATTATCACCTTTTTAATTAAGGAAACACTAAAACATTCACTGTTTAAAATATTCCTTAAAATTTTATTGGAATTACTTTAAGTTATTAACAAATTCAAATCAACTAAAAATATAAAACATAAATAAATTACGGCTAATTCGGCTTATTGCTCGGAGTACGCATATATCCATGTATTTAACTGATTTAGAGCAGAGTTTAGAGCAGAAAAACAAAGATGGGAATGTATGGTAAATGAATTTGCTCAAACCAACAAGCAGAACTCGCCATAAGCATCAGATTGTTCAGTTCAATAAGCAATAGTTGATTTTTATTTCATTTCCTGACATTTCGTTGGTTATTCCAACTTCCTCAGGCATTAATGAATCAAAATAAATGTAAATAAATACATACATAACGGAATCAAATTTTCGTAAATTACGTGTATAAACAATTCTTACCGCATAGAGAGAAATTTATGGTAAAAATTATAATTTATTATGGGAATGGTTCCCATAACGTATGGTAACCGGTTTTTTTGAAATATCAATTATGCACGGAGAGTAAAACATGAAAATTTTTCCATTTTGCTTAGGAGAAATTCCTATGTTGACAGAGAAAATTTTGCTTCATCAACATGGGAAATTTTACTAGTGAAAAATGATAATATAACGATATTTTATGGAAATTTTACCCACATATTATAGGGATATCTTCCATATTACCATTGGAAAAATTTCCATATAGGCATGGTAAAAATTCCCTTTTTAACATTGCTGAAATTCCTATATTGACGTGAGTATATTTACTATGTCAGCATAAGAATTTTTC
Organism: Microplitis deprimator; assembly: GCA_964016945.1. Lineage (NCBI taxonomy): Eukaryota > Metazoa > Arthropoda > Insecta > Hymenoptera > Braconidae > Microplitis > Microplitis deprimator. The sequence continues at coordinate 6,370,473 of OZ024709.1, read as the reverse complement.
CTATGTTACCAGACTAATTTCTTCTATATTGACATAGGAATTTTTTCAAGGTTGACGGAAAAAATTCCTCTGTTAATATAGTAAATATTCCTAAGTTAACATAGTAAAAATACCTATGTTGACATAGGAAAAATTTTTATGCCAACCTAGAAAAAAATGCAATATTGCATGGGAAAAATCCACAAGAAGCTAAAACCAAAAAAATACCAAATATTTTGGTCATTATTATCATTTAGGCCTTAAAGTGATAAAATAGAGATGTGTGGAGATATTTTTCCAATGTTCGTATAGGAAAATTTACATTGTCTTGTGCGCGAAATAAGTACACTAGTACTGTAATAAGACGCATGAAATGTATGGGATGCAAACTATTCGTAACGTAATTAGTTAAATGCAGTATCGAAATATAAATATATTTGACATGAAAATATACAGTTACATAAATGTATGATATAGATACGTATGCGTCAAACATAAATTTCACTATAGCCCGCGAAGAGAGCTAATATTCAAACCATTTTTTGTGACAGACACCTGAAATGTACATTTAGCGCTTATAGTCCGCAGCTGAAAATATGAGATATGATACAGCTGATAATATAGAAACGTAATCGTTCGAATAGCAATGTCATCAACGAATCAAAAAATAGTTTTTGGTTAAATGTGCGATGGCGAACGACCGAAAAATTTGAAGTAACTCAATGAGTTACTTGAATAAGTTATCTTGTGACAAAATTTATCATCATATTAATTCATACACTTATCGACTTCTCTCTCATTTTCAACAAATACTCAAAACAATCTTCCCAAATAAATAAACACGGGTATAACCTATCATCTATAGGCACTAAATGTAGTACATTTTTAATATCTATCACAAAAACTTATGTATCGCTTTCGGCTCGGGCACCAATCTTCAAACCTCGTGTCTTTAACTCGATCGCTCTCAATAGATAAACTACCATTTTAATCCACGCCCAGTTGGATATCTGGATTAATCACATAGAACATACATTTTTAATTAATTACATTATATTTTCTCTTGAGATTAGGCTTGAAATTTTGTGAATTCGGAAAATTTTCTAATAGTGTTACTAATAGCTCAATGATATATGTATATATTATTAAATAAAAAATGAAATTCAAGTTAATAAAAAGTTATCTGATTAAATAAATTAATTTTGTGATTAAACTAAGACTTGTATAAGGCTTTATAGCTATTGTGTTAAGACTCGTTAATACCTTCAGTGTTTAAATAACTTTAGTTGAAAGTCTTTAATCGAGTTACTGAAAACTACGGCTGTTAGCCCTGACTCCACCCTTTTTTAGACGAGACACTTTCCTCTTTATCGCCAATCTCACGGTTTCTTTTTATATCTTCTTCGTTTGGTTATTTCTTTATTTTTTTTTTTAAATCAATTAAATATCTTAGGTGATCACTGATTACGCTGACAAACAAATTCTAGAGTAAATATAAGTTTTATAATTTGATAAAAATAAAGTTCAAGGTCCATTTCATTAAAAATATTTTCAATTTTTAATTACTTATTCATACAATTTCCGAAGGTTATATTTATTTTTTCTTTTATTAATTAACATAATTATATTAATTATAGTAAGTGCATGAAAAGAAATGAAAATTACATATGTAATCAATATACTCAAAAAATAATAATTTGAACGATAATTTTATAAATTCATAATTTAAATTAGTAAAACGTATAAGACTAACATTTTTATATTATCTACATATCCATTAAAAAAACTTATATATATACATAGATTATATATAATTATTAGATATCAGTAGAAAAACAATTGATATTACGTTATCTGCTCAACAAAATTTATTCAATATTATGTTTAAATAATTATAATAATGGAGAGAAATTTACGATGACAGGTTTGTTTTGAAATATCGATTATCAGAACTGCACCCACAACAATTATGATAATTACTCCCATATCCATATGGGTTTTATTCCTGTACGACATCGGAATAGTTTCAAGAAGATTATGGTAATAGTTCTTATATCATCATGGCAAACGTTGCTATATGTCATGGTGATAACTCTCTTCATCTATAGTAAATGTTGTCAGTATATTATGACGATCATTACAATAAAAGTATATTTTAGAAACGGCTACAGTATGACAGTATGGTAAACATAATTGTAGTATTATAGTAATCGTTACCACATGATTATGGTAACCATTACCATAATATTATGGGAATACCTCACATATATTATGATAATAGTTACTATGATGCATAATGTTTATTCCCATACGCACCTAAAAACTATTGCGGTGTGGATATAGGATTTATTCCTATTTTACTACACGGGGAGAAATTTATGGTGACCGTTCCTAGTACGTTTATGAAATATCATCCTATACCGTTATGGCAATGATTACTTTGAATTTCGGATATAGGCCCATATTTTCTGGGAAAAGTTCCCATAAGTATGGGAACAATTCCTATCATTATGGTAACAGTGCCCATATCGCATTTGAAAGAATTATGGTAATGATTACCATACTCATAGAAATAGTTCCCATAAGCAAATAGGAACCAATCCTATAACCATATTATAACGGGTCCTAAGTGCATATGGGAATAAGCCCTATATATTATGATAACTATTCCCATAATATTATGGTAATCGTTCCCATTATACTATGGTAAACGTTACCATATATTATGGGAATTATTACCATAATGTTATGGTGATGGTTACCACAATGTTATGGTTATGGTTACTACAATATTATGGTAATGATTCCCATATATTATGGTAATGGTTACCATAATATTATGGCAACGATAAGTATAATATTATGGTAACGATTACCATAATATATGGTACCTATTACTATAATATTATAGTAACCATTACGATTATCTTATGGTAACGATTACTATAATATTATAGTAATAATTACTATAATATATATGGGTACCGTTTCTATAATCGACATTTCAAAAAAACCGGTCACCATGCGTTATGGGAATAATTCCCATAATATATTGTAAGTGTTACCATAAATTTCTCTCCATGTATGGAAATTATTCTCCTAAATACGGTACCATAATTCAATAACCATACGATATCGGAACTGTTACCATAACTATAGTAATCGCATCTATAGTAACCCCGTAATTCCAAGTAATTATTACCATGACGATATGGGATGATATCTTATAAGCCTGCTAAGAACGGCTACCATAATTTTCTCTCTGTAATTATGTACATTATTAAATTATTGAAATTACCCATCAGATAAAAAAAAATGAAAAAGTTTTTGTTAGGGTTCATGCTCTTACCAAATATGACTATATATATATATATATATGATAGTTACCTGTTTCGATAATGCATTATTTTACTAAGAAATACTTTTCAAAGTATTACCACTTCCTTCGTATCATTATTATTCACAAAAAATAGATATTTTTTTATTATTTCACGAATACAGACTACACAGCAACTAATATTTTAATGCTCGTAAATGTTTTTTTTTTTTCACTCTATATTGCTGAGTTTAATAATTATAGTGGAGTATACGTTTGCATGCTACAATTGAAAATGTAGAATTAGCATTTACCTCATGCTATTAATGTAAGTAAGAAAAAAAATGTTAATTTCTGTTGAAATTATCTCACCTCAACTTCATTTTTTTCCTTGAACTACACACTCACACGCATACACACACACATATGTATGTATTAATATATCACATTAGTTTACATGCAACATTTAATTATAAAGAAATTCTTTGCTAAATATTTCATACAATCTTTAGTATCGGTACTTATGCAAAAGTAGGAATTTGCTTATTTCCACGTGATAATAATCAACGACCTAATTTTTTTTTGTTTTAATAATTTCCTACTAAGAAAACTGAAAATTTTCCAAAAATTGAAAATTTATCGTTTTTTGTCCAATTCTTGTAAATTTATCAGTTGCCAAATTTTCTAAGGAGTAAGAAGCTATTCTAGTTATTTTCAGAGGTACGTTAGAACGTGTGCGTATGTTATTATATTCCATAACTTTTGAACGGATATTGATCGATTTCGATCTTCAAAGCACCATTCAACCGAGCTCATTGAGATTCAGACTTCGTTACAATATACATTTAATTGATCAAACAAAGTTGCTTGAAAAATTTTTTTTCAAATAACTTTGAAACTACTCTAGCGATCGATTCTTAAATCTGATAAGCTTTCATGCCAGAGAATACGTCAGATGCTGCTATACCCATTAAAATTAGTGAATTTGATTAAGAAATCGAGAACAAACAATTACAATTTTTTCAATTTCTTACAAACTGATAGTGTATGCCTCACAACGTTTTAAAAACGATGTCCTGATATTCGCCTTTGAACCTTTTGTCGATCACCAAAGTAATTATTTGATTTACTTAAATATTTTAAGAAATATTATACACGAAAAACATTATAAAAATTACTAATTTTCTAATTTTTAAAAAATATTTTGTTTAAGTCAAAGAGCTTGAAAATATTTACACCATTACGTTTTTGAGCTTCACCAACTCGAAAACAGTGAGAAGCTCTAAAACTGTGGCGAGGTCAATTGTTTCCTAAAGTACACAAAATTTTTTAAAATTTTGTCCTTAGTAAATTTATAGGAACCTGTGTAAAGAAAATATGTTCCAAAAATGTTTCTGACAGTGAACTTCCAAAATTGAGACACTTCTGAACGTTGAGTTTAGCATTTTTATAACTAAAATAATTACAAGTTTGAAAAATTCTTAACTGGTGTGGACCCTTCTTGTGGGGTTTTTTTTTATTTTTTATTTATTATGTAAAAATAATTTGAATTAAAAATTTTGTGAGCTTATAAAAAGTTCAAAATTAGTTCCATTCACTCATTTTTGGACTATTTTTGAATAAGTCAAAAAGTGAAAAAAACTGATCTTCCGAAAAAGCTGATAAAAATAAAAAAATTTTCATGTATATTTTCAAATCATTTTGATTTATTTTTTGCCTCATACCTGAGTAATTCTGGTAAGAGTCAAAAATGTTCATAATTCCTAATTAATTCCCTTTTTCTTTTAATATTCATTAAACCCAAAAAATTGTCAAATCAAATTATTTTGGCTCAACAAATAAAAAAAAACGGGCAGGAAAAGCTTACAGCAGTTGCAAATTGTTCACTTTCTAATTTTTTCAAAGTTTCAAAAATCTACAACTCAGGGTTCAGAATTGTTTCAATTTTTGAAGCTTACTATCATGAACGTTTTTGGAATATTTTTGAAGCGAATTTTTTTTCCACGGGAACTTTGAAACGACAATTTTTGAATAAATATGTTACTTAGCTTTCATTATTCCACTATAGAAAAAAAAAAAAAATAAGAAAATCGATGGTTTCTAAATTTAAATATTGTTCACATTGAAAAAAATCCTGAAGCCCATGCAAGAGTTTATTTCTTCAATTTTTCTTTTTGTTTTCATTTTTTTAAAGGATTTTGCAGTTGATTTGTGTTTAACATGACAGATGGTTTAATCAGTACCGATAAGATGATAAGAGATAAAGAGGAATGCGATACACTTATAAATAATATATAGTTACAAGCTAAAGCATCTTGTTTAGTCTATGAATGCAACGTGTATATATTTTTGTATCAATTTTCAGTAAGTAATTTCAAGACTGTCATAATAATCCAAGGGTAGACAATATGTCAAAGGATGAATATCTGGAAGGGGACAGGCCTTTGTGTTCGGCGTGAAACTTCATGTTACAAGTATAAAATTATGAGCACTTTTTTTTTCTCATATTCCATGGATGTTATACTTTACTAATAAAGAATCTAATTTATATTTATGTAAATGTTATGAAATAATAAAATAAAAAAAATAAATAATAAACAAATTCAATAAACGGAATTTTCTTTACAGATGAATTTTATTAGAAATAAAAGTATTATGAAAAATAAAATCGAATTGATTTGTAAAAGAACAAAGCGAAAAAAAGCATACAAGATTTATTGATTTATGATATTCGTTATATTTTATACAAAAAAAGAAAAAATCGTTCTATTGTTTTCTTTCTCTTTTCTATCAGTCATTCACCGCGATAAAATCATTCAGCAAATACAGATAGCTTTCTCTCTACATATATGCACATACAAATATATATATGATAAAAAAATATAATATAAAAATATTCAACGTTTTAAAATTAAAAACTTTTCCCACAAATATTCATCAGCAGAATATATAGATTTATAAAAAAAAAGTAAAACATTTATACACTCCCATCAACAATTTTATTTCCCTTAGGACAATATAAACATGCACGTGAAAAGTGCAAATGAAGATGATAAAAATGAAAGATGCATGAAAAGTAAAAAAAAACATGCAATGAAATATACAAATACGCTGTGCAAAAACATGCATATAAGCTACCTTCACAAAGTATTCACGAGTAGTGTGCATTCTATCTCGTCACGCAAGAACTGATGTTCCCCGCGTATACTCGAACCTTCAACCTCCATCTTTATTCTCTTGAGACATTACACACATTCATACGCCCAATTTTCATTGCGCACATAAGAGACACATAAATCACTTGTGAATATTTTTTAATCCGACATTAAGCAACGTCATCACGAACGTTACATTGAAAACTCGGTCGAATTGAAAAATAAAACGCAAAACATATAAGGGGGAGCATATTTATATATGTATAATAAAATTGAATGGTGAACGTGACCAAAACTGGGTTGACACTATTACCGATCGACAGTTGGTGGGTTATGGTGGGTAAGAGAAGAGAGAAGAGTACAGTATAGTGAAGTAGAGTGACAAGGGGCATTGGAGATCGCGGGAAGCCACGCTGATACCGCGGAACTCATGCGAACGATTACATGAGGGCGCGTACCAGACGATAAATCGGCATTAAATCGGAATTACGATCGTATTAAAACGTTCGTGGTGTTGGCGCGTGTCTGTGCAAACCAGCCAAGGCTTAAAAGAGCCTTTTGCAAAGCATCTGGATGGCCTACACAATATGCGAATTGTCCGTGCTATGGTCAGTATATATAACATATATTTAAAGAGAGCTGAAATCATTTCAATCGCCAAACGAAAGGATTTTCATTTATTATATATATACATATATATGCATATAATACACACAATATTATAAATATCCACTCTGTTGTATACTGATTTATATATTATCATTGCATCTCGTAATCATCGTTTTCAATTGCTGATGAAACATGAGATGCTTTCTAATAATAAATAAACGAGTACAATGTCATTATTCATTATCCTTTTCAGAATCCCTTTGTGTTAAATTTCATCTCGGGTCAAAGGTACACGATGCGCACGAGAATACAGTTACAGATTTAAATCTTGTATATGTGTATACACGCACATATGGATAATTTTTATAAAGATTATATAGATATATACAACATATTAACATCCTCGTGCGTATGCTAATTTTTTGCTGGCTTTCAAACCTACACATGAATCGTCGAGGGGTTCTTCGGATGTCCGAACAAATCATCGCGTCACCGGCTCGTCACTGTCACGCGGGATTAAAATCCGGTCTCGTTCTCTCTTTTTCGATTCACGCATTCAGCCGCTGAACAGGGTGCCGATGGAAATAATGACACGGGCGTCACTCTAAACATGATGCGAATTCTATATATAGTGACCCAAGGGAACGGATTACCGAGGGTTCTTTGGAAACAAACTTTTTTTTTGCTAAAAGTATGTCATATTATCAAAACAAGGTCTTGGAGATTACGATCAACTAAACGGATTTATATAAACTTACGTTTGTATTTTTTAACTTGTGGCAATTGCTGTAAAACTAGTGGGTTTTTAACTTGTATTGTTGAGATAAACTGTAATCATCTAAGATGAACTATTGATTGAGTGTGAATATTCGTTTGTACCCGGGTGACAATATCTAGCCTCAATCTAGCCTCATTGAACCCAAGTAAGCCTCAATCCACCCTCACTGAGTAAAAAAAAGCATTTTGAGCCTCAATGATGTTCAAAACCCTCAAATAATGTTCAAAGATCGTCAATTAGCCTCAAATAATACTAATCGAATTTAAATTACATGGTCGAGATCAGGTTCATTTGAGGCTCATCGAAGCTTATTGAGGATCTTTGAGACTCATTGAGGATTTTTGGACATCATTTGAGGCTCAAAATGCTTTTTTTACTCAGTGAGGCTAGATCGAGGCTAGATATTGTGACTATTATCAATTTTTCACCTAAAAATATTAGAATTCTCTTCGAAAGCTGAAGTAAACTTATTTTATTTAAGATTCAATATCGTTAACAGTATTTAATAATGAAAAACTAAAAAAAGATGAATTCCTATCTGTTGAATAGTAAAACAGGAATTTCTATATTAATATACACTTAGAAAAATTATTACGCAAGAGTTTTTCATATGCTACATTAGTAGATTTTCTTATATATATACACGGAAACAAGAAAATTGTAAAATTACATTTTTAATACACAGTAAAAAACAAATCGTCAAAGTGTAAAAAAAATTGTGTGTTTAAATTCTGAATATTGAATTTTTAACACTTTTGTGCGTCAATTTAATACGCACTATTTATATTGTGTAAACTGTTGCAATCGATTGGATATTTAACACAAAAAAATGTTATTCAATACGAAAATAACACTTTTTATATGTTACTGTCGAATCAACACACAAAATATGTTAAAAATAATTTGACCATGACAAAAATATTCTTGGAAAGTTTGATACTTTTAACATATACGCGTGTAACTTTTTCAACACTCACACGTTAAAATAACATATAAATAAGTGTAAAACGTTCACGGAGAAAAATGTTGGCTCGAACCTACCAATTTTTATTATGTTCCGGAATGCCTATTCTCAACCCGTTTTAATGTCCTTTTCACCTTTATCTAGTAGGAGTGATCCTTGTCACAGGCTTGGAGTTAATTTTGACGTAAGAGGCTACGGGTCTCAAGATGCCTAGCGCGTAAAAAGCTCGGCATTAAAGAAAGGGTAACTTACACACTATATTTTTTACTCCGGGTTGAATCAAGATTAAATAATAAAAATAACAAAAAAAGTCATCGCACAACACAAGCGCTTTGTAATAATTGTCTATTCCTTTTTTAAACTACATAGAAAAACAGTTATTTTACTCAGAAAGTGTGAAAAGTTATAGTAATTGAACGGCATATAGTGTTAAACAGTCATCTAAGCAGCTCAACTAAACGGTTTAGTTGAGGTATTTCAGTTACTGCAAGTTATAATTTATCTCAGTGTTCAGTAAAGTTATCTAGAGTATCGTTAAACGGATTTAATTATGAGTGATCATGCACAACTATAATAGTAATGCATTCGCTATAATAGTAATTCGTTTGCTATGGCTTGTTGTAGGATTGCGATTATCGCTATTACAGTTTTTTTTACTTTACATTAATCTCATTATAAAATGAAACTAATTGTTTTTTACGAAAATCGAAGCTTCGACAGGTTAGAAATTTTTTCAACCCTTTTCCGAATTTCATAATATTCATCAGTTTAGTGTCTCTTCAAGATGTTCAACATTTTTTGAAGAAAAAATCAGAACCAGAGCGATCTTAACGAGAGTTCTGATAATTCAATAAAATTTATAATTGGGAATTTTCTAAGACTATCAAAGTATCTAAATTTATTTGTGTATTTAAATATTGCTGATATAAATCTATTGTTGTATACATATATACACACAGACACACACATATATATATATATATATATATATATATATATATATATATATATATATATATATATATATATATATATACATGAAGCTCAAAATCGCAGGTTGGACAAAAGCTATCCTCATCAGTCCAGCAGTCATTGTCAGGCTGACGATCGTTTCAATGACATCGAGGTATCGATCAACGCTCCCCATAATTACGTATTGTCTGTACAAATGCCATATCCTGGATATAGTGGAATCTGCATTTGCGTTTAGAATTGCTTTGTACCACTAGTGAATAATATTCTCCGTGCCTAATAGCTATCCTGATCTGGCTGCCGGAAACGTACTGTCATCTACTGACTTTAACTATATATATAGCAATGGAAATATTATTTATGCTAACATTGTTATTGAGATAATAAAAAATTTATGATCGTAGTATGAACTAAAGCATGTCAATAGAAACTATTAAAATTCTTAATACTGTTATGGCAGACTGCAAATATAAATTAATAATCAAATCCTTCATGGACGTTATTAGGTCAAAGTGAACATAATAGAGTGCTAGTGAATGAATTCTATTAGGGCAGATAGCAACAATGTTCATGGCGTGTAACAATATAATTTTCTAACAGTTCACTTTGTTTCGTATTATTAATCAAGTATTAGAAGTAAACGTATATCCTCTTCTGCAAATGCTTTATACAAGCTTGCTCAGCCGGCAAGCAATAGCAGTCTCTCTTTATGAATTTAATACAGTTTGGAATTTTCCTGCATCCTACTTAACTTAACAGGTATAAATATATATGTGCACGCTCCAGTTTGTAAATGACGTAAATACTTGCTTGTTCCTTGTTATTGAATCAGAGCAAAATTTAGGCGAGATGAAAATTGAATTTGTTGATAATTTCAAAATAGTTTTGTAGAAAATAATTTTAGTTAAATTTAGAGAATTTATCACAGCTTATATATTTAATAAATTAAAAAGTGTTGTCATACTTATTTTGTAGTAAAAAAAAAATTAATTTAAATAATTACTGTTGAAGTATCTCACTCCTCAGTCAGAGAAACATGCGATTAATAATTCTCATTTTAATTTGATTATGTAACCGATGACAGAAAAATTTAAATTTTAAATAAGTTACATTACTGGAAGTTGATAAATAGTTTATCTGATTTTATTGCTGATTGATACACTACAGCCAGTCGGTTATGAAGTTGTCTACAAATCGTTTTATCTTACGCTACTCTTTGCGTATGAGAGCTAAAATATCGATAGAATGGTAATTTGAAAATATTTTACCCAAATAGCAAAACATTCAGGTCGTAAGTTGGCGTCAATTAGATGCAATCAAGTTGGCGACAACTTGTTGACAACTTCAGCATTTTTAACTGTTGACTGCAAGTTGTCGCCAACTCTGATAGTCACTCTGATGTCAAGTTGACGTCAAATACACGTTTCAACTTGCCGTAAGTCGACAGCTGTATTTGGACGTCAAAAGGATTGTAAAAATTAAAGTGCAACCCTGATAACATGACTTTCTGGTCAGAAAGTAAGTGTAAATTAGCTGCGACCAACTTGACGACAACTTTCAGCTTTTGTAATTGTTGACTACAAGTTGTGGCTAACTTTCTCAGGAAATTGGCGACAATCTACTGCCGCAACCTGTTGCCAACTTTTTGAGAAAATTGAAGACAACTTTCCATCAATTGATGGAATGCCAACTTTTGCCACCAACTTTTTCAAATAAACTCTTATATTAAATCAGCGGTTCGGGATCTATTCCGATTTAAACAATTAAATTGATAATAATAATTATTTGCGCTACTTTTGAACAAAATGGACTAGATTTTCGTGATCCCTGGCCCAAAATACATGATAAATTGCTGAGAAAATCCTTGGCTAACAAAATGTATATGGACCCTCTAGCCCTTCGGCTGGAGAGGAGAGCCCGTATACATTTTGTTGGCACCGGGTACACTCAACGATTTCTTACGTATTTTGAGCCGAGGTTCCTAAAATCGGGTCTGTTTTGTTCGATTGTGGTGCAAACAATTGTTAATAACAATTTAATCGTTTAAAACAGAATAACTCCCGAACGGCTGGTTTGTTGGGACAGTGTAGAGAAAACAAAATGTTCAGAATAAAAAATACACAAAAAAGGTGTCAGAGTGGTTTTTCGTATCTCAGATATTCTGCGAGATATGACCAAAAAACGAGCGACGCTTTAGGACCTCTCACTCTCGCACAAGCGGCTGCCTATGTGCGAGCTCTCTCTCGCGCCAAATCGCGTCAGATGCTTGATAGGCCGAAATTTTTCTAACGTTTTTACACGATAAATGAGAGAAAAATTGTTTACAACATTCGTTAACAAAAAAAAAAAAAAACGTCTCCGGACGATACGACAGAAATTCGTTTCAGGAAAAATGCAGTCAATTGGTGGTATCAACATTTTATTGTTTTTAAAAAATTTTTTTCTCATTTATAGTGTAAAAAAAATAGAAAAATTTCGGCCTATCAAGCATCTGACGCGATTTGGCGCGAGAGAGAGCTCGTCCATAGGCAGCCGCTTGTACGAGAGTGAGAGGTCCGAGAGCGTCGCTCGTTTTTTGGTCATATCTCGCAAAATATCTGAGATACGAAAAACCACTATGATAACTTTTTTGTGTGTTTTTTTATTCTGAACATTTTGTTTCCCCTACACTACCCTAACAAACCAGCCGTTCGGGAGTTATTCCGATTTAAACGAATCAATTGTTATTAACAATTGTTTGCACCACTTTCTAACAAAACGGACCCGATTTTCGTGATCCTTGGCTCAAAATATGTAAGAAACCATTGAGTGTACCCTGTGCCAACAAAATGTATATGGGCTCTCCTCTTCAGCCGAAGGACTATTATACATAGTTTTATTTTCAGAGATTTCGTTTTCCCGATGCTATACTATCCGACAAGATTTAATGGCCAATATTATATATATATATTTATATTTATATTAATTGATTTATTTATTAAGACCGACTTAAATATTAAAAAAATTTCACTTCTATTGTGACCTTTTCTGTGAGGCTCACTCGTTTTTTTTTTTTAGTTCTCTTCCATTTTTGCGTTGGTTACTCAGTAAATGTATGGGGAAGAGAAAAAAAAAAAAAAAACGAAAAATTTCCAAAAAGTGTAAAAAAAAAAAAATTGACCACAAAATACAAGTTTCAATTTTTTTGTTTTCTTTGACTTTTTTTGAAATTTTTGCGTTTAGGGTTATCGGTCTCTCAGGTGGACAACTATATATCTCGTAGAAGTGATCATAAGTGGAAAAAAAATTTCATGTAGGAAAAACGACTTGAACATTAAGTATATATTAGTAGACTCATAACTAAAGGTCACGAGTAGGAAAAGGGGAAAGAAATAAGTCAAGGTGTTTTAATCAGTCTGTCTTTTTCTTTTTAAGCTTTTCTTATTCTTATCCGACTGAATATGGTGGTCAACGCGTTGATAGCAGCAAAGGCTCAGGATTGAGTCGACTTAGGTTCAAGCCCAGCAGCCGTCAGATTTTATTGTTTTTTTAATTGTTTGACATAATATCCAACAGTTACTGGTTGACTATCGTTGTGAATGATTAAAAAGAGCATTTTCTATAGTCTGTAATATCTACGAAACTTACGGTCAATCTCACTGCACATTACGGTCGAAACTTGCACTTCGATCCTTACAGTGATTTTGATGTCCAAATACAGCTGTAGATTTACGGCAAGATGAACATCAGTTTGTGTGTCAACTTGCAGTCAGAGTGGTTATCAGCCCAGGAAACCAGAATTTCAGCTCAAAAATTGAAATAAAACTTTTGACATCTCGATCACGTACAGTATATGTAATAAATTTCAGTTCGATTTTTTGTTCTCTTATTCATAAAATGACATGTAAATTTGACGTCAAATTAAAGCTGCTATTTTTCATCAAGTTTATATGTAATTTTACGTCTGGAAGAGCGCAAAAAATTGAAATGAAATTTTTTATGTGTACTAGTCATTAAGATGTTAAATGTTTCATCTCAATTTTTGGGTGAAAATGTTGATCATCTCGAGAGAAGGGAGAATATTTGCTCTTATGGTAATAGTAGAGTTTGTTTTTGAGAGCAGTCGATAATGACTTTAGTGAAATGTGCCCTGATAGCACGAGTTGATCGTGAAAAAGTTGGTCATTCATTAGTTTCCGACCAACTTGACGACAAGTTGTCGACAACTTTAGCTTTTGCAACTTTTCGCTACAAGTTACCGCCAACTTTCTCAGAAAGTTGGCGCCAGTATGGAGCTGCAACTGGAATGCAAGTTTCTGAGAAAATTGAAAGGAAACTTACCGTCAACTTTTGCCACCAACTTTCTCAGAAAATGTCTATCAACTTTGGAGGGACCAACTGTTGACGGCCAACTTGGTGTCCAGTTGCGGCTGAAAGTTTCTCGTCAGTTTCTCGCCAACTTGGCTATCAGGGTGCCCTAATATCAACCCTGATAGCCACCCTAACCTTTTAAGTTAACTACAAACTACTGCCGTATTTTAAAGGTAACTTAGAGGTGAGTGTTAGAGAGCAAACAGTTACATTTAAGTTGACAGTAAATTGTCTGTTAAGTTGAATTCAATTTGACTACAAGTATTACTGTCAGACAATGACGTTAAGTTGATTGAACGTTTCACTTCAAATTGACGGCAAGTTTTTCTGGTAAGTTACATTTAAGCTACTGCCGTATTCTGAAGCCAACTTAAAGGAAAGTATTGTAGAGCCAAGGTTTGCCAGAAACTTTCTCGTTAAGTTAGCCGAAAGTGTTGCTCTACAACACTTGTAGAGCAATGACTGGCTATCAGGGTGAGTTCAAAGAAATTTTTATTTATGATGATATCCATCAATATTCACTAAACCCTGCGTGAATATTTATTCTGCACCTTCCCCTATATTATGACAATATAATAAAATATGAAAAAAAAAAAAAAAAAGTATTTTCTTTTGCGATGGATTATTGACCAATTAATTTTTCAAACGACTATACTTTTAAAAAAATAATTTTGTAAGTACGAAATAATAGCTGCTTTTAATCAGAACTGAATTCTGATTATTTGGAATGGTCAACTAATTTTTTTAGGTAAATTACATTATAAGAAAAGTGGAATAAAACAAAAAAGGTTACTATAGAACTCGTTAGGCAAATGTACATTGCACGACTCTTTACTTCTTGTTTTTCATCGGATGCAGTCGAAGGTAAAAAATACTACATTATGGAAAATAGTTTTTTATTATTAAAATGATTATTTCTTTAATTTTATTCAATATATATATGTATATATATATATATATATATATATATATATATATATATATATATATATATATATATATATATATATATATATATATATATACATATAAAACTTTCTTATTTGATCTAGATGAATCTAGACCAAATATAAATTTATCCAGATCTGAAAGATCAGATCAAATTCGATCATAAATTGGATCCAAACTTTATTTCCATCAGAATTATAAATAAATTTTAAATAAAAATAAAAATGGAAATTTTTTCTAATAAAAAAGTATTAAGATAAACGACCTTTTGTTGAAAAGTTTCTACCTAAACGTATATTCTAAAAACTATGAAAGATCAACTAATAATTGATGAATGAATGAAAAAAAATAACATATTTAAAAAGTTCTAAAAATTTTTTATTATATTATTATTCACATGAGTAATATGTAAACAAACACGATGTATAAAGTTAATATCACAATATTACGAATTTTTACCATTATTCTATTATTACAAAATATATATTCAGTGTTACTTATAAATAGTCAATAATTTAGGATAACTTATCGATAGTGTGTAATTTACGACACTAAATTAACATTGCAATCTCAATAACTTAAATACATCAGGAATGCTTAATACCTCAACAAGTTGTCTCACTCAACAACTTTACATCTATTTGATCTCCAAGTGAAATCATTGTACATCAAGTAAAGTGCTTAAAACATTGAATCCATTGACATCGTCGCTTAATTTAAATGATGGTTCAGGCTTTGTATAAGAATTAAAATTTTGTTTTGAAGTCTGATTTCCTCCGATAGTGTATGAGTCCAAATCACTAGCAGTGATTTCAGAAGTAGTATAGTAGTTTTCATAGTCATTGTAATTTACGTATTTTATCACCAGGGTGTGAATAATAACCATAATTATTTTGGTTAGTATTCATTCCACTGGTGGTAGAGTAACAATTATTATTATTATTATTATTATTATTATTATTATTATTATTATTATTATTATTATTATTATTATTATTATTATTATTATTATTATTATTATTGTATCCGTTGGTGTTGGTTCCATAACTGAAGCTCTCGGGTGTAGCTCATATTTCTGGTTTGTTGACTCCCTCTGCATGAAGTATGATAGTTGACGGCATTTGGAGAATAACTATCATATATTTCGGTGTTCATCTCGGAGTTTTGCGGTAGATGATAAACTGTTGAACCAAATCCAGCCGATGTGTTCATTCTTTTAAACTTTGCATCTTCTTCGGCGATAAACTGATTTCTTCTCTTTCTTACGTCGTTATTCACGGATTTATCTTTCTTATCTAATTTGTTCTGTTTTATGCGGCGATTTTGAAACCAAACTTTTACCTGTAAAATAATTATGAAATTAATAATTTTGAAAAATCTCATCAATCTATGGTTTTATAATAATTTATAGTCATCATTTTGTTACGAATTACGGATTTTCGGACATGTATTCTACATTTGGCATAAAGAATCACGTGAGAACTTAAATTTTTTTTATTTAGAAAATTCTTGACTCAATGAATTTTTTATTCATTCATTTATTTATTTATCAAATCAAAAATTCTATATTTTAAATTTTAAATTAGCTATTGCATAGAGAAATTATTCTCGTTTGAAATGCTGTGGTGTTATAGTAAAGACAGGCCATGTTGGCCACGTGATGGAAATTTAAATAGACACATGAAATGAAATTAGTACGACTGTAGTAAAATTTTCTTAAACCTACATTTTGCCTATCTTAATCCAAGAGCAAGAAATTCTTAAGCGAAATATGTCAGAATTTTGTTTTAAAATAAAAAAGGCTTCATCGAAGAATAAAATTCTCAAACGAAGAATTTTTTTTCTTTATCCGAGAATTTCAATTTTTTGGTTCAAAGACTTATTTCTTGAATTAAAACAATTACAAATTTTGAAACAAGAACCACATATTAAAGAAAAAATTTTTCTCGAATCAAGATAGTTTTTCTATCAGTGTGTTTATTTAAATTTCCGCCACGTGGTCCGACTTAACTATTATAAATGATACCATAGCATTTTAAACGAGAATAATTTCTCCGAGTGAGATTTTATCAATATTTACAAGGATCCTGAAGTTAGCTGACAATTAAAATTTTTTTTATTCTGTTAAATAAATCAATTCTTTTTTTATCGTTTACTAATTTTCGTTGATAGTAATAAATAATTTTATTTGTAAATTTTATAATTCGAATAAAATTTTTCATCAGCTATTTATAAATAAATTTAAAAAAAAAATCTTTTTCGACACTTATATTGTTGTTTTCGCGAATAAGTAAAAAAAAAAAATTATAAATATTATCTTACATGTGTTTCTTGGATATCTAACATAGCTGCGGCAATCGTACTTTTTAGACCAAATAAATGTCTGCCCTCCGCAAATAATTCCTCTAGATATTTAAGCTGAAATTCGGAGAATATAGTCCGTAGCCTTCTTTTTTGGTTACTACCTATAAAAAAATAAGGATATTGTAATAGTTACTCAATGAACACTAAATATTGATAAAGTTATTTTTATAAGTTGCAACGAAAGAACAAAAGAAAACATAAAAAATATTTACTAAAAGGCTTTTATACCCTTTTTTTTTTTTTATAAAATACTAAAAATAACACTTGAACTATATTAAATAAATTTAAAAAAAATTTTAACAACTAGCGTGATTATCAGTAATTGAAAAAATAAATTTAAAGAAAAGTCTACGAAATAATTTGCATTTATAAATGTTTCATTACCTTGTGTTTCGACTGTATCTGTCTCCATTTTCGCAATATTTTCAAGTGGATTTCCAGACAACTGGACTTCATCAGAACTCGAAGATGGACAAGAACTTGATGCTTCTGAGACAGATGATCGTATACTTTCTGGTGAAGATGCGTCGGTTTGAAAGTCCAAGAACGGGTTACTTTCGTTCAACATAAAGTCAAAATCAAGATAAGCCATTTTCAATTGTTTATTAAATTTATTAAATTGTTAAATTTAAATGAATATCAAAAGTTTCAACAGTAATAAGTTAGGACGTAAGTTGTGATGCTGACTTATGGAAGTCACAGAGCTAACTGATTTCTGAAGCCTTCATGAAGTACCTGCAGGTACGCCATTTTGTAGGAAAACCTGGCTTGTACGTCACCGAACTTCTGCATTCTAATTTGTCGGTTCAAAATCGTCAGTTTGCCCCCACTTTGCCTTGAATATCTTGTCGCCCCCTAAGTGAAATTTTCACACTTACAGTAACTTGCAGACAATGTATATATATATATATATATATATATATATATATATATATATATATATATATATATATATATGTATATTAATCTCTTTATTTACTTAGAACGACTTAATTACTTAAAAATTTTTTATTCTGAATTTTATACCTCGGCAATGGCTCATTGAACAGATAAGATCAAGATATATTTTTGTAAAGAATTAAACGATCTACAAAAAAAGTATCTCATAATTTTTTGATGCTCATCCGTTGAAAAGTTATTGGAGCTTAAGCTAAAAAATTTATAGTAAATTTCGAGATCTTTTCACTTTTTTAGCAAAACTATGTCAGACTTATCACAATACAGGCTCTGGCCCCCACTCAAATACGAGAGCATCTGACTATAAATTTTGAAAACGAATCAGCTTTTAATTAGTTATAAATTAATGAATTTTTATTTAAAATAACACCTTGAATATTTTTGATCTTTCAAAAAAAATACAAGTTTAGAAAATTTAAAAATCTACACGAGTATTGTTTCGAAATTCAAATATTATTGTTTTTTTTCTTTAAATTACAAGACATTTTTCTTAAAATAGCGGGTAGCGGTTAATTTTTTGTTTAAAAATAGGAACAGTGAAAAATAAAAAAAATACTCGTCTAGATTTCGAAAAATCGTATACAAAAATCAAAAAGTAATAAGGATTGTAAAACTTTTTAAATAAAAAGTAAGTACCTTAAAATTTAATTTTAAATTATGCCTCAAGTTTTTATTTTTTAATCTTTTTGAAAAAGTACTTGCCTAGAAAATTGAAAAATCTACACGAGTATTTCTTTTAAATTTGAAAAAATTTTTTTTTTCTAGTTATAAGATTTTTTATTTTTAAAATGGTGAGTATCGGCTAATTTCAGAGTCTTTTTTTTAAATACTAACTGACTGTACAGGCTTATGAAACTGTCCAAAATTTCATTAATTTTCTTGAATTTTTATAAAAGATTATTTTACAACAAGTTAAATTTTCACACTTACAGTAATGTACAGACAGTATGTACGTCTATACCTGTATCCTAAGGGTCCCGGGAAATTAAAGCTGGCGCCAATGGCCAGAAAATAAGTTCAATAGATATGTATAAAGACTTTACACTTTTAAATCGTACACATCAGTAAAGCCTTTGTAAAAGAAGTTTAAGATTTAAGTTTACAGTATACCCGAGTCGAAAAATAATTCCGGATTTTGGCCTCAACAGTGGATTTTGGACTCATTTAGGTCTCATTCGGCAGTTTTTGTTGGATAAGTCTCAACTTAGCCTCAACAGCTTAACTAATTGATTAAGTCTCATTTTGCCCTCAACGTGAATATCATTACATGAGGACAAAATCCGTTCAAAATGGGGACTTAGAAATAATTTTAGCTTCATTTATTATTGAAGGCAAAATGAGTTTGAAATGGGACTTAGAAAAAATTATGTTTTATTTTTAGATGAGAATAAACTGTTAGAATTTCAACTTAGTAAACTTTTGCTATTCTCCGAAAAGGTTGGCCACATGTGCACGAACATGATATTTATATTTTTTTTTTTAAATAGAGTTTTAGACATAAAATTATTAAATCTTAAAGAAAATTCTGGAAGTAAATTCCTTGGTATAAATATAATAGAAAATCAGTCGTCTCTGAACTCTCAGGACGTTCACATCGTATATTTCTATGTCTATACATTCACGAATTGGAATAAATGATTTAATAATTGTTATTACGAATTTTTAATTAAAAAATATCCAAAGAACATGCTTTAATTTTTGGGCTTGAAACAAAGCAGTTACAAATAATATCAATAATTCAAATTTTAAAACGTTTTCGTTATCATCATGTGACAGTGAAACTGAAATGGCAAGATCCAAAAATTAAACAAATTGATTACTTGGATACTAAAGTTGTTAAAATGAACGGCAAGTACATCTGTTATTTATTTATTTATATTTTATATTTTTTCTAGTTAAAACGTTATTAATTATTTAAGAGAAATACTTCAGTTATTTATTGACATTTTTATTTTTCTTGATTTTAATAAATAATCTGAGTTTTCATTTACTTTACAGTAGAACCCGGACAAAACCAGCAACAATAAAGCCAGCATCCAAAACAACAATTTAAACAACAAAATGAAAAATATCAAAAAGATTGGCTTATTATTTTTGATAGCGCTAATATTCACTTATTTTTGACGAAGAATAAATATAGCTATTATAATTTAGTAAAGTATATCTTTTAACAAATATAATAATAATTTATGGTTAAAATATGTGCTAAAGTTTACAATGTACATATACTTCAGTTTAAATAAATGGTTAGTAATTTAAAAATGAATTTGTTTATTTAAATTTGAAGAAAAAAATACACTCGAGACATTCCTTATTTTGGCCTCATCCTAAAAGTATCGAGACGTGAGGTTAACCTCATCTTGGTCTCATCCACAAGAACTATACGTGAGATAAACCTCATATTGGTCTCATCCATAAAATTATACCTGAGGTTAACCTCATCTTGGTCTCACCCTTCAGAAATATATACGTGAGGTTAACCTCATCTAGGTCTCATCCCCAAGAACTATACTTGAGATAAACCTCATATTGGTCTCATCGATGAGAAATACATACATGAGGTTAACCTCATTTACGCCTAAAAGTTGCAAAAGTCGCACAAAATGAGACTAACCTCATCTCAGATATACATGAATTTTAAATGGTGAGGACAAATTGAGGCAAACCTCAAAATCTTTCATTTGAGGTCTAAAACCGGAATTATTTTTCGACTCGGGTAAACTGTTGTTATATGAGATAATTTATGACCCAAGAGTTAGATGCATACTAATGACTTAAGCTGTGAAAAGGCCCCCCTAAGCCAGTTATTACTTTTTGTAGCCTTTAACCATTAAATTACTCTACTTTTGTCCTATTTCGAATAAATTCCTGGACATTTTTCTGAAACTTTAAAAAACAAAACGTTTCTGGGGCAAGAAGGCTCCACTCCAAAAAATAATGAATTTTTTTTTTGTTTTTTTAAATTGCTTTTATCTTTAAAAATGTGTTTCTTTTCCTTGACAATTATTTTTACTTCTATATCACTTAAAAAAATTTTGTCAAAGTGTAATGCATCGTTTCTTCATGATGAGATTAACTACTAATTGATATTTATTGAAAAAAATAATTCCATATTTTTTATATGTCATCATTTTTAACCCAAAAATCATGTTTTTCAATTTTTAAGCAGAATAGATTATAGATAATTTTTCTTTATTTGAAATTTTTATCAATCAAAAATCTCATTATTTTTGAATATTCTCAGTAGCTAAATTTCCCTCGAGCATAGAGAATCAGGCGAACAATTAATAAGTATATTCAATTTTTCATAATTTGACATTAGAAATATGAAAAAATAATTTTTTCATATTTTTTTTGGCCGGCCCATTCTGCACCAAGTGGCATGTGTAGAGCTAAAAATGCGCAAATATTTTGGATTTCCAGTAATTACAGAAAAGAAAATTTTTTTTGATCAAATTTTCAGGGGGACTTTCTTGCCCCGGTCTCCTCTATGCATGTAGCTCTAAATCCAAAAAGAGTACACTAGCTCAATTATTAAAATGTTGAGCTTAAATTTTAGGAAGATTTTTATTATTCATTAAATTGACTTTTGAGATTTGTACATTTATTGAAATTTTTCTCTAGTTATTTTCATTTTAATGTCAAGATCTCAAAAAAAAATAGTATTCGGATCAATTTTGACATCTTGACATTAAAATGAAAATAACTCGAAAACAATGCAGAATTTGTAAACGCTATCAAAGATAATTTGTAAGAAATGGAACGTCTACAAGAATAGTTCCTGTGGCATTTTGTGATAAGTCTTATAATTTCGCCGGAAAAGTAAAAACATCTCGTTATTTACTATAAATTCGATATCAAGCTTATATAACTTGAACAGATGAATTTATCAAGACATCATTAGAGACATTTTTGTAGAGCGTAAAACTTTTTACAAAAATTTATTCTGAGCTTTTTTGTACAATACGTCATTACGGAGATATAAAATTCCAAACTTACAATTTTTTTTTTCCCATGTTATTCAAATAGAAAATAGAAAATTGCAATCAGGGAGTACTTAATGCTAATATTAAAGGCTCAAATTTTCATTGACGTCTTCTTTCATTCTACTGAAACTTTTGAGTGTATATCGCTGAAAAAAAAAAAAAAATAGGGTAAAAGTACCACTTGTGGCCACTGCTCTATTTTTGGAAATTGAATACTTTATTTTAAATAATAAAAACGCATTAAAAAAAAATTTGATTGTAATAATGTGGTAAAAGTATCTTCAAACACATTTTAAAAGTTAATTATGCCAATGTGTATTTTAAAAATTATTTTATTTAAAATTTCTAAGTGGCCAAAACTGGCCCTAAAGTGACCAAAAACGGTACTTCTACCCTAGTTGATTTTTTTGAATCGGTCCAATATATCTATATACTCTGTAAAAAACCTGTATGCGTTCACGCTATCATCATCACTTTCTCTTCAAGTAGTACGAAATTAAAATGATACACCGAAGCTCTTAAACTGCTTTGATGCAATCGACAATTTGGGTTTTAGAGCAATTGGTTTATTTAACTCATAGTATTTTTCAAAAAAATGATTTTAATTTAGCAAACGTAAAGTCGCGTATCCTCGTGAGGGTTGTATACACTATAGTAGCGTGCGGGAGAGTAGGTGGAGTCGAACTTCCCAACTGATTGACCGTGCGGGAATGAAAATTAACTACAAGAAATGTATGTATACGATTCATAGAATTACGTGTTCGCCACTACCACTACATTCAAACTATCAAGCGTACTGAGACTAAATCTAGCACTTGCGCATACTAAATAACCACTCATGAAAAGCACTCTGTTGATCATATGTTCAACTCTGGCAATTCCTAACCATAACTGCGTGTATTATTAAGAGTAATCTATTACATAAATGAAAATTAAAAAAAAAGTTGTTAAAAATCTATGTGAACAATGAATGAATTAACGAGGCATTGTACTCCTCCAGACCTAGTATCTGCTGCTCACAATGTTACGCGTAATTTATTACGATACTGAAGTTAGCAGACAATTAATAATTTTACAATTTTTTTTTTTAACGATTCAACATGAAAAAAAAAAAAAAAAACTGAAAATATGCACATGTAGAAAATTAAAAAATCTGTAAATAGAATTTTTCGAAATTTTTTTTTTTTATTTATTGGTTTTAAAAAAATTCAAAAGTTATTAGACGTTGGCTAATTGAAGTATTATTATTTATTACTGGGAAAATCTGGACCAAAATACAAAAAAATGTATGATAAATTTGTGACTTGGCAAAAATTAAATAAAACAACATCTTTTTCCGAGAATTGTCATCAATAATTAATATACCTTCAAAAAATATGAATTTTACATTTAATAACTGTACGATCAATTTTAATTTCGACGCTAAACAATAATATTATTTTTGTTCTATTATCAGTAATTAAGATCTAAATTTTAAATAATAAAAATCAAAATATATGACAATTAATTAAAAACTTTATTTAAAATGTAACCCTATAATGCCAATAACGTAACAAGCAGTTCATTATCCGTGAATAACGACGTAAGAAAGAGAAGAAATCAGTTCATCGCCGAAGAAGATGCAAAGTTTGAAAGAATGAATACATCGGCTGGATTGGGTTCAACAGTTCATCATCCACCGCAAAACTCCGAGACGAACACCGAAATATATGATAGTTATTTTCCAAATGCCGTCAACTATCATACTTCCCGACTAGAAATTTTTAGGTGCACCCACATGGGAACCAATTGGGTTGCCCAATGGGGACCCTACATTGGGATGTAATGCAGAAACGTACTTGGGCCCCGATCGGGTAATCCCTATAGGTTCCCAATTGGGTAAGACCAACGTATTCCCAAACGTACGATCCCTATTAAAAAAAATATTAAATTTCGAAAAAAAAAAAAATAATAATTTTAATTAGATCTGAAATGTAATCTCTATTGTATTAGAAGCGATACTTAGAGGCATTATACATGATTTTGATTGATGAAAAAATCCCGATTACTGTAGGGCTCGAACCTGCATCCTTCAGATCCAAAGTCTTTGACGCTATCCACTGCGCTGACCTACGTATACGATCGCGAGAGTGTAAATAGTATATTTATCATAATACCAAAGAATAACTTGAAGAAATTAAAAATCCGTGATGCAATAATCTACGTACTCTTTGTATAAATATATTATTATTTTGTACTTTGTTTAATTGTTAGCCAGTAAACAAAATTCTAATTAAAATTAATTAAAAAATTTTACGGTCGATGGATTACTAAATTAAAACCTCAGGGTACTTCAAGTAAATCAAGTAAAATTAATTTAATCAAAATTGTAGTCAATCAAAATCATTCTAGAAAAAATAGAAAACAGAGGAGGGAGGGACACAAAACAAAATATCTCGTTCAGAAGAAGTGAAAAATAATTCGATTTGAAAATTAAATAAATTTAATAAAATGAAATTGTTTATAAACAATTTGGATAAATAAAAAAGTAATTTTAACATAAATATTGTGTACGAGCGTAAAAAACAAATTTGTCTTATTATTAAATTTTCGAAAAAAAAATTTTTCAATAACAAATTTTGAGCATTTCAGATTGTATATAAATCATAAAAGTTATTAAAATAATAATTTTTGCATTGGGGTACCCCAACAAGTTCCCAACTGGGTCCCGATATGGCAAAACCAATAAAACTTAGTTATTTTTGCATTGGGCTATCCTAATGAGTTCCCAATTCGGTTCCACTCAGGAAAAAACTGATGTTGGGTAGGTAATTTTTGCATTGGGATATCCCAATAAGTTCCCGATCGGGTTCCGACTGGGATAGACCTACTGGGCATGCCACAGCAATTCCCAATTGGGACCCAATATATGTATTGGGACAATTTCTAGTCGGGTTCATGCATTGGGAGTCAACAAACCAGAAAAAACATAGTAGATATAGATTTCCTTCGTTATTTATAACCTTCAAGTTCCAGCTTCTAAGCCGTTTAAATATTTTGTTTTTTCTTTAAAATATTCGATTGTTGCAATCGATGTTTTTTTTTTTTTTTAATAAAATAATAATTTATTATATAACAACAATCCATTTTAAAATTGGTTTAGTCTTGTGTATTTATTGCTGTAATAATATTGTAATTAAATCAATGGTCATAAAATAAAATTTTTTTAATAAAACCCCGGGAAAAAAAATTTATATATAATTATATAAAATTTTATATAAATGCTTAGATAAAATTAGATATAAGTTTTGGTTTGATCTAATTTTATATATTTATATATAATTTTATATAATTATATATAACTTTATAAAGTAATATATACAATAATTATCATGAAAAAAATAAAAAAAAAAAGAACCAGCCGACTCATGGACTCGAATCCGGATCCTTCTGATCCGAAGTCTGAGCTGTTATCCACAGTGCTATATCACTAAACTGGTTAATTGTATTTATTTGAATTCAAATGAACTTAAGAAAATTAAAGACATCAATAAATGATTGATTCTGTTATTAGCATTGTAATAAATTATATTATTATTCATAGATTAAAAAGACCATTAGCGGTATACCACTAGTAGCGGGGCGATAATGACTTCGTTTGGTAAATTAAAAAAAATTAGAAGCTATAATTTTTTAAACATAACTAAAATTTTTTAAATTTCATATCTCAGTTTTTTATAACTTAATTCATTGTTGAAACTTCAAAATTTTTT